>JABFEB020000113.1:30191129-30204159 GCA_019775895.2 Stomatorhinus ivindoensis
TTTTCTTTGGTTTGTTTATTTGGGGTATTTTGGTTGCGAACACCTGCCGGGTTCGCTCTTGTGTGGGGGGGTGTTACATAATGATTTTTTCTGGCTTATTGATCTATTTATCTTTTGCTGTTAAAATAAACCTTACAGACATAACATTTCTTTATTAATGGGCCAATTTAAGAATTCAGCAGGGGGTCAGATAATTATTTCCATCGATGTATGCTATCATACTCTCCTTAGAAGACGCATCCACACACAGAGCAGCTTGGGTTCTGAGTGCTGGGTCAGCCATTTATCAAGCTGTTAAGAAACACTTAAACACAAATGTGTTTATTCTGCCATGGACAGGATCAAAGCCAGCATCCCTCACAGGCACAGACGGCCTGTCTGCTGAGACACACACAGGGAGACTTCACATCCACGCACTGCAGCTGAGAGGAGCTGGAGAGGCAGAGGAGCGTAGACTGTTTGCCCAGATGAGATGCAGGGCCTGTGGCCTCAGAGAGCAGGCTGTGGACCAAGCTGAATTGGCCCAGATCCAGGCATCTCAAATGTCTTCTTTCAACCAGCTTCGCAATGGCTGACGGTATCAAGGCATTCAAGACTCGTCAGTGACATCGGCTCTTTTGCTCAAAGGAAAGAAAATTATATTTAATTGCTTTAATTTGCTTTTAGAAGGGAGGGTTTTTCAGGTGTAAGGAGCCAACTGCACACTAAATGGTTCAATGTAAGTTTGTCCAAAACAGAATAACAGCACTTAATAATGGTACACTAATCTCGCATAGGCTGTTATTCTTCATTAAAATTGCAGCTATTTACCCCAATTTATCAGAGTAGTCCATCAGTTCTTTATATTAGATGATGCCAATTCAGTTCATTTTCATTGCAGAGCCACACCAAAGCTGGACTGGATTAACTCTGCAA
The DNA here is from genome assembly GCA_019775895.2 of Stomatorhinus ivindoensis. Lineage (NCBI taxonomy): Eukaryota > Metazoa > Chordata > Actinopteri > Osteoglossiformes > Mormyridae > Stomatorhinus > Stomatorhinus ivindoensis. The sequence goes on from JABFEB020000113.1 coordinate 30,192,045, forward strand.
TGCAGAGGGCTGCATCAGACGCGTGATGGGCCAGGATGATGCCCTGCGGAACTGAGCCGACAGAAATCGACAGAAAGTCACTGACTGCTCCGGGGAGGACATTTCAGCCACTGGGGACGCCAGCCGCAGCACGCAGCTTAACCTGGCGAAGAGCGTTCAGACTCCGGCGAGGAGGGAATGTATGCAGCACCAGCTTGATGTTCCCTGCAGCACGCAAATGGTCATCATTTACCACAATTCATCTGCTGACATGTGGATCACAGCCTGATGCTCCCACACTAGCTCCAGTGAGTGCTTAGTCATTATCCAAACTATCCTTCACTTCGTCACATACCTATTTTTGAATTTACATCCATCCATCTCCTGATTGCTTATCCAGATCAGGGTGGTAAGAACACTTGAATTACATATATAATAATTTAGCAACATTCATCTTATGGTGCTGACCAGGGAAAATGGACTGATCTGCAGAATATGTTCATTTTATTCTCTGTTACCACCTGTTCACACCATGGTCTTGCCTTGTATCTAGCATATGTTACTAGAAATTTTACATATGTGCTCCCTATTAGAACAAGCTACGTGGATAAAACAGTCATGCAGAAATATCTTAGGAACACCATCACATATTTTCAATTGGCACTTCTCAGTTCTTTTTGTAGCTCACACTTAAGTTCAGTTCTAACTTGATTCTCTCGTAATTATTTAAGTAAATGGTTTTCCTTATGTTAGGTACTAAACAGCGTTTGTATAGCTGTTCTTCCCATAACTGTCTTTCACAACTGCAGGTCACCCATTGGAAGCTCAGTCTTGCAGTTGCATTTTGGCTCCTGTATGCTGTGATGTACAGGCAGTCCTCACGTTACGAACAACATCCATTCCCCAAGTCGCATGTGGAAGTTAGAAACATAATACAGTAATAATAAAAGAAACTAGATACAGTACTGTGCTGTTCCTTTATCTGATGAACTGCTGAAGCCATGCAATGTTTTCACAAGTGTCACAAAGTATCTGTGTGTTCATAATTACGAACCATTATATTACACCTGACTTTTTATAATAGACTTCATGGCAGTACATTCGTAAGTATGAGCTGTTGATAAGTTGGGTGTTCTTAACCAGGGGACAGCTTGTGTTATCTGCTTCATCAGGGGTCTCCAACTCTGGTCCTGGAGAGGCAGGGGAGCTTTTCTATCCCACCTGGCTTCTAATGGCCACACTAGTTCTCAGGTAAATACCAGGAGCAGGTGTGGCTCATCAGAAGCCAGGTAGGATACAAAACTTACTGGATAGTAGCTCTCCAGGACCGGAGTTGGTGACCCCTGCTCTATTTTTTAAAGATCGTGTCTCCTGTTTTCTGAATCCTTCAATTAGAAGTGCCTCACAAAACACTGAGCTCAATTAGAAACAATTCTTACTTTCACTTGCTTACCAAGTGACATATTTTAAAGCAAATAATCGAACAAAGTTCCTGGGCCTATTGTGAGCATGTCTTTTGTGTGCTCTGGCGACTGTCTGAAGTGGTGCTGAAGCTGAGTGAAGTCCAAGGTCAGTGGCAGATGTCAGCTCATGGGCAGGAGTAGGAATAAGGGATGAATGGAGGGAAAAGGAGACAGAATGACAGACAGTATCTAATTCTGAAGCTTTACTAGACAGACAGACACTGGCAGACTTGCACACACATTATCCATAATTACAGAGAGCTTCCATCAATGGTTTTTTCTGCTGTTCATCTATCTCTGTTCTTCCTGATGATGGAGGTGGCTGCCGCCAATAGCTGTCCAAATGATGAAGGTTAACACCATTAACTGATGGCCCAAAATTGTACGATCCACCAGTTAACAGATCGATGGTCGAGAGAGACATCAAGGTCGAGTCAGACCTGCCAATATGTTCTGCAGGAGACCAGGTGGAATCTGTGGCGCTGGTGAGCAGGTGCGTTTGGCCCTCAGAAGCATCGTTATTCAGCTGACGTTCCATGAACTATACAGTGTGTCCAGTATAAAACCGAATTAGCTTATCGCAATAGCACAACGTCAGTGATTCAAGATCTCAACAGAAAGCTCCCAGTCTACGCATCCAGTCCACAGAGTGGAACCAATACAAGGTAAGTGTACGCGTTTCACTCACATTTGCAGCTAAACGTAGACCTGCGATAGAAACGTATTTATGAGCATATGTGTGGATAAAAAGGATAACAAGATTCAGCCCAAGCAGCCGCTATTTTTACTCAACAAAAACACTGAAAACACGACAGCAGTGAAAATGATGCTGTCGTAGTTTAATTAACATGGAGCTGGAGCCTGTCTATACACTAACAACAAAGAGACGGTTCCATTACAGAGATGGTGAACTCAGGTGGAATGAAGGAAAACAGCAGCAGTGCTTGTAATCGCCACTAAACCTTTACTGGTAAAGAGCTGGCGAGAGTCCTTAATCAAAGCAGCTGTTCAACAAGCTGAAAGGTGAAGAGCAGCCATGTTTTCAGCAGCTCCCATCCAGCGCCGTTTGTCTTCCACATCAGGAAGGCTACAGTAAAGCTATACAAGTTAAAATAGAAGCTGTTTGTATGCATATAAACTGTTAGATTAGTTTGACACAATATTTAAATTTGGTAACTTGCAGCAGGCTGAGAGTGACTTTCATACTTTGTCGCAGTGATACCTGCAGCATGCAGGGGTGAATCTAAAGGGGAGCATGGGGGCACTCATGCAACTAAATCTATTTCAAGGCTTTAGTAATATTATTTTGGATATTTAGATTAATATGAATAATGTTACATATCTATAATAATATAAATAATATAAAATAAAAATTACCTGCTCCCCCTCCCCCAACAGCCTTGGGCCAGTAAAACCCTGAGACACTGAATTATTATTATTATACTATACTATAAATGTAAAAGAATATAGAGAATAAAGGCCATTTCAATTTATGCCTTAGTTTAATATATATGTATACCCTTTTTCAGTAATTTTATTTGACATTATTTTACTTTTGCATTTAAGAAAATGTTTTCTTTAAAAAAAAAATATATATATATATATATACAGTGTATATATATATATATATATATATATGTACATAAATGCTCTAAAAGGGTTTAGTACTTTTGTCAGTTGTCGTATGGAGTTCCTAAAAAGGAAACCCATGAGTTGTTCATTTTAAGAGATTTGTCTATTTTTCCTCTTTTGAATAGATACTATCGCTCTTTAATAAGATAAAAGTATTTCTTATCTGTATTCTCGATAGAATCGATAATAAAATCGATAGAATACTCGATTACTAAAAAATTTGGTAGCTGCAGCCCTACTCACTACCTCAATTTCCTGCCAATTTTCCACACTATAGATATTTATGATTAATATTTAATGCCTGATATTTGTAATACATTATGTCTTGTCTTCAGGTGGGAACTGCAGGCCCGTTCCCTGCCCACCTGCTACAGCGTAAGACACCTCCTGTAACAGATATAGATGGGGGTGGGAAGTATTGTATGACAAGGAAGGAGAGATCATTGGTGGGGTTAGGGAGTAACTATAATCTGCTACCTTTTTCATTTGATGTATAAGAAAGAAGTAAACACAAATGGTTTACTTATTTCTTCCACAGATTAGAAAAAGTAACAGATTCATAAGATTATACACTATACACATACTGTGCAAACAAATAAGATCCTCTTTTACTCATATAAAGGTGAGGCATACTTAAAGGGAACAGCAGAACCTCGAACATTCAGATTTGACACAACCAACGGAGGCTCCACATTGCCATCACATTCAGCACCTTGAGGCATCTACCGCTTCTCTATTTACACAGTAAGACATCGTTGCACCGATTTCAGCAACTTATTTTGTATTCTGCGTTACAATTTTAATTTTCACAGACAGCGCAGTAATGTTTAGCGTATGTGCAATATAATAAACTAAGCACAGTGGAGGAAATACACCATACATCCTTTAGTACTCCCGAGTATTCAAACGTACTAGCAAGAATAATTACGTCATTGACGCGTGAAACGGCCCTGCGCGCGCGCGCGCACCCTCACGCGCCCGCCCACGCTTCCCAACGGAAAGCCCGCGGTTTCGGGTGCGTGCACGGCGTTAACAGCACTTAGTTGAAACTGCCGGGGAGTCGGTGGGAAGAATCTCTTAAAAATATTCGGAGTACCTGTAAGTCAGTATATTACAATATTAAATGACTACCGAAAACAGTGCTGTAACGCCCCACTTTATGTTTTCTCGTTAAACTTAACTGAGTAAAATCTCAAACCGCTGCTTCACGTTTGGAAAAGTTCGGCCCGGTTGGAGCCGGACGGTGTTATACGGCTCTTCTCGCACCCAGGTTCGACGTTGAGGATGACCGGGAGAGCCAGGGCCAGGTCCAGGGGTCGAGCCAGGGGTCCGGAGGGCGCGACTCCGGGCGCGGTGAGCCGCTTACATGCATGCCGCTTGTGTGAACTTAATGTTTAAAATGAAATTTAAGAGAAAAATACCTCACCAGAGACGGGTAACGTTACGGTTTGGTGTCTTTAGCCGCCACCGCCGCAGGCCCCGCCGCAGGAGTCCCAGAGACCGGGCGCCGAGCTGGTAGGCCGGGGGAGGCAGAGGATGGCACCGGCAGCCCTGGGCGCGGAGAGTAAGGAACGGGCGCGACTGAAAGCAGAGAGAAACACCGTGATGGGCACTTAAAAGTGGAAAATAATATAATACATAATTATAATGGTACAGTTAGGGCTGGGCGATATTGCCTAAAACTAATGTCATACATTTTTTAACTTGGACCAAATTTCCGATTTAGATTTTTTTTCCAACTTTGATATGCTTAAAACGAAGACATTATACAAGTACGCTCGTTTTGGTTTAATTCTAGCAATACAACCATGATTTAGGAACAGCAAACATTTTATTGCTTCTCCTGTATTTTTTCTGCACCTAGTAGTTTACACGGAGATTCCATGCGGCCATTGAGTTTTTCAGCCCCTGGGCGAGGAAACACAATCGTTCGCCACAAAATGCTGAGGTAGTTGAGGAAAAGCACATTTTCTAGCAGCCTCGCGGGTTTTCACGTGTACCACTTTATAAACGGGGTAGGGTTACTTGTGTAAAATACTTTCGGCTTGGGGGCTCATATTTGGGGTCGATCGTTCTTAGCATCTAGGCAAACCCGCATTTTTCAGGTGTAAATGGGCGCCATATCTTTGGCGATATGAAATGTCACCGCATCTGTAATTTCTTTCCATCGGGCTCCCTTCTTGTCGCATGGTAGACGCGGCTATTATCCGGATTTTAGCTGCTGTTAGAAGCTGTCGCTTGCTCGCGCTTCTCGCATACCTAGGCAGTCCGTCCATTCCGATGCGTGCCACTGATGGAGGTGATGAAATGTTTGTGCTGCTACCATTGGTGACCAACGACTTGAAACAAACTTTACAGTGGACAGTAGTTCGTTCAGTATCGGACTTGGCGAAACCAGACCATTTCCAAATGATGGAGGTGACGCTGCCGGTTTTCCAGACGAACTCATCACTTGTTAACGCGTGTGCTGCCATTTTGCTGTTGTCCGTTGTTCTCCGAAGGGGCGGGAAGCCTTGACTGCGGTCTGGTTTGCTTTAATTTAATGTACCTGAATTTTTTTTTTTTGAGAAAAGCAGAAAATATTTTGTGAGCATCATTTACTATGTTCTATTAACCTGAAGCTACAATAGATCCACGTGAATCCCAATTTTCATTTTGCACACAGTCTTAAAAAAATTCTAATTAATTGATAAAATCGATTTATCGCCCAGCTCTAGGTACATTAATAATAGAAGTACGGTAGTGTACCTCAAGCTGACGAAAAGCTGAAGCCGCACAGTGTTTCGATGTGGTTCACAAAGTAGTTTGTACGTTCCTTAATGCAAGCCATTGTATTTAACCTGAATTTGGCAATCTTCCTAAGTATGAGCTGTTCGTATATTGGTCATTTTTAATCTGGGTGCCTGTAAAACATAATTGGCCGGGGGGGTGTTAAACTGGAGTAAAACACAATAATATGGGGGTTAAATGCTGAGTAAGATTGTAATGTGGGTTTTAAAGTTACTTGATAGGCTAATGTTTGGGGGAGGGGGGTTAAAAGCAGAGCAAAACATTGTTATGAGGGATTTAAAAGCAGAGCAAGAAACCATATTAGTAGGTAGACATCTTACATCCTGTTCCCATACAGCTGTCTTCCAGATCTCTGCTGGCTTCCAGCAGGTGAAGATAGGAGAACGAGGGGGCCGGAGGAGGGACTTCAATGACACCGGGATCAATACCCGGCAGGCCATGGAACATGTGAGGGAGTCCAAGGCTGGTAGGTGTGCTTGGAAATAGGTATGGAACACCAGGACAAAGAAGCCACTTCAGTCAACCTTACTGCATGTCCTTTGGATAGTAGGAGGATAAGCCAGAGCACACTCACATTCTGGTTCTGTATGAGACGCACGCTTTTGAGCATGTCAGCCAGCAGAACCTAACAGTGTCCATGTTTACCTCAGCTCAAAGTAATTAGGCCCAGAAATTTCTTTTTTGCTCTGTATTAGTACAGATGCCTGCATCAGTTAAAATCACCCAGCAAATCAGCCATAGTAATGCTAACTACAAGAGGCTTCTACAGTAAAGTCTTTAGGCAGCCTAGCAGATGTACGTGTATATTTAAGACAGACGGGGAGCTCAGGTTTTCTGGAGCTTTCATTTCATCTATCATTTCAATTACTCAGTTGAAGACTCTAGCCTGACGTACCCAAACACTGACTCAAGCGAGTGAGAAAACAGCCAAAGACTCTGAAGGAACCTAAAGTAAACTGTTTTTGGATAGACAAGATCGGCTGTAGTGTGATGCTGAAATCTGTAATCATAAGCCAGTCGTCTAGGTTTTTTAACACGTTGAATCATTGAGTCATACTTTTAATGATAAATCTGTCTGTTTAGAGAGACATTTGTGTAACTAGGGAGAGTAAGTACATGTTCAACTATCTGTGCGCCGTCCCCAGGTAACTTTGAGTCATTTGCCAGGTAAGAATTCAGCATTGTATACATCTGAGATTGATTTTATCTGGGGGAGTAGCACAATCATTAGGTGGATAGGAATTCAGCGTTGCATACATCTAAGATTGTGCTTCTCCCCCAGATAAAATCAATCATTGGGTGGATAGGAATTAAGTGTTACATATCTGAGACTCTGTGCCCCACCCCCAGGTAAAAAGAGTCTATAGACAGGTGAGAATTAGGGTTGCATGATATGGTTCAGCACTGACATTGCGATGTGCATATGCGCAATGATCATGGCAGGATGTGCAATATTATGATGTGCATATGTGTGATAATCATATGGCAGGACGTGCAACATCAAGTAAGGCAAGTAAATCTAAAATGTCTTGGTACAATTTTTTTGCTCTTGAATATAACGACAACTCGTGCAGTTCACGTTTCTCATAACTAATCTACAAAAGAAGTCTGATATAAATTGCTCTGTGTATTCAGGTTTTTGGATGCAGAGTTTGTTGCTAGTGAGTGGCATGCAGACTCTGCAGCAGAACACCAATTGCAATCTTGAAAGAGCAGTACAATGTGCAGTATTAATATTGACATTGCATGTTATACACACAAAGGATTGGGGTGCAGCAGAATACAAGCAATGGCAGTATGTATTCAGAATACAAGAATTAAGTATATTGAGTCCACGTTACATTTTGAAGAAAATATTTATAATTTAGGTAAAAGATCCATTGTAATAAAAAAATTAAAGCAGAAATCTTAAAATAGTTTTAAAATCATGTACAAACTTTTCCTTGTTCCTTCAAATTCATCAAAATTAGTCTGCATTAAGGGTCCACTTCGAATTTAAAGAAACATCTCAAGATAATTGGCACTTTCAAATTGGAACTCAACCTAGCCAGTGAAGCACAGGTCCATTCAGGAGCAACCCAAACCCTCCCTGTGCTTTAATCCAAGTCGATCACAACTGTGAACAGGCAAAAAGATACCCGACCCACTTCTTTCTGTAAAGTGTACTTGGTGCACATCCATTTATGTACCCTATGGGCTAGGTGGAACTGTTACATTTTAGTCAAGAACAGAAAGTAATTAAATTTACCACCCTGAAGTATTTCCATTACAGTGATGCAGCACAGCTGTTTTACAGATGCTGTATGAAAGTATCTGGTATTTCATGGAGACGATATTGAGCAAAGTGATTTGTCGGCGCTGCTTCTGTTGTTGACCAACTTATTTGACACACATTATTAATAAATAAGTTCTGTTTGGCTATAGTTTATTTTGGGTAACTTTCATCTCATTTTTAATTTTATATGTAACAAAAAAATAATAAAAAAATTCAAACAATCCAAGTAAGAATTCATCGTTACGCCCTTGAGACACTATACCCTGCCCCCCAGGTGTCTCCGGGTCCCCCATCGAGCTGAGGGCCAACTTCTTCCGCCTCGTATCCCGCCCACAATGGGTGCTGTACCAGTACCACGTAGACTTCAACCCCCCGATGGAATCACGGCGCTTGCGCTCTGCTTTGCTCTTCCAGCACGAGGAGGCACTGGGCTCCGCGCGCACCTTCGACGGTGCTGCCCTCTTCCTACCCCAGCGCCTCCAACAGACGGTAACTCTGGCTGTTGCTGTGACCACCCTGTCACCTAGGCAGGACTGTGCTGTCCCTGGCTGTCCAGTTTCTGCTTAGCCAGTCATAGTGTTATCGATTGTAGATGCAGGTGTCTGTTCCTGTGCTGTGCAGGTTAATGTGGTGCGCTTTGCTGATATACCACTGCAGTGGTCATATGGCTAATCTGGTGCTTGTGCTTAACTTCTCCCTTCCACTATGCTCATGGTCGCTCCCCTGTGGTCCTGACCCTCCAAATGTCATGCAGGAGACGGTCCTTTTCAGCGAGACCAAGCATGGCGAGAAGGTGAAGATTACAGTGACTCTGACCAACGAACTGCCCCCCACCTCCCCAGTCTGCCTCCAATTCTACAACATCATCTTCAGGCGGTGGGTTGCAAAACCCATTGTACAGACCTCATATCCTCTTCTCATTTTATGTTTAGCAGAGGCTTTTGTGCAAAGTGGGGGATCAGGGAGAAGGGTCTGCCAGTCCCTGGAGCATTTGGGGTTAAGTGCCTTGCTCAAAGGCACAACTATTAGATTACTTTGCTAGTAAAGGGAATCGAACCTGCAACCTTCTGATCTTAGATCTCCCACCCCAGAGAGCCAAACAGAACCGGAAACTTTCCCATATGATACTACAAGAGGCAAATTTTGACAGTAGTACTGGTGTCAGGTAGGACATGTTGTGGACTACTCATGATCTTCTTGCAGGATCCTGAGAATTCTGAACATGCAGCAGATTGGCCGGCATTACTACAACCCGCAGGACCCCTTGAACATCCCGCAGCACAGGTCAGCGGACAGAATGGAGGGTGTGAGCTTTGGCAAGTGGCCTAAAATGGACAGAAGATGACACCCTTGGTCCTTGTGCATCGGCTTGTGTTGATAGGCTGACCATTTGGCCCGGCTTTACCACCACCATTCTACAATATGAGTCAAGTATTATGCTGTCCATGGACGTCAGCCACAAGGTTCTGCGCAGCGAGACTGTCCTCAGTTTCATGGCCAGCCTACGACAGCAGTCTGGGCCTCAGCGCTTCATCGAGGCCTGCACGCGCGAGTTGGTGGGGCTTGGTGTGCTCACCAAGTAAGCTTATCACTATACCTCCTACCTTGCCCATTCTGATGTTAAAACCTGACCCTACCATAGTCAGCGATGCTTCAGTTCCCTCTTGTAGCTTTGTGTCTTTGCCATAGTGATGCTAAGTGATAAGTCCCTGGCATTTTCAGTCTATTAGCCCTAAAACTGGCAGGTAGATGTCTAGTCCGGTGTGGTTCATGAGTCCACCAAGGCATTACAATGAGTCTGGCTGCCTTTGGCCCTGTGAAGCTGTGTCTGTCCTTCTCTAAACGGTGTACAAAGGAAGTTGTACTGCAAAATGGCCAGAAAGCAGAGCTCTGATCTCACTGTAAGCTGGTGATATAGGTACTTAGCTGGGGTTTGTCTTTCTCTAACTAGATACAACAATAAAATGTATAGGATCGACGACATCGCGTGGGACCAGACCCCCACCAACACTTTCAAGAGGGGGGACACTGACATCTCCTTCAAGGACTACTACCGGATGGTGAGTGAGACCCGACCTCCAGGCCCTTCAAGGCATCAGCCATGCTGGAACATTATAGGAGACATTCAAGTATGGTGTGAAGGGCTGCTCGGTACACTGTTCTTGAAGTTTTATTAAATGCTGGTGAGAGCTGGCTGTCGCACAGTAGGGCAGCTGTGCAGTATGTGCCTTTGATCCAGCTGTACTGATTTAATTAAGATTAATCGATTTTTCAGTGGTTTTACATTGGTTACGTTACTGACTTGGGAAACTGGATTCTGTTCTTGTATTATTTTTAGGGTTTTATGTACTACAAACATCCTCAAGGGTAATACTGAAATAATTAGCTGTCTTAGGGGCATTTTAGGTAAATATACTGAGCTGGGTGTCGGAGTTAGTTTTCCTAGAAAAGGCTCAGGATTTCTGAGATTAAAGTTGTATATTTAAAAGAAAAAAACTCATATTCTGAGATTGTAGAGTCATAAATTTGTGAGGGGAAAAAAATCTGTAATTTTCTTATTCATAAATGTAGGTAAGAGAAATTTTGATGTTTTGTTGATCTCAAATGCTTTTCGAACTTGCTTTTTTGTGGCTTTAACTGGCTGTCATTACAGGAATCCCCCGTTTTACATAGTGCATTGCGAATAAACAGGATGTTAAGATTTGGACGTTGATTGAATATTACCTTAATCACTTAGAAAGTTTACACTACTATGCCCTGCTGTACTGCGAGATGCAGTATGCTTACTGTGCATATAAACAAACACCAGTCTTGTGTAGTAGGGGTGGGTAATATGACCTAAAATTATCACTGTATATTTAAGTTTTTGGGCGATGACAGTAATGTATCACAGAATTACTTTTTTCCAAGTTCTGGGAAGAGTGGCGTGTCCTGTACCTTTTATGTAAATTGAAAAAAAATCGTGATATATTAATTGGGATGTCAACTTTGGTCAGCTGACTGGTATGAGATTTCAATTTGAAACAAGTCTGCACACTCATTGCCATGAAAATACAGTAAAACCTCGGATTGCAAGCATAATTCGTTCCGGAAACGTGTTCGTAATCCAAAGCACTCAAATATCAAAGTAAATTTTCCCTAAAGGAATAATGGAAACTTAGTTGATTCAATCCACAACCCAAAAATATTCATATAAAAATGATTAATACAAAATATAAAGTAAAAGTATATAAAACAAATTAAAATGCACTTTACCTTTGAAATGAATCATGGATGGTGTGAGGGAGACGAGAGAAGAGAAGGGTCATTTTGTAGGACAACTTTCACTATAACTAACGGAATAACTGCTATCTGTTTGCTCACTGGAATATTTTTTTTGTGTGACTTTGTCATTGGATAGGTTCCTTGTTAATCGCTTGTTTATCAAGTTAAAATTTATTTTAAAATTTTGCTTGTCTTGCAAAACACTCGTAGAGTTACTCGCAATCAGAGGTTTAACTGTACTCTGTAGGGTTTGCAAACTACCTCAATGCTTTTGACATTCCGTTATGAATCTAAAATTAGCTATAATATACATTTGCTTTAAGATTTCCTGTGTGAGAGGCTGACAGCATGAGTACCACGCCAGATGCGTGAGAGCTGGCAACCAAACCTGAAAACATACGTTTATGGGTTCACTGTAAGAAATTACTTTATACAGTTGTTAAAAAAAAAACTAACAAAATCACCAATAAACTGTATTTATCCAACATTTTATAAAATACAGTAATCCCTCACTTATCGCGGGAGAACTGAATTTCTGCGAAGTAGGAACGCCATATTTATTTAATTATTTAAAGTGTATTTGGACGTTTTTAAACCCTCCCTGTATTGTTTACAACATTGTTTACAACTGAAACAACATTGTGATCGGCAGTTGCTGCTGCTGCTTCTTTTTCTGGTTGAAGAGCAGCTTGTAGGCGGTCATGACATCGTC
>JABFEB020000113.1:30265193-30284113 GCA_019775895.2 Stomatorhinus ivindoensis
GCGGTGACCAGATGGGCGGCGTTTGCCCTGCTGCGGTGACCAGATGGGCGACGTTTGCCCTACTGCGGTGACCAGATGGGCGACGTTTGCCCTACTGCGGTGACCAGATAGGCGGCATTTGCCCTACTGCGGTGACCAGATGGGCGACGTTTGAACCTTGGCCTGTGTTTGGTTCCATTAATCATACTTCTCTCCACTCTTTTTATCTCATCTCTGGCAGCCTGAGGTGATCTCCCGTCTGCCCCCGCCCAGCCCACCAGCCGTGTCTCGACTCCTCTCCTACTCTGTCGACACCAGGCCTGTGGAGACACCCTCCCTGCCCCCGCCGCTGCCTCCTTACCCTTCCGCGTCACCTTCACCCTTGTCCTCGTCCCACCGTGACCATGACCGGGAGAGGCGGAAGAAGAAGCACAAGAGGAGGTCACGCTCCCGGTCACGCTCACGTACGCCCCCTAGGGCCAAGAACAAGCATAGTCTGCCCAGTGCGTACCGCTCTGTCAGGAAGTCCAGGTAGGTCCTGTGTTTCAGTACATGTATATGTATGGGTGGGGAAGAGGAGTTGGTAGAGGATGCAAGAGCATGCTGGCTAAGTAAAAATTAGTTTGTTCCACTGTCAAGAAAAAATCCCTTGTTTCAGAGTCTGGTCTTTTAACCATCACTCCCCCTGCTGTTACACTAGTTACATTACAGTTCTCGGGTCCAGATTTTGCTTAAGGCCAGCCATACTGTTTTCTGTTAAGGCTGTGTTTCCATGGTGACCGCAGCTGAAATAGATTCAGGAATAGATTACAGGCATGTTAACGGCTGGAACCTTCTGGATTAGTGCCGTTACCTGGCTCTCCCAGCACTGCCCCCTAGTGGTTGGTGCTCAGGCTTTCAGCTTGCACAGTGTAGGGCTGTACGAGAGGCAGCCTGCTTCTCTGCCCCATTTCTCTGGAAATGACATGCATTCCACAGAAATCACACGTGGCCTGGTCTTCCTTCCGGGGCTTCTGAGGCCTGATTGTCAGCGACCCCAGCGTGGCCCTTCCGGAAGGGTCCGGGTGGACTTTGTAGCCCCGCCTCTTGGGGGCCTGCCAGCTAACGGGCTCCCGCTTGCCGTGTTTCAGCAGATCGCGGTCGCGGACACCTAGCCGGAGGGACCGGAGGCGTGAAGAATGGGAGCGGGAAAAGGAGCCGTATGTTCCCAGCGCGTATCGCCATGGCAACAGCTCTGGCGTCAGCAAGAAGCAGTCCAGGTCGAGGTAGGTGGCGCCGTCGGGTTTCCATAGACGATCCACCCCAATGGCCGTGCCTCTAAGCTCGGCCATCCTGCTTTAGGAAGCCGTAGAGCTGCCCCCGACTTCCGCTTGCGTATTTTCTGCTTTTCAGTCTCTCCCCCACTTTTTCTGCAGGTCACCGCATGAGAAGAGAAAGCGAAAGAGTGCCAAGTCACACGTGAAGCTCCGGGCCTCCTCCTGCTCCCCTGCCTCCTCCCCGGGCCGAAGCAGGAAGCGGCCCACTGCTCGCTCCTCCAGCCCCCCCTCTGTACAGGGGAGCCCCGCTTCTAACCTGCAGAGGTCTGCCTCCTGATTGGCCCTCTCATCCATGCCCTGCCCTTCCTGGTCCATGGGTGCCGGGGGTCACATGGTCTTGTTTCTCTGCAGGGGAACATCGCAGGACCGGCAGAAGCAGGTGGCATCTGCAATTGTCTCATCTGTACAGACGAAAATCACTCAGGTGTGGACCCCGTGCACGAAGGCCTAGCTTCCCCGACATCTGTGTTGCTGAGGCCTGCCTCTGTGGGAAGTGGCTTCAGGGCCCGAAGTCTCTGGTGCCTTCATTGGCACACGGATGCCCTGGAGTCAGTCCATTCCCAATGAATACCAGAGTGGGCTTCCCCCACTCAGACGTCCGTCTGTCCGCTCAGCCCCCTTCGTTGTGTCTCCCTCTGCAGGATCTCATGGCTAAGGTACGTGCCATGTTGGCGTCTCCCAAGGACATGCAGACCAGCACATCCTGAAGATGATGCCATGCCTCATAACACCCAGCAGTGGAGTCCCCTGACCAGTCGGCACCATTAATATTTGACTTTTAACGTTTTAATTTCTATTTTCTTTGTTTGGAGTCTGGGCTCATTCTGGGGGTGGTTTGGGTGTATTCTGCTGTTGTAAGGAAAGGTGGTGAAATTGGGCATGTAGACGCCCTCGCTTCAGCCTGTGTGACAGTGTCTGGAAGCCAGGTAATGTCATGGTGGTCTCCCTGAGCTGCAGGTGACCTGAGCTCTGTTTTCCGGGTTGCACCCTTCAGAGACGCCCCACGTTCTGGCGGACGCCTTCCTTCCGTGAAGGGCCTCTTTGGGCCTGCTTCTGGCTGCCTTCTAGCGCCGCCTTAAACCTGTGGGTCTTTTTTTTTTTCTACAAGCTGCTTAATGGACAGATGAACTGCAAATAAAATATGAGTTACTGCCCCCAGTCTGCTTTGAGTGTTTGTGTTGAACACGTCATCCAGAAGGACAGTGGTGACCATAGAGCTCCTGCTTAGGGTTCCTCTCAGATATTGGCCCTCTGACGGTATAATGCTGGTGCGAGTAAATGCCTTTTGTTATAAGGAACTGGTCTTTGATCAGCCTGACCGACAAGCAAGCTAGCGTACCTTCACACAGTGGGAGCAGCAGGATGTCTTGTCATTTCTAACCCGTTTTGAACAGGCATCTCATCTCTAGGGCAGCAGCTCAGCAGCTGATTTTAATTTGACGTTATTTCTCCAGAAGCTCAGTGGTTGTGTCAACCTCATAGGAGTTCTTGGTAGACGACTTGGGTGTCTACAAATGGAAGCATGATCCTGAAGACGTCTGGTTAATCTGCCCCCACCCCCCCAATCCGGCGTAATTATAGGGCAAAGTATTCACATGCGAAATGCCCCAGTTCTGAAATGGATACTCAGTTGGAAATGTTATTTTCATTTCCAAGTGGCTGTGCATTGGTGTGGGGGAGGAGCTCGCTTTGGGATTTAGTGAACGAGGCACGTTTTGCTCAAGCACCTTTCCCGGGCCTTTCTCATGACGTTCTCAGGGGCTAGAACCCATGCAGACCTGCCATCTTTCTGGTGTTCCAGCTGCTCTGTAGTTTTGACCTTGGCTCTGCTTAGGAGATCCCAGGCTCTGAGGAATGTAGCTTCTTGAGATCCTGGGGAGAAAAAAAATTATATTGATTTAAAATTGATTTTGATTTGACAGGAAGAGCAGGAGAAGGTCACATCTGCAGGCATGTCACATTGTAAAGCTCACACTGTCCTCTTTCAGAAGGAATTTACAGAGTGATATGCAGTATGAGAGATGAGCACATCGTAATGTCTTGTACGAGGGACAGTATGGACCTGTGTTTATGAGGTAGAAACCTTCATCATTTGCGGCTGTCAACAAAGGTGAATTTCCCTCCCCAAAGGGAACTGGACTTCCACAAGTCTTCAGCAAAGGGGTGATCTGAGTGAAAGTCGGCCTTCTATGAATCTTTCCCTAGGGACAGTGCTGGGGGGGGGGGGGGCACGAATAAGGCTTTGGAATGTAGCCAAAGACTGCAGCTGAAGATCAGAGATCCATGACGGCTCAAGTAATGAGTCTCATTGTTAAAACCTCCTATGCCAGAACGCTGAAGTCAGTCAGGTTCTCAATTTCATGCAGGAGTTGATGCTAGATGATGATGTCCCCTGAAGGCAAGTCAGTGAGTGAGCTTTATGGATGCGTGCGAGTGTGTGCATTCGCTGGTCTATAACCCAGTGTTAATGTTTTCATGGATTACAGGCTGCTGGTCCTGATCAACCTGCAGTGAATGATAAGTTTGGGTGTTTTTTTATGATATCCATCACACGAGACTTCTTCTCCACGCCTCCTCCATCGTGTGGACTAGCTCTGGAAGTCATGTAGAAAGGTGTCCCTACAAGGATCCAACCGGCCTGTGCTGCTTCCGGCGAGGTGGGGTGAGCTGACTTTGGCTTGGATGGGGTTCTCCCCTGGTTCTAGGGAGATTCTGTGTAGCAGGTTCCACCTGGGCCCGTCCAGCGCATCTGTCATGTGCTTCTCCCATCCTCGTGATCATGGTCTGTGACCTGTGCTCAGATGTCTTAAGCAGGACGTCACAGCACAGCATCTTCATCCTCATGGAGCATGCCCGTCTTCATCCTCTGCAGCTGTTCTGCACTGAGTGGTCATGTGACCTGCATCTCTGGCGCCTGCACCACCTCTGGGATCCGTGATGCGGATGCGTTGCGGTAAATGTGCCCTAATTTCAGACTTTTGGGCCAAGCTGTACGAACACGGCCTCCTGCACGGGAAATGAAGGTCTTTCTGTTGGAGGTGAAGCAGGGTCCCAGCCTGATAACCCAACTGGCGTTTCAGTGACTTGGGGGGGTGGGGTTCATACTGCAGGATAATATGAGCGGCCCAGTAACGAACTGCAGGTTCGTGCTCTTGTGTGTTTTGGAGTGTGCAGCCAACCTTTGACCCAGCCCCCGGGTGAAACGCCAAGACGCAGCATTAAGAGCATGGCTTAACTAAGTGTAACGTTTTCTGAGAAGGTTCTGGAAGGTGCAAGGCCCAGACACCCACCCAGCTTCCTGATCATGGCACCGTCACTTTGTCTGCTTAGACTCGGACTGAAAAACAGCTTCTAATTTAGGGGCTGGATTTATAAAAGGGTGCTAATCACAGTGGGGTAATTTGATTCAGTTTTGTAGTTGGGGGGGGGGGTCTGTTCAATCAGAACCCTGGTCCCAGGGCCTGGGGGGGAGCGGGCAGTGAGTCATCAGTGAATCGAGTAAAAGAGACGTTTAGTATTCTATTGCAGCTCAGCCGGCTCTATTGTCTATTTTATAAGGCTGCATAAAATGCGGGTTCCAGAAGTAAAGGCTTGGCTTCCTCGTCTAACAACATTGAGGGGATCTGACCAGCTACACATTGTTATCTGTAAGAATTATCAGGACTTCAAGGTGCCTTTGCCGGGATTAATCGTGATCCAGTCATCGTTAGAATTTCTCAAAGCTACATTCAGCCACAAGGCGACAGGCTTCATTTTGTTTAGGTTCCCGCTAAGATGGAAATCGGATCCCGGGGGTAATGAAAACGCTGCATCTGAATCAATCTGTTCTTTTTTTTGTAGTTCTGAACCCAGGACTGTTTTAAACAATTTCCACCATATAAAAATGCTATATATACTCATTTGTAGCTTGGCACTAATTTACGATGGAAAAGGAAAACATGATTGCAGACGCATATGTGGCCATGTGTGTTCGGGCCTTAAATTGTTAACTTCAAAATGCTCCAGTTGGCATTGCTTCACTGAGGGGGGGGAAACACCCCGAGCCTGGCTCTCATCAGCCGGACCCCAGATCAGGCTGGTTTTTTGCGGTTCCATTTGGGCCTGGACTGGTGGCATTAGTAGTCAGCCTTGTGTTGGTTCTTCGCTTGTGTGGAAGTGCCTTATGTCTTCCCCTCTTTCCCAAAGGTGACTCTTTATTACACAGAAAATATGGCTGTGTTTGTGACAGTTTTGCCCATCTGTACATCAAGATTTTTAATTCACATGATTCGGGTTCGGCACTTTATGCGTGACATCACTGCTGACCGCGGGCAATGAACTTGCTGCATATGATTCATGCACCCATCCATCACCACACCGCCTGCTGGTGTCTATAAGTGTTTGAGCATCAAAGGAGTATATGTCAAAATCATACATTAAGCTTACAGGGGCTTTGGTGATACTAGCAGACATTGCTTTGGACAAAGGCATTCGCTAAACAGTTGCATTTTTCGATGCATCTACGTTTATCTATATTCAGCAAATAGAGAAGCGGAGTGTGAAGTCAAACGAGCAGATGATGGCTGAGAGCGAGCTGGCTGGGTGTCTGTACAGGCCGAACACCAGGCAATTGGGCACAGCTGACACTTGCGGATATAGAGACTCCATTTCTGTATCCAGTTGGAAATTTCAGAAATTAGGTAGATAAAACCATCTCATCTGGTGCTTCCTCTCAACCCTGAACCCATTTTTCCTTCCCTTCTCTTTTCTGTTTGTTCTCCTTTGGAAACAGTTTATATAGGATGTGACCCCAGACCATACTGAACACCAGGCATTTCTTCCACCTCAACAGTTTTGGGGTTGTCTGATTTCTGTAGATGCACTTCAAAATGACGGCCGCGCTTAGACTTGGGTTGGGTTTGCTGTGTGTTGCAGGTTAAATTTAAGTGAAACCCCTTTGCGTCAGAATTGCAGGTCACATGTCGATACAGGGATGCTCCACCTATGTCCGACAGTTAAGCTGTCTCCGTAATTGGCCTTCATTAGAGATGCACTTCAGCTGAACCTGGGTGACCCCACCCAGATACTGTTGCGTAAGCTCATGGGAACCGGCTAATTCAGCTAACTAGGTTAATTAAAATGGAGTGCGGGTTTGAATCAGTTGGAGTGCTGCGATCACCGCACATGGCTTTGATTTTGTGCATTCTTCAGTGGGGGGTGGCTGTCCCTCAGGAGCAGGGGGCTGCATGAATGACGTGCTGCTGCAAGTCGCCATGTAAACGTCCTTCAGGCTGCGCACCCCAACCCTCCCTGTAGCCGCCTTCACAAGTCATGTGACATGGTATCATCCTTGCAGTCAGTGTGTATGGTGTGTGTGTGTGTTTTCCTCACCCCCTTCCTATCCATTTATAAATTACCGTGTTGGCAGTGCCCCCCCCCCCCACAAAAACATTCTCACTTAATGACTTAAAATGACGTATCACCAGAAACGTGTGTAAGGACATTGTCTCCTTAAGGGCACAGTTGGTGTCCTCTCTGTCCCATACATGGGGACAGGGCAGTAGTTTTATCTCTGAACAGGATCACGTCTCTCTGCTGATGGAAGTTATAGAATAATATTATAGAATGCAATCATTAGACTACAGCCTGTCTGTCTATGGAAGTCTAACCTTTCCAGCAGTGTAGTAGACAATCTGCTTCCTGAGCTGTCTTCCGTCTTGCGCCCTGTGGTGGACGTCACGGGGCACAGCCTGTCAAATCAAAATCAATCAGAGACATGAGATATGCTGGAAGTCAGCATGGGCCGTCTGGATGGCTGAAACGTCGTCCGCGCCATTGTTAACCCGGCAACAGAGGAAGACCGATGTGTCCATTACTTCCTGTATACCTGGGCAGCTTCTCTTTTGTACTGAATCTGCTTTGATTGGCTGACCTGCTGAGGGTTACACCAGTGACTCTGCTGGGAGGTAAGCAGGCCGCACTGGGTGCTGGCCCATAATGCTTACTGGTGGGACTGGGCCCCCCAGGACTTTCTGTTGTGAGCAAGTAATCAGGGAAGAGCTTTGACAGCGCTGAGCGGCAGCCCAGTGGGACGTGCAAATCCCAGCTGATGGTTACTGTGCCTAGACGCACAGCTGCACGCTGGACTATTAGTAAAATTCATTTTGACAAAGAGCACAGGGTGGGGGTGGGGGTGGGACAATCAGCCTGTCAGGGGTTTATTGCCCACAAAGTTCTATTAGCCAATAGAAAACAACAAAGGAGACCCATCTGTTGGTGGGACACAGCCGCCTTCGGTGAGTTATGGCAGAGAGCCCTGCTGTCAGGAAAAGGGCTTTAATGTCTGTGTTTTACTACACAGGATCCTTGCTTTGTCATGGTGGCTGCGCCAGGCACAGTCGGCCGTGATGCCTATGCTGCCCTGCTCTCAGCAGCGAGATGTCTGCATGTTTCTGGTCTTTGTCCAAAGTCCGAGTGGCCTGGACTGTGCACATGTTGGCCTCACCACTGCTGATCGGTGTTTGCACGCTTATTCAAAATGTGATCATGAAATTTCAGGCCTGGGGCAGATTTGCCACAGAACTTTCCAGAGTTTCCAGAAATGCTGAATGCCCCAATTCTGACACACTGCTCTGCCAGCTGAGTTAATGCAGGACAGAGCCAAAAAGAAACCCACAAAAGCACAACAGCCATTTCCTCTAAATCAGTGTTTCTTAAACTAGTGCTCAGGGACCCACAGATGGTTCATGTTTCTGCTCTCTCCTAATTCCCTGACATTTTATGTTCAGCCATGGGCTTCCTCCAGTATGTTCTGCTTCCTCCCATGTGCTCTACTTCTTGCCCTGTGTTCTGGTTCCAGTAATGTGTTCTGCTTCCTGCCCTGTGTTCTGCATCCTGCCCTGTGTTCTGCTTTCTGCCCTGTGTTCTGTTTCCTGCCCTGTGTTCTGCATCCTGCCCTGTGTTCTGCTTTCTGCCCTGTGTTCTGCTTCCTATCCCGTGTTCTGCATCCCGCCCTGTGTTCTGCATCCTGCCCTGTGTTCTGCATCCCACCCTGTGTTCTGCTTTTTGCTCTGGGTTCTGCTTCCTGCCCTTTGTTCTGTTTCCTGTCCTGTGTTCTGCATCCCACCCCATGCTCCTCTTACTGCCCTTTGTTCTACTTCCTGTCCTGTGTTCTGCATCCCGCCCTGTGTTCTGCTTTCTGCCCTGTGTTCTGCATCCCACCCTGTGTTCTGCTTTCTGCTCTGGGTTCTGTTTCCTGCCCTGTGATCTGCATCCTGCCCTGTGTTCTGCATCCCGCCCTGTGTTCTGCACCCTGCCCTGTGTTCTGCATCCCGCCCTGTGTTCTGCTTTCTGCTCTGGGTTCGGTTTCCTGCCCTTTGTTCTGCATCCCGCCCTGTGTTCTTCTTCCTGCCCTGTTCTGCATCCCACCCTGTGTTCTTCTTCCTGCACTGTGTTCTGTTTCCTCGCAGCTTCTCATGTAACACTCCCTAGTCACAGACCTGCCCTTGGTGCCTCACTCTGTCATCTGCCCTGACCTCTAAACTGAGGACAGACTAGTTTCACTGCAGCATTCTGAAGGTCACAGAGATATTTAATGTGTCATTTTTATGAGTCCTTTTCCTGTTTGTTCAGTATGAGCCAAATTTACTCTGCCCTGCTTGTTCACATGTGCAGGTTTCATGCTATGTTTCCAGAGCAGTTGGTTGTCCAGTCAGAACAGCCTCCAAAGAGACCCACCCATGGACCCAAGCCCCGCCGCCTACCTCTTCACATGATGCAAAAGTTATCAGTCAATTCAGCTAACCTAGTTTACTAATGATAAGTTATGCCCCTGGTGAATTGTAGGGGCATATTACAGGGGTGTGGAAAATTAAAAGCTCATTTAAAATTTATGGGTGCTAGAGGTGGAAATTTTAGGTCCAGAGAGGAAAAATCCAGACCAAGATTTTGTTTCAGACAACCAGCTGAGTATAAAGAGTCACACTCACAGAGTACTGGTTGGATGAAACTGGTTACAGTGAACTAGTTGGATGAAATGAAATCTTGGTCTGGAATCTGTCGATGCTTTTTAAACATACATGCATATAATCCTGAGCCCTTTTCTCATGTATTTAAACAGACTCCCTGGATCTGAGGTTTTTCACAGGGATGCTTTCGGGATGGTCAGTGAACTGTACTTCTGTGGCCTCAAGGACATTCATAGTTACCATGTAACTAAGAGTTACAAGCAGCCACACACCCCTCCATAATCTCAGCATGACAGAAACTTGGACATACGTACAAATATGAAGCCTCTCAGATTAATATTATTAAATCAGAGTTTGTGAAGGGTGCTTGATGGGCAGAGTGGCCCATCCTTAATCTGGGGGGGGGGGGGATCCTGTGCCGTCCCATGCCATCTTGGACAATTCTACACCATCTTACAGTATTCCATGCCATTTGGCTCCATCCTGTGCCAGCTTGGACCATCCTGTGCCATTTGGAGGTGGGAGCACGGTGGCATAATTAGGCCTGATTTCTCTGCACCCTGACCTGGGCTCTCTGGGAGAAGCCGTTAAACAGCAATTAGCCTGCTAACCAAAAAGTCGTTAAGCTCACAAGGCTCTTGGAGCTTAGAAATATTTTTAGCCCTTTACTGGGCCACAGAGAAGTGGGTGTGGCCTGATTTTTCGCTGCGTCAGCTACTGTGCACCAGACCAATGACTATGATCTATCAGCAGTCACTAGTAGACTGTTACTGGGGGCAAGAACTTTCGATCTCATGACATCATTGATTGTAAATGTTGAGGGAAAATAAACGGAAATCCAGTAAAATCTGAGATGCTAATATCTGAAAGTGATCTGGACACTTTAATAACATGTTTATTAAAGGGAATGTACGCACAGACACTCTTCACCCCTGTGCAGGTCATGCTACAAATATTATTGACATCGGTTTGGCCCAAGTCAATGGCTATTACCCAGCATGCTCTGGGGTGGATCCACAGGGAAATACAGTTAGTGTTTCCTGGAGGTGGAGCTGTACATGAAGGTGTAGACACCCACGAAACATAGACCGACTTCATCCCAGTCCTTGGCCACATTTTCATTTCCGGTTTGGAACAGAGAATTGAAAACAGTGTGACTAAATTGTGTTTGCTGCTTCATTCACAAGGTTTCTGTCGTTAGATACTGACATTAAGGCAGTGAATGTGACACGAGTCATGGCTGCTTCAGCAGGCAAACTCTGCCTGGTGCAGGATTTGCGGTCCACACTCGCTCAAACACTCACTCACACACTCCCTCACTCACACACTCAGTCACACACTGACTTACTCACACACTCACTTACTCACACACTCAGTCACTCACTCACTCACACACTCACTTACTCACTCACACACTCACTTACTCACACACTCACTTACTCACACACTCAGTCACACACTCACTCACTCACTCACACACTCACTTACTCACTCACTCACTCACACACTCACTCACACACATGCATTCTCTCACACTCACCATTACATGACCGCCTGTTGCGGCTTGATTCACAGGACAGCAAATTAGTGAATTGTAATTAGTATTTCCTCATTTCTCCCTGAGTTGCCTTCAAAACATTACCCGTCACAGAGCAGCTGAGTAGGAGCCATGCATCACACTATGCAGTGGCGTCATACCTGACATATAATATGATCTCTGATAAACAGTCCAATTCAGCTCTGCTCTGTGCCCAGTCATGGGCATGATACGACCAGTGATTTGACACAAATCTTCACGACACTGCAATTTGACAAACTGACACTAATGTGACAGGTAAGTGTGTAGGGTGGTCTGTTTCCCTTAAATCCAAAACCATCATTCCACACCTGCAGTGTTTTGCACATTAATGTGATTAAACACAAACATTCCCTCACTATTTCAGAGTGAAGGAGTATCCTTACATATCTCTAAAGGACAGAGGGTCTCCATATGTCCAAAAAACAATTCCCATCAATACCATACTCTCTAACACGTTCCAAAAGCGCGGGACTAAATTCAGTCTGGTCTCATCCATGCTGGAGCGACTTGTTTAGAAGTTTAAGAGGCTTAAGCATAATTATGCAAAAAAACGCAGCATTCCAATCTCGATCTGTTACTTTATTATTCCACGCACAAAGTTATTAGCTTTTTCTTACAGTCTGAGCATGACAGATTAAGGACATGTTAGTTACTCAATAGAAGAAACACAACCCTAGTAAATCAGTGTAAGAGACAATATGAGGGTAGGGTGACGTTTTAAAAATCCCAATATTCCTTCTGTACATACTCACTATGCTGTTATATGCTCTTAATAAAGTGTGTTTGTCAGTCTGCCTTTGAAATGGCTGTAAAGCAATAACAGTAAAGCCTGTAAAATGTCTTATAAGCGGTGATTGCCCCTAGCAATGCTTGTATATTTAATATGTAATTGAGTATCAGTGTGGCTTCTCACAAGCCTGTTTGAGCCCTTTGGGTTAAAAGCAAAAAGCATGGCTGAAAAATACACTCTTTGAAAAGTCAACATGTGAATTTTATGACTGATCGGTTTAGAGGTTGTGTGTCTGACTCTTGTCGTTCTCCAGGATGATGAGTATATATCATTGCAGCCTTATTTGTGTGTCTGACACACACACACACACACACACACACACACACATTCATAAAGCATTACAAACTGCCGTATTACCACTCTTGGCAGTAGACCTAGGTGTTTTCCATACACGTACTGGACGTTTTAGGCATATTAATTGTTAATCACTGCAACTGTATTATTTATTTTAATATACCTATACGAAGTCAAAACAGGCACATCAAAATGCCCTTTCCTTAGCAAATAAGTCTGAGTTTCCATATAAAAATGTAAAAACAGAGCTTTGTGGATGGGGATAGGTTTGGGTCCAATTTACTGCTCACGCAGTCTGTTAACTTTCTAGCCACGATGTTAGAGAAGTGCTTTCTGTGTGCAGTAAAACATAAAACGGCGTTTCTGCAGTTCATTTATCCATTATGTGGCGCCACACTTATTATGAAGTTACCCGGATTTGCGCTCAATGTTACCGTCTTGCAGGGTGAGCCTGCATCGATGGCCCAAAGCGGTGTAAAACAGCCGTTGCTATGGCAGAACAGCTGCAAAAAAGCGTTTTATATAACCTTATATGAGCTTAGCGGGAGGCGGGAGTTACTACACAGCCAAGCTTTCAGTGGCGCACCATGTGAACCAGTAGGGGGCTGGCAAAATCGTGTAAATAAATATGCAGTAGCAGCTGAAGGTGGTGTCAGTCATTTCATATGGGGCTGAGCTCAGTATGCAGTTTAACGGGACACTTTAAGCGATGCTTCTTCCTCTCCCTGCGCTGTCGAAGGCTCCTAACTCGGCGTCTATGAGCAGCAGGGGCGCCCCTGACGGCTGCACCTGTACCGGTGCATCATATTCCACACGGGCGTCTTTCTTCCGTAAAGGGCTTTGTGAAATCTTTTTCTTTTATTAAACTACTGCAAACTACTACTTCTACTACTATTGCAAAGGATTTTACATAAGCAGCGTGGATATGAGACTGAAGCGTTTATCTCTCTCCTCCATCGACATAGTTAGACTGTGCAGCCAGATATCTCGTAGCATGTCCTCCAGGTCTCCCCTAAATGTTCTCGGGTAGTCATTCAGAAGTTAAGCTGTAATAACGGTGTACTTCTGATCGCGCCGGATGAAGGCTCCTGGGAAGCGGCTGATTTTGGAGAAGCCGAAGGGATGGTTTCACTAAATGATCGGAGGCTGGGGAGTTTCAGCCCAGCCATGATCCTGCTTCCAGTCCTTTGGCTTTTAACAGAGACCCGGGCAGCGCCGTCTCTCACGGCCAGCCAGATGGACACGGGGGTGGTGAGTAAGAACAAGCCGATGTCCTGCAGTCCCTAACCCTGCTTTTCCGTCTCCACCGGTAACTGCTGCCACAAGTTATCAGATTTGTACTTGCATGCAATTAGTGCATCCACAATCAAGTTACACTTAGTTAACATGCCTTCATAGCGGTCTTTAAATGTAAGACTAATTATGCTACGTGGTTTTAGCCCCCAGTTAGGTAATTATTACACAATATTGTAATTTTCGCAACCACACTGTCTTGAGTAGCAAGTGACTTTTCTATATTGTGATTTAGGCCGTTTAATAATGACATTTTATTTCGCCAGTTGTGCAAGCAGACTACTTATACATATGAAATGCAAAGCCTATGTTTATTTTTTTGTTTGTTTTGGTGCATCCCACTTTTCTCTCTTGTGAGCCGCACAGACACGGGACATATTTATGATATTTATAGCCTACTCGTGTTGCTAAGTGGCATTTGATGAAGTTGGGGGTTTGCAGATTTGTCTTGAATTCACACTGACATGGAGATTTGGTCTGTTTGCCTTTTTATATAAAACCCGATAGCTTTACTGTTGATTTATGAGAATTTGTGTAAGTTTGGATTCTCTTAAGAAAGCAAGAAGTTACATATGTGAGCAGCCGTGAAAAGTAGGGTTCCCTGGAGTGGTGCAGCTTTTGCCCGTACTCGCTTTGGCTTGATGCAGCCCGAGGCTGGAGCACCTCCAGACCGCCTTCCGTCTGACCGAGGTCTCCGAAAATTTCCCAGGTGAAAAAAATCACATCGGAATGAATCGTTTGAAAGACTTATGCGCTGTGCTCGGTCTTGGGTTTGGGTGCGCATCTCCTCTTGGGAGCTTCTTTCTTTTGATAAAGGTGGTTTTGGTGATCTCACAGGAACTGAGCAGGACAGGAGATGGTCAGGAGTCAATCGTTGGCTGGTTTTGGTGAATGAATTCAATGAGTTTACTACTTACTATACTCCCTGATGGGTGCTCCATAGTTTCATAGCGACATCTGATTCTTGAAGTTTGTGAAGTTCAGAGTTACGCACAACTAAAGACCTTATGGTATTTCAAATTAAACTTCAAATTTATGAAAGTCTCAGAAACATCTGCAGCACCGTTTCTTTGTTAGATTGGGGTTGTCTTTGGTAACACATGTACTGTCTCGCATTTGGTTATTTTGATAGAAAAATAAATAAAACACCGGCCAGCCGAAGATTGTTACAGCGCTGTCTGTCAGTAATGTCCTCTAGATAAAGACCTCATTTAAAAATACGACTATGCCAGATATTTGCAGTTGGCCCAGTTTCATGAGTCTCGTCTTCCGGGCAATTCGGTTTCCCTGTGTTTCCCCATGTCTACCAAGAAATAATGTTTCCCCTAATATTAAAGCAAAGAGGTATGTGGAATGTCTAAAAATCACTCTGGTACATTATTACATGTGAATACAGTAGATCGTCACGCATAATATATATAGTCTTATAAGCAATACTATATAGGCCTACCGTTTTCATCAAGAAAAATCTTGAAAAATCCAGCAAATGAAATGCTTTCATTTATTATCTGTAAAAACAAAAAACATCGAAAAGGCATGTGATGTTTTAAAATAGGCCTATATGGCTTGTTTTTTTGGGTAAGAGACTGCATTCTGTTTGAAGTCATACTACTGTATATTTCGTGAAAGAAATCTTAGGTGAGAGTGTTTTTATTCCGACAACACTTCCTAATCTCCGTCATGCTGTCCTATAACTGCACGCATTATAAAGGCGCATGGTTAAAACGCAACCGCATTTATGTCTTAAAAATGAACTATTATAGGTTGACACCTTCTTTGTCCTTTTCGGAACTTGCCGTGATCTTAATGACAATGAGAGTGTCATTCGCTTGTTTCTCTCCTAAGGCTTGAATCTAATTTCCTACTGATTTCATTAGCGGGAGCTCCATCTGGCAATAGCTAGCGTGTATCCTCCATCCCTTCTTAGTGTCGCTTTCATTTCCCAATAATCACACAACTGATACCTCAAAGTCCCGCTTTCGCTGACTTTTCACTTATTTTACGTAGGCTCCTCAAAATTCATTCACAAAAAGACGGAGACATTTAGTCTGTTCAGCATCACCGTCACTGGAAAAATCGGATATTGAGCCAACAGAAGGCGGTTTTAAATTAGAGGGATCGTGAAAGAAGAGATCAAACTGAGAAGGAAGCCGGGAAGCCAAGAAAGACGGCGCTGCTGCCTCAGAAGTGGCTGACGTGAAAGGCAATACTCCTTTCTGACACAAATAGATAGACCTGTCAAATTTGAGTTATGTGGTGAAGAGAGGTTTGCGTGCGAGTGTAGAAAATTGGCGTTGTGTAATTTAATGGTGTATGCCAGCAAACAATGAAGACCTGGGGCTTTTATTTGGTGATCCAGTCTCTTATAGCGCAGTTAAATGCTGTCCTAGATTCAAGAGGAAGCGAGTAGATGAATGTCATCTCAGATGGCACTGCCCACTTCCATGGAGCTCAGAATTAGGACACTGAAATAAAATTGGAAGTGGAAAGAAAACGACAGTAATTTATTACTCTGTAAGGCAGGGATGTGATAGCGTGCAGCACCGAGCCCTCTGTGTGAAAGAGATGTGATTCAGCATGATTTTGTACCATCTCTGATACTCTGTCAGGAAGGGATGAGGTGGAGTACAGTAGTGAGCTATCTCTGTTATTCTGTTAGACAAGCACATTATGTTGGCATATTAGCGATTGGCAGATTATTACTCGGATCAAAGTTTATATCCCTGCTTTTCTACTGGCCTGCAAGATGTGTAATCCAATATACTTTATTAAAATGTTTGTAATTGGATAAAATATGAAATAGTTACTGTATTAATTTTGGATACTCTTAAGAAATGAAATTATATTTGTGTATACATTTACTTTTTGAATGTTATGCAGGCTAGATAACCTTATTATGTAATCTATAAACACAACTAACTTAAATTTTATGCAAAGCCTTTGCGTAGAAATGACTCTAACAAACCTGCAGAGTGGAGTGGTTGATGGTTGCGTATTCTGGGGTTTAATGACCTGGTTAGATTGGTCAGTACATGTAAATTGACCTGCAGGGGTGGATTGCATGGTTACAGGAATGCATCAAAGTAGAAGCTGATATTTGATTGGAAGGCGATTATGTCACATGCAGTTGACGGGCCTCTTTCCGTGACAGTCTGAGGGTGTTCCTCTGTACAGAAAACCTCAAATCAATGCCATGTGCTCGTTCCCATATTATTTTAGCAAAATAATTCCTCCACAACCCAGATCAAGCGTGCCCCCATGCCTCTCCCAGGATAAACAGCCACTTGTAATTACCGTTGGCTTAGCTTTACAGTGAAGGCGTATTTTATTCTGAAATAACTCAGGGTGGGAGCCAGGCGGGCAGAAGCTGGCCTGTGCACCAGGAAAGGAAAACACGCCCAGAATCACTGCAGGCGTTCTCAGCTGGGGGGCAGGGCCAAGGCTGCATGCTAACGCTTGTTGTTCATTCGCATCACTTGCTTCTGGATGTCTCCAAGCTGCAGATGGAGGTGTGGACCTCAGGTGGATGCCGAGGCAGCCCGGCTCTTTGATGTGGAATCAAGGCACGAGTCGGGGATCATGCTCCCCACCATTGTCACATGATGCTGAGGTCACACATAATTGATAGATAGGTGCTTCCATGTAGAGTGCTTCAGATTAAACTCTTTCCTTTCCCAATACTCTGCCAGTCATGCAAAGAAACACACACACACAGATTAGGTATCTGTGGGGATTTTCCGTTCTCCATTCATTTTTATGGGTTTAACCCTAATCCCAGCTATGATAACCCTAACCCATACCCAGCCATAAGCTTAACAATAAGTAACCAAACAAAACACAAGACTTTTGGCATTTTTAGTTTGTTCGACTGTAGTCACAGATTTTTATAAAATCCGACCAAAAAAACTTCGAAAAATCATGTTTTTATCATAGTGCGGGGATATTTACTTCCCACAATGTAATGTATTCATGTCCGCTGCCCCCACACATACACACACAATGTCTATGGGTCTATGGTCAACCATTAGCAGTGGCAGTCATTCATATCACAGTGTGATTAGTGTCTGCAAAAGTAGCCTTTCAGTGATGTCATTCACCAAGTCTGCCGCCTACTTTGGTGATCAGTGTGGTCGCTCTGCCGTTTATGTTCAGCAGTGCCACTGCTGAGCTCCTTGGTCAGTACAAGTACACAAGCCCCTGTACTCTCACTCACTTTATCCTGAGCTCCAGAAATAATACAAATAGGCTGATTCCGTCATGTTCTGCTGTTTCCAGTTAGACAGATTCTCATGAACACTTTGATGTGACTGAAAGATTTTAAAGAAATGATCACTTCACAACTGCCAGTGCTAACAAGGACTAGGCGTGTGGGGAGGGGGTGCTGAGAGGAGGAGTCTGCTTGTGTTCAGGAGATTCATACAGCCCAACAGCCTTCTGACTGGGTTCTTGACTTCCCCTGACTCCAAATATGGTCCTGTGAGAAATCTGACTACTACTTCAAATGACCACAAGAGGGCACCAAAGACACTGTGTAGCCATATGAATTCTCATGAACAATTTGCTCTTGACATTGGGCCATCACTAGCTCTCTGCATTCAGTTTAGTTTTGTGTACACCTGTGCTGATTGGCCATGAAGGTTGTGTACACCTGTGCTGATTGGCCATGAAGGTTGTGTACACCTGTGCTGATTGGCCATAGTCTGCACCTGTTATTTGCCCTGTTAAATTCTGCCTTGTCTTGTATTCCTCATGATACTCTTCAGGCACAACCCGAAGATGCCCTGATTCTGTTACGCTTGCCTGTTTTTTGCTGAGACTGCTCTGTCCTTGGGCCCACACTGCTCTAGTCACTCTCAGCATCCAGCAGTGAGAAGCTGGAACTCTCACCACAACCACTTGGGCTTGGGGGTGTCGTCACTGGACTGGTTGACACAATTAGTCCTTTCATGTTGCCTGTTAGGTCACTGGAGTGTCAGGCTACCTTCCTCCGTGCCCTGGAGCATGGAAAAGGAAGTGCCCCTGGGATCTGCTTGAGGGCACTTGACCTCTGTGACCCCAGCATGACAGACCCCTTGTCTCATATGCACAACCCCCATTTCCACTCCAGCTCTTTCCATTTTTCTTCACCGCATCAATGTGCACTGGGTCCAGCTCCCTTCGGCCGTAGATCGCAAATCCTTTAGCAATCAGTTGTAAGACTGTCTGCTTTTGAGATCGCGGGTATTACATTGTTGTCAGTAAAAGGCAGAGCTTCGGGTTCGAACATGGAAGAAGGTGAGGTGGTCACTGATGTGTTCCGTCAAAGGCAGTAGGGATGAGGCTCGACCTCTCAATCAGACTCTATCGAACGTCACTCAGCATTTTCCCCACTTCCACCGGTGGTTCGGAAATCCTGGAGAAGCTGATGCAGAGTTTTCCTGGTTTTCTGCATTCATTTTTTATACCACTTGTCCTATACAAGATAGCAGGGGTACAGGGGTCTGAAACCTATCCCTGAAGCTACGTGCATAAAGCAGGGAAGAACCCAGAATGGGGTGTCGACCCGTCAGAGGGCACAGTCACACACCCAGAATGGGGTCCCGACCCGTCAGAGGGCACAGTCACACACCCAGAATGGGGTCCCGACCCATCACAGGGCACAGTCATACACCCAGAATGGGGTGCCGGCCCGTCAGAGGGCACAGTCACACACCCAGAATGGGGTCCCGGCCCGTCAGAGGGCA
>JABFEB020000113.1:30375614-30385770 GCA_019775895.2 Stomatorhinus ivindoensis
GTAAACAACTTTGGTAAGATATATCTTAGGAATCTACTTAGCGCGCGAACAGTGTTCGTTATCGAGAAACCGGGCCCTGTTCTGTTCGCGCTGTAAAATTCGCCCTTTCTGCCAAAAGCGGTGCTTAAATTCAATATTATATAGCATGTTAATTACAAAAGCGCAACTATACCTTCCTGTGATATAAGATAATATGGTTAAAAGCTCCGAATTCTAAACGTTATGCATTAGATAAAACAAAGTTTGATAGCTTCTCACATTATCATTGTAATTAAGTTCAAGGTATAACGCCGTTTTCCTTCATGTTCGACCAAAGTCCTTCCCATAAAGGTTCCTTAAACTGCTTAACGAGATTCAGTACCGTTTAATTGGCTGCATATTGTCAAGCGCTGCTGTCCGTCTTGCCCTCCATTTGTGGACTAACCCCGGGACCCCGGATCCTCCAATAAAAAAAAACACAGACCTTTTTACTCCGGCTAATCGGAGGCTTGGCTGGGTTGCTTTTGTAGTTCCGACTCCATAGCGGTATATGGTCACAGTGACGAACCTGACATAATCATTTTCCTAAAGTCCTCCAAACAGGTGTCCCTGAGCCGGCAGACACACGAGTCATAGATACGCAAAAAATCACTAATAAATATTATACATTTTGTATTAATGTGTGTGCATAATCACGGAAAAACAAACGTTTGACTACAGATTTAAAAGTAAATGTTAATTTATCTAGACCATCGAAAGATTTAACTTTAGCCAAAACGACCCAAGGATCCATTTACTTCTTGCTCACGCTGATTTTGATTAATGTTTTCATAATGAAGGACAGTTTCTCCGACTTGTCCTGCCTTAACTATCTATATCCTACCTATGCATGTCCACGCAGATGTGACCAAGATCCGATTCTCGTATGCCATTCAGAAGATTCGGGATTAAAGTGTTAGATTTCTTATATGCATATTTATAAACGTTAGCTACTAAGTTCAAAAAGAGCAGCTAGACCAAGGAAAAACCTGTGAATTTAAGAATTTTTGGGTCACGCAGTACGTATAATCTACCTGTATACAGCATTATTGTTAAACGAGTGGTCTGTCATATTCACAAATGACTTGCAATTTAATAAGACAAGTCAAACCAGGGGAACGAGTCAAGCTTCCCATGGGATAAATCCATTGAAATTTCTCCCAAATGCCACAAGGAAACCTTGATCAACTCTATTCCAACACTATTATTTATGTCCCAGGTATTTTCTATATCACGTCATCAATCCTTATAATCTGACACGCATGTGCGGCACACTCTTCCCTTCTGCGGTAAATAGTGTGGAGTATATATTACGGCTGACACTAATCTAAAACACATTCCATCCATATCTATTGAATGCCGAAATATTTCGGCTACGTATTATTATACTTAGATACTTACGCAATCGGATATTGCTGGAATTCGTTGCATTTCTATTTAAAATGATAAAATATAATAATTTTAATATAAATTAAATTAATCTATCAGCGTTTGACGTTTTGAAATGTATAATCATGAATTCGGCCACCGTCTATGAAGTCAGTAATCATTCGAAGTAGATGGCCGACTAAAGTAGAAGCGTTGAAACGATTTTGTTCACTGAGAGCAGTTAATGAACATGGAGCGTCATGAATGGTCTTGATTGGGAATTATTTCAGTATACCGGTGTTCTATATAGGCTTATAGACACATATGAACTCGCTATACGCGTTCGATCTGAAATTGGTCATTAAACAATAAAATTTTTGCATGTAAACTTCAGACAAAACATACCAGGAAAGGAGAAATATATGCTGAATTTTGCATAGCTATGTTCCGAACAAATTACCAATAAGGAGAAAAACGCATTCATTAAGTATTATTTGTAACCAGCTGCAAATAAACTATAGACAACGTATTGAAACATGCATTTATTACAGTTATAATTTTCATTTTCTATGCCCTCTGTAAATATGAAAAATGTAAAGGGAAAATGCGACATTATTGTCTTTTGTCTGCTTCTCTTGTTATAGATTTAAAAACAAAATGCTGGCAGAAATGTATTTATAGAGTAAGCCTATTTATACAGTTACTTCATATGCGTTTTAAGTAAATCATCACAATAGTCATATAAATATTCACCCCACATTATATAAGCACAATCGCTATATATAATTAGCAAACTCATTATATAACTCTTTTGAAATATGGTCATGTTAGAATATGGTCATATTAAATTTATCTTCAGCTCTCACGTTGCATTATCAAATATGTGCGTTCAAGCTGCAATAGATCAACTGAAATGCCAAAGTTGATTAAACTTACTAAAACTGCAAGTGAATCCCGGAAATTCCCACAGATGCTATTAGTCATAGTAAGAGGAATAACAACAATCCTGATAATAAAACATAATTGAAAAATGCTAATATTACGTTTGTCGGGTCACCAGTCGATCCGGATACTTATTCATAATTTTTACCGTTAAATTACTTTAAATCATACGAAAATATCATATATAATCTATTATGAAATGTGTTAAACTACGAGCTAGGCTATATATTAGGGTTAAATAAGGAGTCATTATTGTGTTTCCTGTTCCTAATGAATTGAAGCAATTACCACCACTTAAATACAAATACACACAAATTATTTATATGTCATTATGGTGGTAATAAGCGCTATTTCCAATTCAATTAGGTGAACAATTTAACAGTGACCTCATAAATTATGTCATTTACAAAATTCGCCCCAGCCCCAGTACTTTATGAATGGTAGCGTCGCTGAATCCATTTATATCCAGAGGACAATATCTCAACAACGCATCTTCTTGAAAACCGATTTCTGGGGTAGACCATATTCTCAAAGCATAAAACCATATTCTTTCAGCATTTCAGCGTAGGTCTATATCTTAGCTTGAGACATTCAGCATCCACCATATAAAGATGCAAAGTCCAAAGTGCCGTATTAATTGATACTTGTTTTGCATAATTTGACCCGTTTAATAAAAGAGACCTCTGCAAATGCATAATCAAGTACAATACATTAAGACAAAATTAATAGATTCTGCGGCCCCACCAGTACGTCATATATGACATATGACGATGCACAAAAAAAACTCCGATGAGAGGAATAGGATGATCGCTCCCTTCCCGAAAAAGACGCAGCCCGAAGGAAACTCCCAGTAGTGCTTCAAAGGCGAACCTGGCAGAGCAGAGGGCTACAATGAGAGTGCACGACGCAGGGCAGCCAATGGCCGGGTGGCGGCGAGCGTGACGCGCGCTCCCTGTAGAAAAAGGCGCGGGTGCAGGAGAGGCGTGGAGACGTGAAGAAACAGCAGGACGAGGAGGCCTTACCGGGAGCTTTCAAGGGGATTTACACGGAAAACTCCTCCTCCACAATTATACAGGGGGCAAAAAAACAAGAAAATAGCTACGTTTAAGACATTTCGAGGACGGCGACCTTCCCGCGGCACGCTGGCGTTTATTTATGTGTATTTTCAGGATGCTAATTTATGATTTGTTTGATTTTTCTTATTAGAAGTAAAATATGAAAAAGCTGGACTCGCGACACAGCCGACAGATTGGAGCCGCAATCTGTGTCGCGTTCTTCGTAATACAGTGACAAATTGTCAGAAAAAAACTGACAGAAACAAAGACACGCTCCTGCCAAGTGCATTATTCATTGTTGTTTTTCTACTGTTACTTTGGGAATATTTTGGCACAGTTTGTCATTGTTTGTTGCGTTGATGAATTTCAGCTTTTTGGGGGCTGACGTAAGTGCCACCTCAAGGCTTTCATTGAGCGGTTTCTTTGCTGGAAATTATTATGCAACAATAAAAATATTTAATAAAAAATAAAGGAATCGCTTTCCTGACAGTTCACAGACACCGTTGATTCGTCTGAGGGATGGTGCAAGGATTTTGACGCTGCCGTGTAATTTAACGATTTTTCCAGACGAACGACTCTTCTGAGTTTTTGTTTTTATCTTTATATGTCTGTCAACCAAAAGGTGGAACTTTCAGATGTATTCGAGATTGCAAAGGGAATCTTTGGAATTAAATTTTAAAAGACAAAATTGAGTTCGAAAAACGCATCAGGCCAAATAACTATCGTGTAGTTTTTTTCTTGTGCGTGTAATGTTTTTTATCCGTTACTTTTTGGTGATTTGTATGTGACCTGGATTCCTGCAGCAGGGCTGCATCTTGGCATCCGATGCGTGCCTTTGGCTTGCGGCTCATGGAAGTTTTTGGGCTGCAGGGTTCAGGAGAACCAGCGCAACATCCATCCATCAGCCGCCGCGATGCTTTTCCACGGCCTTCCTGGAGGTGAAGCGCATGGTGTCTGTGAGATGGAGCGGAGAGGAAAGAATGAATCTAGCGCGGTCAGCTCGGCCATAGACATGGGAGAGACCGACACGGTAGGCGAGGCGGGAAGAGCTCCACCCGGTAACACAGGTCTTGTAAAAAAGCTCGGTTTAAAGTACTCAGGGCTCTGCACACTGAAGTATTCCATACAAGGAAATATATGAACATTGGATCTTGAGTTCCATCTGTAGATGCTGGAAAGCCTATATATATCCTGTGAGAGTTTTTGTGATAAATATTGTCAGTATTTAAATGTAATGCCCTAATAAGCCATTCGATGGTATAGATTCACTATGGCTAACAGTTAGGCCCATATAAACCCTGTAAGGAGATGACCCACTAATAGTTGAATCACTATAAATATTGTAAAAGAGAGACAGTTGAAGAATTTAAGTTTTGTATTATCTTACTATAATTTGACGTGAACCAGGTTTCCGATTAGTGTTTCGGCAACTGAACCCCGAGCAAAGGCCGGGATATTCTAAAGAATCCGTGTAGTTGCAATATCATACCACATTTACTGTTATATGAATACCTGCCCGTTTTCTCATTAATGATAATAGTTATAGATGCGGTTTATATTTCGTTTTTTTTCCCAAAATCACAGGCCTATTCGAATGAGTGAAATACAGGATGAAGAAAAGCTCACAAATTCTCACATAATTACGCAGATAAGCGGCCGCATATAAATTCATTTTGGTTCTGATTTCATGATATTTATGAGGGTCCGTTAAGGCTTTTGTCTAATTATAAATTCAAATGTTATGTACTTCCTCTTTATACCGTTGTAATGGAGGAACGCTAGTATGTGTTCGGGTTGTTTATGATTTTAACTTATACTTATTGTATATGTTCGCCTATATCATCATTTGAATCGAAATTCTATTGTTAAATCAATTAATGTTTACAAGAGGTAACCGCTGATTGTTTTCTATATAGGCTAGAGGCAGTCCAAATGGATTCGTTTCTATAAAAATCCGTTAATTTCAAGTTTTGCCCTTAGCCAGTTAATGTGATAGAGTATACCAAACAGGGCTATAGTTGCGCAGAATTACTGAAGCAGTAACAAGAACTGTCACAGCTGTTAACACGTTGAAATCGCATTGCATCCGATATACAGAGGCTGTTTGGGGTTTTTGTAAATATTTAAGTATAGAAAGTTAATGATTATGCTACATAGTCACTTACTGCTAAATTCGCTATATATTATTGTGTTATTCAAGAATGGTTCTTGAAAATGCAACTTAATTCATATTAATTAGGCCCATATTTCGTTGATAAAATAGATTATCTTGATCGGACCTTAAATGACACCAATCATAGCATTTAAACCTGGTTATTTAAGATTTTAGATGTAGTACCCGTATTAATAAAATGGCTTCGATTAATGGGCAACGACTATTAGTTATTTAATTGTATGAGGGTCCCGGTTTGTAATTAATAACACAATCGTCGTTGCACGGTTTGCAGTTATGTATTTAAAATGGTTTCGCAGAATATGAGCCCGGTGGACGGCGAACGAGCGGCTCTTTGTGCCGGCTGCCGGGGGACGATCTCCGAGCGCTACTATCTGCTTGCCGTGGACCGGCAGTGGCACATGAGCTGCTTGACGTGCTGCGAGTGTAAACTGAAGCTGGAATCCGAGCTCACCTGCTTCAGCAAGGACGGCAGTATCTACTGCAAAGAGGACTATTACAGGTGTCTTAAGGGCAACGGGCAAGAGTGTTATTAAAGCAGTCGTTAGACCTGTTTTCTGAGCATTAATTCATACATACAACAGTAGGCCTATATATACGTACATATTCAAGAATTTGCCCTGGGATCATTAAAATTTATGTTATCTTAATAATCTTTATAAAAGTTGGGATTGTTGTCGGATTCTTTCTGTGTTCAATTTGCCGACACACACTCTCTCGCCCTTTAGAAGATTCTCGGTGCAGCGCTGTGCCAGATGCCATCTTGGGATTTCCGCCTCGGAGATGGTGATGAAAGCGAGAGACCTGGTCTATCACCTGAACTGTTTCACCTGTACAACCTGCAGTACGATGCTGACAACCGGCGACCACTTCGGCATGAAGGACGGCTTGGTGTACTGCCGCGTCCACTTTGAGACGCTTGTACGCGGGGAATACCAGGAGCGTTTTGATCCAGCGGACGTGATCTCCGGTAAAACCGGCCCAATGCCTTCGGGGGTCCCGTATTATAACGGGACCGTACAGAAAGGACGCCCGCGGAAAAGGAGAATCCCCCCAACAGATGCTGACCTGGCCAAGTACAGCGCAGGTAAATTTGCCTTACAGTCCACGTACAGTGACAAGCATGTGGTCGGAGGACGTGTCATTGCTAAGGACCATGGAAATGGGTGATTCCATCACTGCACAGCAAAATGGTTTAGTCTGCAATTAATATGTAGGCTGCAAAAATAAGTAGGCTACATGCACGCTTATTTTTTTCTGGCTGAAGTGTAAGTGTGATTATAAAGCAACTTCAGAAACTTCAAAATCTTGGATCACGTGAAATAGTCACCTGAACGAATAATATCTGCTTTAATT
The DNA here is from genome assembly GCA_019775895.2 of Stomatorhinus ivindoensis. Taxonomy (NCBI): domain Eukaryota; kingdom Metazoa; phylum Chordata; class Actinopteri; order Osteoglossiformes; family Mormyridae; genus Stomatorhinus; species Stomatorhinus ivindoensis. The sequence goes on from JABFEB020000113.1 coordinate 30,382,527, forward strand.
TAACTTAACAATTGTTTTGCATTACTAGAATTTAGGTATATAGAATATGTATAACCTTATAAATAGAGCTTATTTTTCACATGATATCCACACAAATTTTACCATCACAAAATTGAGTTAAGTTTGCAAGTCATCTATTGGGTGTTCATATAGTTTAAAATTGTAATAATATAGTGTATTAATGTTTAAATTATCAAATGACAAAACAAAGCATCTTAATTAAATTATTGTGAGTATAACACGTTTTGTAGTAGCCCTAATGTATGTTTTTTAATGAAAATAAAATGCCCTTTGTGACGGGGGCAATAGGGTGGAGCAGTGATTAGCACTGTTGCCTCTGACCTCTGCGACCAGGGTTGGGAACTCCATGTGTGTGGAGTTTCACCGTTGTCGTGGGGTTTGCCCCCATAGTCCAAAAACAAGCAGAGGTTAATTGGCGCTACCAAGTGAGCGAATGGTATGTGAGTGTGCCGTGCGTTGGGTCGGCGCCCCATCGACTCCGGGATAGGCTCTAGACCCCCGTGACTCCAAATAGTGGTTACAGAAAATGGATGGACATTTTGTGAGGCTTAGTTAGATCAAACTATTACGTCATGGTAATATCACGGACGGTGCTCGCGAGAGGTTAAAATGCGCGATCATTGCATCGGATAAATCGAGGAAGAAATATACAGCCGACGTTTGAAGGTCTACCCATTATTTAAGTATAATGCGTATAATCTTCACGTTTAACTAAGACCCGGTAGCATTGCCAGTGTGTAGGAGTAACATTGTCGGCTTGACGTTGTTTGAAGGTATTTTCATAATTAACAATATTCGGAACAAGGGCGTAGGATCCAGGCGAGACAGGGAGAACATGTAGGAATAGGGGGACTTGTTCCCCCCAATATTTCATTTGGCTTCATTCGTCCCTAGAAAAAAAACAGAACTTTACATTCAAATTCAGTTGTATTCCCTCCCAATATCAAATTCTATTTTACCTCATTGATTGCCATCTTGCATTAAATTCGGATTATTATGCTATGTTTAAATAGTATTCTACTGTATCGTTGCACTGAAAACTTCACGTTTGAATCGCAATTTATTCGTAAGAAAGGTTCATAGACACATGCCGTCTGTACTTTGGGTATTCACGCTACTCTCTGTGTGTGCTGAGGGTCAATCCAAAGTGGGACGTCTCTTCGGCAGAGTTCTAAACCTCAAAAGACTAAAAAGGTGAAAGATCTGTAAAGGGGGGCTCGAAGGACTTAGCAGGTTTATAATTTAAGCGAACCCTGCTTGTTGAATGACAGTTGAGAGAGTTTCTGGGTCAGTAAATCAAAGTCTAACACAGGCGCACTTGTAGTGTATTCTGGGTAAAACCCTTTTATACACATAAAACAAAAACCTTGACAATATGTGCTGATAGATTTTGCTGTCCTTTAATAAATCCAAACTGAACCGGTCCATAAAACACTCAGAACGCACATTTTTGGTTAAATAATTTGGTCTTAGTCTTGACTAATCAGTTAAGGGTCTTTTCATGTTACTTACAAAACTCAATGAGTCACGTAAATACATATCAAGCCCATGGAAAATATGACATAGGCCTCACTATCTTATTAAAAAATATATATCTTGAACGCCAAAGTATTTTCTCTCAAAACAGAGCACAATTAACATTTGTCACAATAACACTTCCAAACATTTTTCGTTATTTCATGTATTTTAAGTTGATGTTATAGGATCGCTGACTAATATCGTTAATAAAAATAACAGGGAACGTCTTCATAGAATCTTATGAACCGTAGACGAATCTAGACCCTGTAATAAGAAGCTTCGGCCATTCTGTTTTTGTCTCATAATCCCTGAAAAATTATTATTCTAAATCCATTAGTGATTTCTTCCCCAGCGTCAAATTGTTGTTGTACTGTAGTAATATTAACATCTATAGTAGGCTACTTATTGTGATAAAATATCACCAAAAATAAACGCATAGTCAGCCTAGAGGAAAATGCAAACCTATTTGGAAAGGCGGTAATTCGCATTATAACGTTCAATTCATTTACCTCCAGCGAACCTATGGTTTGTCTAACATAAAGGCAGCTTAATAAAACACCATCCACATTCAGCCTAATTAACCGCAGCACATAAACCCCCGGTGTGATTATATTTTACCTCGAAAAGGGAAGCATGGCGCAATGTGTAAATGGGCTTCTTCGAGTTTATAGGGACGCATTCACAAACGAGTTTAAATGATTAGAATCTGTTCCAAAAACATGTATCCTTTGCTTTATGGCGCTTTAATGTCTAAGAGATGTAGATTTTATAAAAAGAAATCAACTCTTGCCCATTCCCTGTGACATTTATTTGATATAAAGGCAAACTAGGCTGTAGCTGGTTGACCACATCGTCCCATGGAGCAGGGTGGCATCGCTACGTTGGTATACGGTGCCTCATACCGGCGCTGGATGGATTATATTTTACTGTGTGTGGCGGACTGCTTTCCTTTGTAAAGGCGTAAATGTAGGTGCTCGACAAAAACCCTAAAACGGCTCACGATGTTTAGCCGATTAAACAACGCAATTTAGAATTACATTAAATTGCATATGGCAACGCGTCTAAACTGGGACCATTCCTCGTTTTTGCGGTGCATTGGGGCTTTGACCTCTGCTGCCGCCTAGAGGCCACAACGCAAACCCGGGATGCGGCATATGGTTCCTCACATTGCGGGTGTGAACTATAATTACGTTGATATATACTTACGGCAATTACTCGGTATATATACTTTATAAAGTGAAATAATGAAAGGATCCGAAAATATGGCATTATTAATAATAACATTAATTATATGGCCTAGCTAAGCGGCGTATTGGGGGTCTTATATCAAGCCAGACTTCCTCATTTCCTCTTTTCGGCGTAACTGGGGCTTCATATATCACCAGAAAAGGAATATAAAGACGCAATATAAATACATTCATATTCATTCATTCACTCAAATTAATAATTAAAAAGACGGTTACTTCCCTGAGAAAATCACCAGACTCCCGTCATTCTCAGGGAAGCTTCATGCGCTGATCCATGCCCTATTTACAGCCCCATCAACAGTGTGGGTGCCGTAGTATCGCTGGTCCCTACCCACAAACAATCCCTCGCTACTCTAACACATTCACCCCCCTAATCTAACTATCTTCACCCGTGGCCGACCTAAACGCCAGCGACGGGCACGTCAACTTCCCCATATAAATACAGCGACACTCTCTTT
>JABFEB020000113.1:30531921-30543650 GCA_019775895.2 Stomatorhinus ivindoensis
AGCTATTAAGTTCTTCCCAAGCGAGCTTGATGGGCCGAATGGCCTCCTCTCGTTTGTATAGTTCTTATGTTCTTATCTCCTCACCTCACACAGTAAATGCCAGCAGAGGTCAGGATGCTGCCGCTATCAAGGAGGATGTGCCAGGGAACAGACCCGCCAATGGCATCCCAGAAACTGAGATGGACACACTTGGTAATGGTATCCCGGAAACTGGAATGGTTCCAACAGTCATGTCCACAAGCTCAGCCCCTGCCACCATGGTGTCGGTAGGGTCCACCACCGGTACCAGTACAGCCAGGGCCGAGAAGCAAGGCTTAGCCTTAGTGTTGGCAGTGGAAAACTCTGGAAACAGCAGCCAGTCTTTCACAAACCGAGCAGGTACTAACATCAGCTTCCCAACCCTAAAAAAATCAATTTTAATAATTTGATTCATGTGATACGGAAGTGCATACATCACCTCTCCCTGAATCTTTTCTTTTCTGGAAACCGGCCTTTGTATTCTTCCCTCCTGCCAGAGAAAGACCCAGAATGTGAGGGAACCATCGCTGCCATAGAGTCGCCAATGGAACACCACAGCTACGGACGAAATGAGGGAGCTTGGATGAGGGACCCGGTTGCTAAAGACTCCAAGATCTATGTAACAAACTATTACTATGGCAACAACCTGGTGGAGTTCCGAAACCTTGACAGTTTCAAGCAAGGTGACCCAGTATTTATTTACTTGTTACTTATCCATTTACTTGCATCTGATTTCCTGTTTGCTTGCCTTTGTTTTACCTTGCTTATTGGCAGACTGACTCTAGTATGTTACCTTGGCTACTTCGTAGCATGAGCCATTTTTGTTCATGATAAATACTTAAGAAATTCAGTGTTTGTGACGGCAAATTTTAATGGACTTAATTTTACTGCGTCTCGTTTGTTTGTGTGAAGCCGAATATAATGGCTCCGGGTCGCCTGAGGGTTCCTAATGGGGAGTCACAGTTTGGGCTTGTTTGTTGTTTCAAAATTGTAATTATTTCATATTCCTCTGAGTGACATATTAAATTAAAATGAAATGAGAAACATTTTTACATTCCCCCCCCGCCTGCCCTTTCGCAGGACGATGGACTAACCTGTATAAGCTGCCATACAACTGGATCGGGACGGGTCATGTGGTCTACAATGGAGCCTTCTACTACAACAGGGCCTTCACCAAGAACATCATTAAGTATGACCTACAGATGCGTTTCGTGGCTGCCTGGACACTGCTGCATGACGCTGCCTATGAGGACACCACGGCTTGGAAATGGCGTGGCCATTCTGACATCGACTTCGCCGTGGACGAGAGCGGCCTCTGGGTTATCTACCCAGCCATCGGCGATGACTACGGTCAGCAGGAGGTGGTGGTGATTAGCAGGCTGGACCCTGCCGACCTCTCTCTGCACCGGGAGAGCACATGGCGCACGGGACTAAAGCGCAGGTCCTACGGTAACTGCTTCATTGCCTGTGGCGTGCTGTATGCCGTCAACGCCTACAACCAGCATGATGCCGAGGTCACCTACGCCTATGACACGCACACCAGCACGGACGCTTCTCCACACCTGCCGTTCATCAACAAGTACTCCTTCGCCACACAGATTGACTACAACCCAAAGGAGAGGGTGCTTTACGCCTGGGATAATGGACACCAGCTCACCTACAACATTAACTTTGTGGAGCAATAGCTCAAACTTAGGATGCTCTCACCTGGGCCTACCCTTCTGCCGTCAGAACCATTGCATCGCTAAGCACTTTCTTTCCATTGTGCTCCTGAAACTTGTGTTGCTGTATATCTGTAACTTCTTGCCTGGTAAATATCAGATGGAACTGCAAAGCTAGATTGCCTTTTTTATCAAAGCAGCATTGAATTTGTAAGACTTTGACAGATCAAATGAGGTTCAGTCTGCGTAATGATCTCATCCAAAGAGCCTGACATTACAGTGAGCAGAGACCAAGTGCATCCCAGAAGCAATATGGTTTTTATTAATGGATTTTTAGCATAACAATTTGAAATAAACAAACCAGTTCTCTTTTTGATAATGTTAAACGTAGAAATCGTGAGACGCAAAATGGTGCTCAAAGTGAAAATTACAAAAATATTTATACTTAGGGTTTTCAGCCTCATGATTTTGTAAAATACTGTTCGGTAAATATGTTCATGTGTCATTGTGCTTTTTTTTTTAAAAAAAAGATATCAAAAATAACATGGCAATTGTTCAATGAGTATTCAGGTATTTTTTGCAGACCATTGATTTCATATCAGAATACGCTGCAGTGGTGTTCCTCTTAAATCTTCCTACCCCTTAATGCAAATAACAGAAAGGTTCCCTTTCCTATGGCTAAAGGCATGACAGATCCTCCCCTGCATGACCCGATGGTATAACTGTCACACTTCTTTTCATGTTTAGTGTGCTTTTATGGTGTTTGTTGTTGTCATTCATGTACTTTTTAATTATTATTATTTTTAATAAATAATAAAGCTTGAAAAAGCATGTTTGTATTGGGGAACCCATTTGTTAAGAAATACAACATGAAAGGCAATAAAAAATTTTATGTGTTAATTTGATTTGATTTAATTTGATGTTGGACCGGACTTCCTACAGACCCAAACCATGACTGCAGAAACCAGCAGAGCGGGCAGCAGGTGGGCCGATTTTGTTGGCATGATGGAGGGATTTGATGTAACGTCACATGTACACTATATGGCCAGAATTATATGGACACCAGCCGGTAAAGCATTTCATTCTGAAACATAGGGTATTAAGGTGAAGTTGCCCCCCTGTGTTGCTGTAATAGCCTTTGATCTTCTAGGGAGGCTTCCAATAGATGCTGGAACATTGCTGGTGGGATTTGCTGCCATTTAGGGTGAGTGTTGATGCTGGGTGATCATCTCCCTTTCTGGGAGCTTGTGTGCCTGACCACTTCACAGCTGAACTCTCTGATGTTTCCACTTCACCATCACCTTAGGTTTAGTTGACCAGGGCAGCTCCAGTAGGGCAGAAATGTGCCGAACTGAATTGGAAAGTTGGTGTCCTTTGATGTTGCCAAGTGTAAAATCACTAGCATCTTCTGTACAACCACCTATTCTGCTGCTGTGTGTTAGAGGTGTTACAGGAGATTGTATGGCTGTGTGTTTATTTATATACCCATTTAAGAGATGGGCTTGGCTTACTTAGATAATTAAAAGGGGTTCACATACTTTTAGCCATAAAACGTACCTCTACTATCTGATGGGCTAAGGGTCCTGTGCTGCAGACAGCAATGTTTTCTCCAGTAGTCCAAAAGAGTCCAGATGTCACATCTACTCAAGGAGGTGAGGTCCACTAATACAGTTCAGCAGGGGTTGTGTTAAAGGACCCCAACAGTTATAAAACAGTGAGCACTGAAACATTGCCATAATGTCAACATAATGCTGACCTGACACTTCAGTAAGCATCTGCTTCCAGAAGATCTACCAGTTCTTCGGATACCCATCTGCCATCCTGGAGAAGCCAAATTTGATGTGAGATAAGTGGCTGTGGCTGCATTTCCACCAGAACTGTCCTGTCCAGCCAGGAGAACAGGGAGTAGCAGTGGTGTGGAGCTGAATAGGGATACCCCCCCGAGATGCTGATCCCTAATCCTGCACCCCGTTGTAGCCCTTTCCAACATCAGGCACTGTTTCGGTTTATTGCATTTCCCTCCTTCCTGTCCCATGTCACATGATCCTTATAAACCCTGCCCCCCCCCCCCCATCAGCATGGCAGATGTTGCCAGATTCTCCTCTCAAGGCAGAAACTTTCAAAGCAAATCAACTGAAGTAATGTACCGGACCCCCTTGCTAACCCAAGCTGGACTCAGAAACTCAGCTCCGAGTGTCTGAGATAGCCGTGCTGGCTTTTCCCGGGACAGGTGGTAATTAGGCTGCAGTCTCGCAGTGTGTGTCGAAAGGTCTGTCTTAATCCCGCAAAGCTATATTTAGTATATATAGTATATATATATATATATAGCAGCGGTCCTGGACTTGATATGCATTTTGCCAGTCTTGAGCAGCTGTACTTTACCTATACTGCCACAGTAAAGACCTATATAAAGATCTTTATAAAAAGGCAATGGAGAGTAAATCAATAAGAGAGGCAAATTAGAAGCAGTTGCTACGGTACAGGCTACCCTATGCTGAGCTGATGGACAGGTTGTTCTATTGTAATAGATGTTGTATTTGTGTCTAGCTTAGTGGGTTAGGGATCAGAGCCTAGAAGGTCATGGGTTTGAATTCCAGGCCAAGGTCCCCAACAGCTCCAAGGGCGCTAGAGGAAGGCTAACCCTAACCCTAAACCTAACCCTAACCCCTGCTTGCTGACCCCATCCTTTCCTGCTCAGTATGTCGCTGTGAACAAAAATGTCTGCTGAATAAATGTAATGCTTGCAGGCCACAGATTTTTTCAGCTGTTTTTTGATACATGAGGTTTTTGCTGCAAGTCCTTGAGGATTTGAGTTTCAAGGGGATGCATGTGGTCTCTTTGCTCTGATATTTGGTCTGCATGCCTGGTGTTGTTCTAAACTTCAGTGCCAGGAAGCCCGCGGGAACAAACTCTACAATGCTGAAAAGTTATTCCAACACTGTCAAATCAAGACTTGTCCACCTCACCAGAGACCCATTTAATCACGCCTTGTGCAGAAATAAAGAAGACATCTGTCCACATCAAGCCCTCCAAGGGGATGCATTTTTAAGGTTTTAAGTATCTAAGCAGTCATTTTCACCATGAGGAATGGCCAGAGTTGTAATGCATTTTGGTAACCAGCAAACCATGACCTATAAATACAACGGCAGAGCCCCCTCTCACTTTACCTGCCACAGGCCCCTGAAACCTTACTGAGAGTCTCCAATTTCAAATGAGGAACACAAGAATCAATACAAGTCAACTGAAGTTGTTAGGCAGCTTAAAGAGAATTATGTGATAGCTTTTCATTATGTGATAGGTCCTTCTGCAGGTGTCCACAATTTTTCCTGCAAAGGCAGGTAAATTTTTCCTCCCTCCCAGGTTCCAGTTGTAAAAACATGGACTGTCTGGGGGTTTTCCCAAGGACCAGGCTGAGAAACACTGGTCTAATGCAATGAGATCATCCAGCCCAACTTTCAACATGGCAGGAGCGGATCAATGCATAGGCTGTAGCCTTGAGCCCTGGCAAACATCAGGGCCCCTTTCCACCTTGGAAAAATGAAATGGTTCATTTTAAATGGTTAGACACTGATAAAGTCTCCATGCTGAAGTCAGGCTTATTTCACACCTGCAATAAGCAATGTAATAAGCAAAAAAAAAGAATTTACTCAATATATGACGTAGAATAACACCAAAGAATAAGTAGTGATCATTCAAGAAGAACAATTTACAGAGTACTAACATCTCTTATGTGGTGACTGAGGTTCTAGATAGAGGTAGGATAGTATTGTACATTTGACAGTAATAATTATGTATTATATAATACAGGAAATGAAGGCTGCTCACAAAGTGATAATCAGTCACTGTATCCTTTCGTGAGACCTTGGGAAGTAAGCGTGTTTCGGCAGGATTCGGGCTGTTGTGATAGAATGTACTGTATGCCAAACATTCCCTCATTCAGCACGACGGGGGGTCAGCGAGGACGGCCATCACAATGCCAACATCTGTTCTGCGCTTGCGATCAGATTTCTGACACCATGTGAAATTGTCAAGGATGAGGAATGGGGGAGAAAGTCTGGGGTGGGGGTTCTGTTCTGCGATGCTGGGCTGTTCTTGACAAGCTCGGCCAGAGACGATGATGTCAGCAACACCCCCTAGTCCCACTGGGAATACTATGAAAATTTCATGTGCGCCGGCACTTTTCCACCGCGGGATCAGAATGACCGGCTTTGAAGCCCACTCCCATTGATTGTCCTATCCATGGTGCTGTGGAAATCGATACTGGTGCAGGACACTCACAGTCAAAGTGCATTCATTGATGGATACAGCCAAGATGGATGGTTAGTTTGTGGCTCACTCCACTTTCCCTTGTTTAATTCAATTTGACTTCCTGGGGTCTTCCTTTGTAAAACAGCATCTTAATTATCTACAACAATGGACTGATTTTACACACAATTCGCCATTAACTGATTACCTCCCTTAGTTAAATTAGCTTTACATGGGCACCATTTCAGCCTGGTGTTGTCTGGCTAGGGGACGTTCAGTTTTGAGGGCTCCCAGCTGAACGATGAGCTGGTTGTGTCTTTGTATTTATCCATTTTTGGTTGGATTTCAAATGCTGTTTTTTTCTGCCTTACGTGCTTTTTATGTTACTCCTGTCTTTCTTAGCCTCACTCTCACTGTTGTCTCCCCCTTTGTTTCTTTTGCTCTCTCTCTCCCTCCCCCTTTTCTCTCTCTCTCCCTCCCCCTTTTCTCCACTCATTTCCCTCCTAATCTATCACTCCCTTCTGGACAGCTCGGCAACTGCAATATTTTACATGTGTTAAAAATAAAATACAGTAAATAAACAAATAAAAATAAATTGACCAACATGAGGGGCTTATACAGAGTTTATAGAGCTCCTCATGGTAAAGCAAACATGTCTGACACAGCAGTGAGTTCAGACCATGATTCTGCTGGCTAAAGCTGCCGGACAGGACACACACACAAAGAATAAATACAGTGGTACCTCAGAACTCGTAATTAATCTGTTCAGAACTCCGGATTGAATCCTAAAAAGTTTGAGGTCGGATCGAATTTTCCCCATAAGAAATAATGGAAGACCAATTACTCGGTTCCCGGCGACAAAAACATTACACCGAAATATGTTTTTTTTATCATTTGAACACAAAATGAACCGGACAAAACAAGAAAAGCATATTCTGTACTAAACAAATTTCTAAAAACAGTAATTTTTAAAGTAAGAAAACAAATGTATCCAAAGTTAAAAAAACGTGTCCTGCCCCACTCGTTCCGTGTGCTACAGCCCTCGTTAACCTCATGTGGAATCCCAGTGATCAGCTGTTTCTATTTGTTGTCATTAGTTCTCTGTATTTCGTCTGTGTTTCAGTTTATTTACCCAGTCTGGTCATTGTATTGTCCATCAGTCTTTTGCCTGCCTTATCTGTAATTAAACCCCATATTCCCTGATACCCTTACATCTGTGCCTTTGTCTCCGTTCCATCCCCACAGGGCACAACACTACTGTAATTAAATCTATTAATGGTTTATTAGTAATATTAAAATTATAATAAAGTTAATAAGAAATCTTTATTTTTAAATGTATTTTATTATATAATACTAATTACTGTTACTGTCTATCATTGTTTAAATGTATTTTACTGTCTAAATATATGTATTCAGTTAGTGTAAACATGCACGATGCTCCAACAACAAATATGAGGCTGAGACTGAAGCGTTACCCTGTGTTTCCGCTGAGAGACATGCCATGTGACTCTTTTCCCCATGCATACAAGATATCTTAGGATCACGGCATTCACGGTTTGACTTCTGAGATTCAGATCGAGTTATAGGTAACTTTTTTTTGAACTGGTTGGTTCGATTTTTAAGAAATTTGAGTTCCAAAGAGTTTGAGAACTGAGGTACCACTGTATATGGACTAAGATAGGTTCTGATGAAACAAATTATGATGAGTGTAGTACTGATTTCGAGAATAAGTACAGTGCTAATATATGGACTAAGTGAGGTAGTGATAAAGCAGCTGCAGTGTCTGAGCACCAGAGAAGAAGCAGACCCCATAATGCAGGAGAATGTAAATTGCACGAAATGCACGAAAAACCAAAAGGGAAACCCAAGCGGGTAGTCGGGGCGATCACAGGAGGTCTAAAGCCGAAGAAGTCAGTCCTACAGGCAGAGACAGGACGTGAAGATGACGGGACAGGAGAGAGGACAAAGGCAGATGGGGAAGGCAGGGCAGGGAAAGCAAGCAGGGCAGGCAGGACGAGGCAGGGAGGCAGGATCGACCAGGGAAACAGGGCAGGTGGGACAGCAGGGCACAACAAGGCAGGCAGGATGAGCGGGGGAGACACGAGACAAAGGCAGGGAAAGCAAGCAGGGCAGGCAGGACGAGGCAGGCAGGCAGGATCGACCAGGGAAGCAGGGCAGGTGGGACAGCAGGGCACAACAAGGCAGGCAGGATGAGCGAGGGAGACACGAGACAAAGGCAGGGAAAGCAAGCAGGGCAGGCAGGACGAGGCAGGCAGGCAGGATCAACCAGTGAAGCAGGGCAGGTGGGACAGCAGGGCACAACAAGGCAGGCAGGATGAGCGGCGGAGACACGAGACAAAGGCAGGGAAAGCAAGCAGGGCAGGCAGGACGAGGCAGGCAGGCAGGATCGACCAGGGAAACAGGGCACAACAAGGCAGGCAGGATGAGCAGGGGAGACACGAGACAAAGAAGCGCTCAGTAGATGTCATTAACATGCCAACAATTCTTCATACTCTCCGTAGTTTGCTTTGGATTTAAATAGTCTGTTGGGATTTGTGGCAGTTGCTAGCTGCTGTGTTGCCCCGCCCCGGTGGGCATGACAGCAGCTAAGTGTAGTATTGACCTAGAGATTAAGGGTACCACACCAGGAACCGTTTCTGAAGTACCAAAAGTCTGGTGCTTCAAAGTGTTGGTTTTCCACTGGTGTAAAAGCTGGTACCAGCAGGGAATGACATCACAACACAAGGTGGGGTACTTTGTACTGAATTTGAAAAATGGTTGTAGTATATTACGGAGCTGGATGATGTGTGATATTAAAACTAGCATTGCTTGTTATGCATATGCAATTCTTACATCTCAAGGACCGCAATAGTCAGCTAAATTGAAATCAGGCTTTTTCATACCATCATACTTTATAGACATTATAGTGCAGAGGGTTTAATTTCACAAAAATATTTTCACTCTGTTATAGGAAAAACTTAGCAAGCTTTGCAATTTTAATAATTATTCTTTTTCAAGATTATCTAGTACATGTTTTTTTTAAATCAGTTTAAAGTTTACTTCCGATGCTTTTGCATGATGCTGCATGTGTTTTCCGAGACAATCGTACTCATTTTCATACTTGCTGTTGTAATCACTACTAGACAGGTTTGTGAGAAATTTAAGTTGAATTCCTTTTTTGATAAAAAAATAATATTTATTAGACGACAATTACATTGCAATGTATGAAAATATTCCAATACCATGCTACCCTAGTATATTAATGTACAAAATGTTTTTTATTTCTTGTCATACCATCCTGATCTTCTTGTATCTGACCTTCCGACCAGATCACAATTAAAACTTAGGTCTCTTTTTGTCCACACATCCACTATTATTAATTTGTCTTTTTTACTTCTTTTATCAGTTTTCTGAGTTCATACGTTTTTTTAAGACAGCAGTTGTATTGTGTTTCAGAGGTAGGCTATTTGCATAACCAATCGACAAAGAAAGCATTTGCAAGTTCGACCCCAAAGTACCGAGGAAGTAGCCCAGTTGGTTTGGCATTTTAGGTACTATAACTTTTGGTACTGGTACTCAACCCTCAAAAAAGGAATGTACTAAAAGTACTGTAATAAAAGTATGGTTCCTGGTACAGTGGAAAAGTGCCCAAAGTTATTTATTACATCTACTTATTTTGCAGACACTTTGTTCAAAGCAAAATGCAAGCAATGACACGACTCTGCCAATCACTGGATTTGAACCACAAACCTTCAGATCCTAACCAACAGAGCCACATACCAACCCTGGTACTGACAATGCAATGAGTGCAGTACTGATAGGAGTTTAGTTCTGCCATATGGATTAAGTGCAATACCCCTTCCCAGACAGACAGGGATTTTACAGCATAAAGAACAGAGGACTGTCCAACTCAAAATGCTGTATCTGGGAACCACCATTCAGCAAATGACGTCCGTCTGCCATGGATCAGCCGTCTCAATACTCTGGTCAGAGGGCAGCCATTTGTGGGACACTGGTCAGAGGGCAGCCGTTTGTGGAAAGACACAAAGAGCTCTTTGGAGATCACTGGTAAAAGGCTGCAGTGTCCAAGGGAAAGCCCCCCCACTCCCTGATGCTGCCAAGCAGAATTCTGTACCGTTCAAGTCGTGGGGCTACAACCCACATACACCATCAAAGGGTTACCCACGGACCGCTGGCCGCATCACTCCTGCCCTTCTGTCACTCCTGCTGATGCTGCGGATAGAGAAAAGGTGTTATGTTGAAGTCTGGGTGTTTAGGAACTAACTGTGAGATGGAGCAAGGGTGCTCCCATGCTGGATGCACCCATGTTGCCGTTGCCTGTCAAGATTGGGCGATTTGAGATCAGGAGTCTGCTTTGAACAGCAACTGACCTCAGCTTGGAACACAAAAAACACAAGTTCACCCACATGAGTGTGATTTTTCAGTGGGATGCTGAAGGCGGTTCAGCCGTAATGGGTATATTCAGCCCTCACTACGCGGAGCGGTATTCCAATATTTTGGCTGCCAGCTAGAGGAGCACCCACTGGCTCCCATGGACACAGACTGCAAACACTCCAAACAATACCCCCACCCCAGCCAGAGCCCGGGATTGCAGAGCCGAGCTGCCCGTAACCATCTTGGTGCCATGCTAACGGGGATGCCCTGCTGAGGTAGAGGGCACTATTGCGGAGAGGCAACCCAAACTCTCATCCCACACTGGCAGGGTAAGAAAAGGAAAATGGACCGACTGCATGATCCTAACAGTTGCTGGTCATCTATCATACAGTATAACAGTCCAGAGCCATGAACCTCCTAATCCTACACTATTAAATAGTCTGAGGCTTTACTGGAACGATTCATATAAGCTAAGAAGTTCACTGCCTTAGCTTTGAACAAGGTTTTGGCAATTCTTTAACCACTCTGCCCCCTGCTGTTTTTCTTTAAATCTAATCTCTCAAACCCAATGCAGAGTCCTCAAACCCCAGTGCAGAGGTGGGACAGGTAGCAGCATTGCCTACATAAACAGGCCACCTACCAAGTGAAGATCATAGTCTAAGACTGAACCAGAGCAGCAGGGGTCCTTTTCTGGATGGTGATGCCTTTAGCAGACTCACATTCTTGCTCTGCTCTGCCTTATTCCTGCCTGCAAGCATATCAATGCATCAGGTTGATAAACCAGCATTACAGGTGTGACCCATTTCAGTGTCAATTTTCAGAACCAGCTCAGCAACAGAAGTCATGTAATACAGGTGTAACCCCATTAAATTAGACATTTAAGGAAATTGAATGTTAAAAATTGATATTGCATATAGTAGAATATATATATATAGACTGATATATTCTCCAAAGTATTCAAGATCTGATTTAAAAGGAGTATAAATTCATTTATTAAAGAAATTAGTTTCTTTCTTTAAGAGATCGTGGAATTCTGGGTAATGGAGTTTTATATACATAAGGTTTACATTTAGAATGTGTTTTTGAATGTATGATTTGTAACTGTTTAAAAATATTTCATTGGTTCAGTGAAATGTATAATATTGGAAGCAATATTTCGATGTTTGGGAAATTATAAGTTTGATTTTATTAATTTTGTATGCTTAAGCTGTGACCGGGAGGTCAAAGGTATAAAGAACCGCGAAAAAAAAAAGAACCGCGAACAGAAGGGAAGGAGACGGAGGAGAGCTGTTAGAACTGCGTCGTGGGATATCCGTGTTGTTTTGTTCAGTACACACTATGTGAATAACATTCTGTTTGAAAGTCCGTGACTGTTACTTTGGTGAGTTAAGTTAACGGAGAAGAAGTTTC
>JABFEB020000113.1:30557401-30568400 GCA_019775895.2 Stomatorhinus ivindoensis
ACACACATGGAACCTAGGCAGGGACTCGAACCCAGGTCCCAGCGGTGTGAGGCAACAGTGCTAACCACTGCACCACCGTGCCGCCCCCTTTTGAAAGCCCAAAGGGGGGATATTGATTTTATGCTGGAGGGGTGGAGCAGGTGGGAGAAGAGGCCACCCACCGTAATCAGAGACACAACATCTACAGTCCTGACCAGTTGTCCAAAAAGCCCACAAACCATTCCATCCTCTATCTACTCATCAAAATACAAGCAGTGGATGTACAGGAGTCTCTTCCAAGGAGGCCAGAGTGCAGAGCTGGGTTACACACTGACTGAGATGACGGCAAGCAGTGGATGTACAGGAGTCTTTTCCAAGGAGGCCAGAGTGCAGAGCTGGGTTACACACCGACTGAGATGACAGCCCCAAGGGCAGCAGGATCAAGAATTTTCACTGCCATACAGTAAAGTGAGTTCAGCAAAAGTCAGGCATCAGGTAAAATGAGACACGTAAGCTTTGCCTTATGCTGCTTGAAGCATATAATGGGTACATTGCTTAAGATGAATTTTATTAAAAGATAGCTGGAGATGTGCTTTATTTTTAAAACAATTTTTGAAAAAAAAAAAAAATTTTTTGTTTAATTCTGACTTTTGTGCTGTCCCACTTTTGCAAAGTTCACCCTATATTCAATGAAAATGAAATGTCAGTTTCAGGTTCTTTAGATCTTGACTGCAAACATACAGGTGGAATACAGTCGCAACATCCACTGCGTTTTCTTGGTCATCAAACTCTGCTTATGCTGCTTCAGTCGTCGCCGTAAAACCCGCATATTCTTGGGCCTCAGATATAGAGGCTTGGCTTGGACCTTCTACTCTGAAATCAAAACAATGAAAATAAACAAGATGGCAAAGCCCAGGCAGTCTGACAGGCCTTCACCCATACATGTTGGGTGTCAAAGTGAGAAACTGTTGGCTGAGTTTCCAGATTTATGAGCCAAAACCGTGACCCTCTGGAAGGACCAGTCACCCTCCCCGCCCAGGGGGGGGGGGGGAGGATTCATTTAGCAAGAATATATTCACACCGACTCCACGGGAATGAGGAGCAGAGCTGGGCGATGGTCTTGCAGAACAGACATGTGCTTCAAAACTCAGTCAGTCAAATGAAATGCATCCATCCAAAACCTGGTTTGACCATGAATTGTCTGACTTAAATTTTTCAAGTCAGTACAGATGGAAGGGTCTGTGGTCTGTGTGAACAAGCAGAAGACAACCCAGAGGTGGACAAGGTGGGTGTGTGACCCAGGAAATCCTTGTAGTGCAGGATGGGCTGTACCTTATAAAGCTTCCTCAAGTTTTTCCTGAGATTGGTGGATAACAGGCAGGACCCTGGCAATGGATTTGCGGACAACGCAGCTACCAAAGATAGAAAGCATGACCAAAAAAAAAGAGGGAGAAAATCTATAAATATTCAAGAATTCTGCACAAACTAACATTTACATATTTGCTTAAACTTCTGAGAATTTCTCACCTGCCGATAAGCCTTCTGTAGCACAACAAGAGCTTAAACCTGTTGGCCGAGTTTCCAGACTCACAAGCCAAAATGGTGACCCTCTGGAAGGACCAGCCACCCTCCCCAACATGGAGGGCAGAAGGATCCATTTAGCAAGAATATATTTACACTGTCTCCATGGGAGTGAGGAGCAGAGTTGGGTGACGGTCTTGCAGGATAACAGAACAGCATGCCATTGACAACCTGACAGACCCATATACCAAGGTCCAGAATGCACCCCAAATACACCAAGACTGACTGGAATCCATGACCAGGTTCAGCAGCAACACATCCTCATGAGTACATGTTGCCATGATAGTAGTGGTAGAATGACATAGCAAATTTGGAACATAGTTGATTAGTCTGGGTTGAGGGCCCAAAATCTCTAATGGCACCCAGGACAATGACATCAGCTCTAGTTCATCCTCACAGACACGACAATATTTAATCAACAATCCCCTTAAAGAACATAAGAAAGTATAGTGCATGGTAAAACATATCAGGAAGACTATTCCATTCTCTAACCACACGCAGTGTAAGGAAGTGCTTTAAAATGTTCTCCTGCCAATTTCCACCTATGGCCATGAATTCTATTATTTGAACCAATATTGAAGTAACTATCTGGTTGAAAAGCATCCAGACTTGTTAAAATCTATACCTGGATTATGACCCCCTTTAGTCTCCACTTTGCCATGGAAAGACCAGCAAGAAGTCTGGTAATGATATCAAGTGCTTGAGTGAGTTTTGGAACGTCATCCCTAGCTATGAGATTATCAGACACATCATTGCGGCACATTTTATGGAGGGAATTAAATTATATAGGCAGCACTTTGGTTTGAGATCAGCAATCTGAACCTAAATGGCCAGTTTCCCAGTCAAGGATTAAGCCTAAACCTAGACTAGCTTTGAGTTACAATAGTGAATCTCCATTGAAACCGTAATTTAGTCCAAGACTAGTCTTAATCCTTGTTCGGGAAACCGGCCCAAAGTCTTTCAGGAACTCTCTGAGCACCAATGGCTATGCCGTGAAGTCTCCTCAACTTGCTGTGGTGCATCGTTCATGCAAAGCACACAACAACCTGCCGGGAGACACTACTACCCACCATCCTGGATATATGTAAGCAGTTCATACATATCACTCATATCTTGGACAACTTGCAGGCAGCCCCCACCCCGGTTACCTTAGAGACAGGCTGGTGGGACAGCTCCATCTTTAAGTCATCCAGCTGTTTGATCACATCCTCCTTCTTCCTGTTCCACAGATCAGGGGCCTTGAAATTTTACTGCATGGGAAGGTACCACTTACAAGCCTGGCCAGTACATTTACTTTAAGTAATAAATTTAACTGCTTTTTAAAATCAGAAATTAGACTGAACACCGACATCTTAGGCCGTGGTTACACCACGACCCGAGCACGGCACTTAGTCTTTTTTCACTCAAGTGCTGACACTTACGGAGGTAAATCACAATTCAGGCATAATTCTGCAACGTGTACGTTTTTGAAATCAATTCCCGCTTCATCTAAAACTGAAGTTGTACTGCAAACATGGCGCCTGATATGAAAGTATCGGGTTTACAATGACCAGCTCTCATACTGGAAACTGTTAGTCACGCTTGTGCCCAGAACTTACATATTGCAGTTTTACATTCATAACATAAGAAACAGAATTAATTTAAACGAACATACAGAATACTATACGACCATCTGGATGAGGTCAGTAAAGTAACACGTGGCTGTTCAGAGCACAGACCCTGAGTGTCGTTAGATATCAAATTAAGGACAACTAGGAATGCATGTCTGAACAAATACATAATTAAAATTCTTTCCGTACTGAAAAAGAAACAATCCTGGCCTGCATACATGCATCATTAAAAATGAGAAATTAGATCGGTTTAATATTCACCCGGGCGCCTTAGCATGGCTTTAAACTCCCGATTCCCGTCGATCCTACGGAGATCTGCATGGCAAAGGATTGCTTTAGATTAAAGCGGTGGACGCCTCACCATTTTGTCTGGCTGGCAGTAAAAGGAAGAAGCTGCTATGCACCCGGGGGAGGAGCTAAACAGAGTCAGGTGGTGCTGCGGAGGATCGCTGAGAGGGGGCACTATCAAGGGATTTCTACGGGGGTGTTGGCGCCTACTCGTTTAATGGGACCTGTCTGGTTATAAAGAATAGATGGTTGAGAGAAACGTACTGAGCTGTATAGCACTACAAAGCGCTGATTAAACTGGGAGATTATTTGTATTACTTCTCCGTGTCTGCTGTGATGAATGACAGGTTGCCTGGTTTTCTCTTAAGTTTGGAACAATACCAGATTTCATACATACTGGGGCAAAAAGTGCTTACTCATAATTGTTTATTCTAAACTAATTAAGCATTTTGTATCTCCGTCCATCCATATTACAAATCGCAATGTCAGTGTGTGTGTGTGTGTGTGGTTGTGTCGAGGGCGTGGATTTGATTTCAACACTGGTGCGGACCAAATCAATCCTGAACCCCCCGTCCTCCTAAACACACACGGTACTCTAACAATATTGGTCGGGATATGTCCCAACCATCCATACCCAAATCTACGCCTTTGATATATGTACATGCATATATAATATGTAATGGGTTCTATAATGCGATGAGCGCCGGTATTACCGCGTCCCCAGTTCCGCAGTAATCCAGGTGCGTTGTTTGGACTCTAGGGCACCGGTAAACATCCCGCTGCATCTGTCCTGAGAGTTTGACACTGGACCGGGGCCGTGAGGTAATTCCGTTTCCGCAGTGAACACCATCAGCTGGGACAGTCGCAGATCCCGAACAGAGTGAGTGAAGGGGGGGGGAGAGACGGAGAGGGAGGCGGGGAGGGAGTGACTGACTGACTGTATATGTGTGAGTGTGTAAGTGCGCACGCAGGGACCCAGGCAGCCGCTCGCAGTATTCGGGAGCCGCGCTCTCCCCGCGATCAGTGCCGCACCGGATCGCCGCTACTCCCGACTGCGGCACATACTCTCGTCCGCCCGGGCTCAGCGCACAGCCACCGGCCCGAATGGCGAAGAACACGCTGTCGTCGCGGTTTCGCAGGGTGGACATCGACGAGTACGACGAAAACAAATTCGTGGACGATCAGGATGAGGCGGCGGAGCACCTCGGACCGGACTCCGCGGAGGTGGACAACCTGATCAGGAAATATCCTTTACCGGAGAGAGTCGTCAGACATACCGACAGAACAGCACGTATATTTATATACGCATATAATGTCAGCTCATAAGTGCGTCTCTTTAATCAGGGTGTTGGTGCCCGGTATCCGTTGGCGCACTGATAAATGTCGGACCCAACAGTCCTTGCACATAAACCTCGATCTGTCACATGCTGGTCCTTAAAAGGTTAATGTGCCGCCGGGTTCGTCGCTCCATAGACAAGCAGACCGGTCCGGCTGCTGCACGGCGGTGCAGAATTTAGCGGCTGCTTGGGGAATCGCTCAATGGAAAGCGGTTGCAGTTGCATGCACACCCGGCATTTTCGTTAAACCTCTTCAAATACGTCTGGACGGGGCTCGGTGCCTGTTTTAAGCAGCACGCCAGGCTGATCGAAAACTGCACACAGAACTGCCCTGTGTTAAATACGCACCGCGCTGCCGCCGGCCAAGTAGCGAGCTTTCAGGTGACTTACCTGCAGTTCCCTGACTAGAAACAGGTCGGCCCACTTCTCTGAAAAGAGACGTCAGTTCACTGCAGAGGAAATTTAGAGGTCATTCCACAATGAGGCATGGTTGCTTATTTTGTATCATACTCAGCTGTGGTAAAGTATTTACATAAATTCTTTACGGTTTAAACGGGATATGTTTAAGCGCTTTAGACTACATTACGTTCACGTTTTAATGAAATCCAAAGCTTAGTATCTGCTCATTTATATAAAGAAATGAATCAACTTCAGTTTGTGTATATAAACGTGCCATTATCACTATTAGAATCACTTTCCGCCGTGGGCGACCTGTCTAATTCACACCCGTGGACGTTATTCCGATCTGCACAGATTTACAGATTTGTCCCGATTTATTCTCTCATTCTGCTCTCCTGCTCCAGAAGTAGTTTCGGGGGAAGTTTATGAGTTGCTATAGAAATGGTAGCAGGCTTTAATCTACAGCTGCATATAGTGTATTGAGGGTTTAGGTTGCGGAGAGATCTGGCACATTCAGGTATCACGATGGCTGTGGTCTGCTGGCATATTCTGGATCATTTCTCCCACATCACCTGGAATCTTGGCATCTCCAGTAGGTTAAAAATGGAATGGCCTGGGCAACTCAGAGTGTGTTTGCAGTGTGCCATTTACCTTCACTTTGTATTAATGTAGTATTTTTTGATGTATTTGATAGTCTGTATGTATTCAAAGAAGATTTCTGCGAAGACAAAACCAGTCCAGTCAGGAATCAGTCATCATAAATAAGGGCTCTGAATAGATTTATCTGTATCTCAGCGGGTCATTCGGCTTCTGTGATGGGGGGTGATGGTGGTAATTGGAGACTGAACGAAGACCGACCTGGCTTGCCGCTTAGTATTCCTGTGTGTCCTGATTTTGAGCTTGTGAGTAGGAGCAGGTTATGCCCAGGCCATATCAGAGGGGGCCCTGGGCAGGGCACACGAGGCTGTCACCGTGATGAATTTGCCTGCGACTGGCTGGGTTTCCACATTATCCCCATATTGACAAGGTGGGGCGAGATAGCAGTCGCCCTATGGGCAGCCCCTGGGCCAGTCTGATAGCGCCGCTAGTGCCCAGGGCAGGAATATGTCATGCAGCCTACACCTTATCATTTGTACATAATTACTCTCCCTCTCTCTCTGTCTCTCTCACTCTCTCATCATGGCACAGAAAAACAAGTTTCTTTCGAAGGTATCTGGGACATCTTTGTGGGACAGTGGAGGGGTGGGACAGAGAGGGGGATTCTCACTAACCCTGACCCCTGTTGGAGTGCTCTGTGTTCTTCGGTGAGAATCTGCTTATCCAAGGATACATTTAAAAAATATATAGTTGTTCAGACACACTTTTGCTACAAATGGTACACGCACACACATATGCACATGTACACGCATGTGCATGCATGGGCACACACACACACGCCACATTACAGTGCCATTGTCCTAATTATAGACCTTTTGATTGCTGTATCCTTGTGGGACGATGAACAGAACAGGAAGTGTGTTGCTGGTATGGTTTTGCTACTGGACATCTGCCAGTTGTGTCCTGGGTCAGGGCTTCTGTGTCTGTGTGTGTGGGTTAGGGTTAATGTGTATATTTCATTCTGGGAACCAGATGCCCCCACAGTGATGATAACCTGCTGTTTTGATGTTGTAGGGACATTTTCCCGGTTATCTTAAATTTATAAAAACTGCATTCAAAAAGGTAGAAATGCCAAAAGTCTTGTATTTTGTTTGATTACTTATGGTTAAAGTTAGGACTGGCTAGCGGTTAAGGTTATCATTGTTGGGACTAGGGTTGTCCCCATAGAAATCAATGGAGAGTCCCCACAAAGTTAGAGGTACTTAATCTTTGTGTGCATGTGTGCTGCAGGATGATATGTATGGTTACACTGACATATGTGACAGTGTGGCATCTTGTTCTTTTGGGTTGTCTCTGGCCTGCTGACGTTTCTTGGCCGATGTAAATGCCGGCTCCTGGCGTAGTTTTGGATTGCACAGCAGATGCTTAGATCGTTCTTCCCGTTCGACCTGATGGCCTGCCTCTCACCCACGTACAGGCTGTCCTTCAACCTTTAAATAGAAGGCATTTCTCTGCGAAACCCATTCCTTTCAACCAAGACAGGCAAGGAGGCCTCCTTCAGTGCGCCAATGTGTGGCGGAGCATGGATTTAAAGAACGTGGCCGGTTGGGTTGGACCAAGCCAGGAGGTTAAACCAGGCCCAGAGGAATGTGCACTGGCGAGGATTCCCGCTTGTTCACTGATGCTGGGGTCCTGCCTACAGTCTGTGTGACAGGTTTGTACTTGTAAATCACACAAGCGTGCAGCCTCAGAAACGTGTTTGCTGCTCATGGTAAATTCGGTCTTGCTCATAGGCGGTGTGGCCCAGCTCTCTGGGTGGGTGGAGTTGCTGTGACACCCTGGGGTTACCCAGCAGCCCCTACTCTTTGGCTCCACCCCATTGGATCAGCCAGGGCTGCTCAGACCCCATGTGGAAGCTTAGTCCTGTCCAAGACCAAGTGAAATTGGCTTGCTAAGTAAGCACCCCCTCAGAAGGTGGTGCCCTAGGCACCTCAGTGCTAATTTCCACTATTCAAAAGTTCGTTCCTGACGCTGTCAGACATGTGGTTGTATGTGCCTGAACATCGCGCTTCTGTGCGGTGGTAGTTAGTGACCACGGCCCCATCTCTGCCTGAACATTGTCACACTTTGCTGGTTCCTTAATGAGCCGTGATGCACTGGGGATATGATGACCGCCTTCCACATCGCCCTGAGGAACCCACCGATCAATACGAAGAACCCGGCTGTTAAGGTAACCGTGTTCCTGTTGGCCCTAGCTGTGCTGAGTTAGTCCTGCAGGTGGTGCTCACACTGGTCATTAGCCCTAATTTGCAGTCGTGTTGAGATGGTTCTCCTTTGGCTTGCTTAATGATATGACTGTTGTTATGGGTTTGAATGCAGAAGTCGACCTGTAACTCACATCTGCATCAGCAGCCATGATGCTATAAACCATCGATCACTCTTGTTGGAGCCAGTCGCTGGTCAGCTATCAGTAGCTCTCTCTGATCCTCCCAGAGCAGGTAGTTAGAGGTTTTCATAAAAGCTTCTCAGTAGAGCCCTGGTCAGGTAGATAGTGCAGATATAGCTGTGCCATAATTGCTTCCTCCCCACATTTGGACCCGCGGTAAACGGCATTGTCCTCCCTGTCCCCGCCTTCTTCTCCACCTGCCAAAAGGAGCGCGCCCAGGCCATTGTGCTGAAGGTGCTGACATCATTCAGGGCTGGTGACATTGAGCAGGCCGTCCGCTCGCTGGACAGGAATGGCGTGGACCTGCTCATGAAGTACATCTACAGGGGCTTCGAGAGGCCCTCCGACAACAGCAGCGCCATCCTGCTGCAGTGGCATGAGAAGGTGGGTGCACCTAACATGGAGGGCGGTACTTTGCCACAGTGTCTGACAGACCCCTGCACATTGGGCTGGTGCAGGAATCCCATCTTCCATGGTGACATTCCTCACACATGGCAGCGGGTGTTGAATTCCTGCTGGATTCCTGCCCAACCCCTGCTGATCAGCCAGGCTGCCTGGGAGCCATATCAGGAAGGGTGAGGATGGCAGTGGAGCTCAGTCCCTCATAGTCACAGTCACACAGAGTGACACATATTGAGTCGGTCACACAAACTGAATCATTCACGGTGTCAGTCACATACGGTATTAGTCACACACGGTGTCGTTCACACAGAGTCAGACACACAGTGTCAGTCACTCAGAGAGTTAGTCACGCAGAGACTGTCACACACACAGAGTTCAGCACCCATTCACACCAGGGTTGGGGTTAGGGTCATCATGTCTCAGGTTGATCCTTCAGGACTGGAAGTGAGGTGTCACTCAGTACGAGCCTGAAGTTTTTGGACTTTTGATTTTCTTGTGGTTCGAACAGAGACATGCCAGGGCTACATCTGGCTCCCCTCTGGTTCCTGCGACTTCTGTCAAGGCAGAGTCTCTGAGAGGCAGTCCTCCCTCCTGGGACATGGCTGCCACGACACACAGACCATGTAGGGTGGGGGGGTTAGGCATCTGTCCTGTTCTCAGAATGGATCTTTATCCCTCTACTCACAGGCCTTTGCAGTTGGCGGCTTAGGATCCATCGTCCGGGTTCTCACCTCCAGGAAGACCGTCTGAAGGACTCTCTTTTGAGAGGCACAAAGAACAAACGCGTGCAAACACACACCGTGTCCTCCGAGGGGCGACACATGTCTATTGGACAGAGGAGAGTTTGAATATAAAACTGTTTTTAGAAAAGGAGAGTTTCATTTTGTGAATGGGAGCCTCCCCGTGGCGGATGTGGTGTCGGACGCTGCTGTTAGCCATATTGCCGCTAGCGCCACCTCTCTCTCCTGCACCCTGCCTGTCTTCGTTTGTTTCTGTTTTGTGCTTTCGGAGTGGAAAATGCAAGCATTTGCACCATGGGGAATGGTGACGGATCTGCGGGGTTTCCAGGACTTGACCCTGTCCCTTGGAATCAATTTTGGATTTTCTTTGTTTGTTTTCTCCTTGTTCCTCATGATCATCCTTTTCATTATGTTTGTCCAGGAGTGCGCTTGGTTAAATGCTAACAGCCATGTGTAACTGTGTCTGGTTGGGGAGCTTTGCCAGGAGTCCTCCAGCTTTAACACTAATGGCTGCCCCCCCACCCCCAGCACTTGTTCTGCAATATGTGACATCACTTTAGGTGGGGGCAGGGCCAGAATGAAGACCAGGTCCTGAGCTACCCCCCACCCAGTAAGGTGTTAGCTTCAATAAAGCTTACTGATGATTCTCTTCTGTGGTGAAAAGTGGTCTTCTTTCTGCATTGTGAGGCGCTGGGGGAGGGCGTTGCTGAGACAGTCTCAAGGCCCGTGCAGAAGACCAGCCCCCCTCTCAGAACCACGTCTGGCTCTTTAACAACTGAACTACCTGCTGACCTTTCCCTCCCCAAGGGGTAGGGAGCTAGATATAGTTTGTCGGGGTGTCGTTGGTGGCTGAGAGCCCCAAACCTGCAGTGAAAAATTATGGGCTGGTGAAACTGGAGCACCCTGAAAAGCACTTCTCTAGAGGTCTGGATCCTCACATGATCCCATTTAGTAGCAGCTGCAGAAGAACCATGTGGTTGTATCCGACTGCCAGACCTAGAATGCCATTGGGCTGCACCAAGGGAAATCCACGCTACCTCAAAAGAGCCATCCAGTCTGCATGCTGCCACCACACCTGCTACAGCCTGGTCGTCATCAACCTTTGCCACTTGCCGCTTTGACAAGGCCGTAGAAGTGCGGCTTTTAGACTTTGAGGCTCATTTGCTGACCTTTGACCTGCAAAAATAATGAGTCAGGTTACATCCCCCACCACCACACAGGTGCTTAGGTTTACATCAGCTCCCTCTTTTCTGAAGAGTATTTTTTAGTTATATGACCCCCCCACAACAAACAAGTTAGGCTTGCCTTTAGTGAGCTTTTTGGTAGGTAGGCACCTACCTCCCACCAGGAGCTTGTGGGAAGGTTTCCCATGTAGTTGTGACACTGAAATTCATGAAGGAGAAATTATGCTTTATTTGCCATTTGCACAATTATGAGCATGAGAAAGTGTTGGTTTTCACCTACCGTTCTTCCTCTCCTTTGAGAGAAACACACAAGAGTAAAGCTTGGAGACTGAGCACAGGACCAGTCATCTATCTGGTACAAGCTTGGAGACTGAGCACAGGACCAGTCATCTATCTGGTACAAGCTTGGAGACTGAGCACAGGACCAGTCATCTAT
>JABFEB020000113.1:30600689-30617555 GCA_019775895.2 Stomatorhinus ivindoensis
GCTGGACGAAGTGGCCGGGGAGAGGGAAGTCTGGGTTTCCCTGCTTAGACTGCTGCCCCCGCGACCTGACCTCGGATAAGCGGTGGAAAATGGATGGATGGATGGATAGTGGGAAAGTGACACTTGAAATTGGGCAGGAGCTAAAAAGTTCCCTGCCAAGATGAGCCAAAAACTCAGAAACAGGAACTGGGTTCCTGAATTACAGTGGTAAAGTGTCTCATGAAACACAAGCATGAAGCACAACAACAGCATGGAGCATAATCTATGAAGAAACAGATGCACTGATGGAATAGCAGATAACCGGTGTTGTGGTGAAAGAATTTCTCCTGCGATGATTTAGGGTGGCTCAATACTGCAATATGTCGTATTGTCAGCATTTTTAGCATTGTTTTTGTAAATTTTGTAAGAAATGTAATAATTAATTTATCATTATTTTTGTGCTATATAAATAGGCTCTTTTTGTTAGGCTATTATTAGGTATACTATTGCTTTTAAATATAAGTGTTCTAGGGCCCTATCCTCGGTTCCAGAAATCAGTCATAAACATGAAAAAAAATTATAAAACATTGTTATTTCAAAATAACATCCAAAAATGATTTAATCATAAAAATATAAAAGTTTCTATCATTAAGTCATTTACCAATCATACTGCCATTAAAAGAAATATATTTCAACATGATTGTCAGTCCAAATGTGCACTTTGTTTGTTTATATGAATATTAAAGCTGTCCCAAATGATTATTCTTTAAAAGATTAATCTAGCGATGTTTTTTTCCTGATTTTTCGACAAATCTAACAACTAATTTTTCGATTCATCTGGTAAATTTATTGATAAGCAATTATTTTCTAGTTAGTCGTTTAATAACAATTCACCCCCTCCAACACACACACAGATCTGAAACTCTCATTAACATTTCAATTTATAAAAACATTTCTTAAACATTAGAGCATTAACAAAAAAGGCTAATCTTAAGAGATTCAACAGGATTTCTGTTAGACTGAAGTTAATAATCACTGCAATAGTTTTTACTTATTTCAGTACACCAATTTGACTTCAATGTTGAAATAGATGCTAAAACATGGAATGATTTCATAACTAGAGAAACTGCGTTATTAACAAAACTATATCGGAATTCAGTGAAGCAACTAGCCAGCTTATTAGCAGAATACCTTTGTATTGAAAATGAAAACGATGCAGCAGGTCCAATAAATACAATATTGTAGCTCTTGAGTGGCAAAGAGATCATCAAGTGGACAGTAAAGTTCTGTTATTAGCAGACAGTTTTATTGCACGATTCTAAAAAGGACAGCGTTAACGTGCTCCTGAAGTGATAAAGTACTTTCCCTTACAATATGATTAGCGCATCACATAGTGCATTGCAGTTATAAAACATTTACGTAGTTTAAAATTCCACGTCGACGCATTTTTATAATCCACATTGTCTATTACTTCGAATAATCGTCCCGGCCCGAAAGCACCCACCACTCAATGAATGCAGACATCAGTGTTGGTACCTAATTGAGGGTCGAATGATTGATATCTGCCATATAATTCTTAATTTTTAAAAATGCTAAATTGGGCAAACACAGACAAAACTACCCCTGTTTACTCCTAGTTACATTGTTTACATCATGTAAACTTCACAAGCACACAATTAACAGCTTTCAGTGCATAAAGCTGAGTCTAAGGAGCTCAAAATGGGCCCTCAGCTGAGGCATTGGCAGTAGGTTTGACTGACTGGCTAGTTTTTAGCTAACAACATTACTAAATTCAGAAAAAAAGGGTTAGTTTAAATCCTGACAGTCATGAAATGTTAATAACCAACAAACCGATTACAAAACACATTACTTATACAGATTAAAAAGTGCTTAAACTGTAAAGTTTTTGCCCAAAATGATGATGTGGTTTGTTTTTGTATTAAAAGCACTTTAATTTAATTTTGTTTGGTTATTTTAAAGATATTTAACTTTGGTAGCACTCGATAATAACCTTTTGATATATCGCTTCAGCCTTGCCAGCACTGAAAACTCTGAATCATGTATATAAAGTAAGGATGGGAAATATCATATCGCTTATGATATACCAGGAAAAAGAATTCCCCACGATAATAATTAGTCATCCAGCAATAATAACCATAAACTCTAGTTGATGTATATGTGTGTGCCACACGCTCACAGCCTGGCCCATGGTGGGAGGTGGAGTACAAGCCAAGGAGGAGTTCATTGCCAATTTGGATTACTGTCAAGTTTCTTGCTGTATTTGATGTGATTGCACGTTTGGCATAGAAGCAAGTCGAGGAGGTAATATTTTGAGCAAGTTAAGTATTAAACAAAATAAGACGATGGTCAGAGATAATACTGGGTTGTGTTTCCCGAAACCATAGTTGCCAACTACATTACGTTACTTACGTTCGAACTATGTAAGTACGACGCAGGTGTTTCCCGAAACCATAGTTCGAAGGAACGTTCGGAAACACTGTCGTTAAATTGCGTAGTTCAAACTACAGTTCAGTATGAATGCCACAAAAAGACATCTAATATGGGAAAGAACTGTCGTGTGATTATACAAATTGATTTAACACAAAATAGGAGCCGTTTTTTTAGAAACTGCCAAAAACTAAACAAGAACGTTTCAGACTTGGATTGGTCACGTATGGCCAATTACCAATCTATCAAATACACCTGGATCAGTGCCAATACCGATTTGTATATCAGATTGGTTTATCTATATCAGAAACATAAACCAGCAACAGCAAATTTTACAGTAACAACACTTTGCCCATAGATGAAGGCACTTAATTGTTAAAGAGTTTGAAAAGATCCAATCAGGTATCCCTTTAAAAAAGTTGAATTCACCAAATCTCCACTTACTCACCTACAAAAATATTACAAAAAAAGGTAACATTTAATTATTTTTCTCTTTGTGTGTACATCATTCCCGATAACTAGGAACTCGAATTATCTTCCAACTTCCTAATTAAAAAAAGTACTACAGAACAGCTGACTGGACAAAATTATACAAGCTAATGCTAATTCCGCTAGCATTTGATGCTCACAGATGTAATAGACAATTACGACATTAGCACGTAGTAAATCATGATGTACACCGTGTGAACAGTACATAAGCACCTCTTCTGTTTTACGGCACCATAGCACAGTATTCCTCCTTTTTTAAGAAATTACAATACAAGTGGTGGGAGTTGGTTAACACAAAGCAAAAGGAGATGATTTTGGGAACAGTTCCATGGGGAATAAAGAGGGAGTCAAAGATGTAGGAAGATGATGGTACTAGGGTCAACTTGTGCTGGGCAATTAATCAAAAATTAATCAAAACTAACATTCAGAACCTATAATCAAAGTAAACTTGACCATGTTTTTTTTTTAATTCCGCAAAAAAAAACAAACTCTGTCCCCTTAAAAATATACTACCACGTGTGTTGACACATGACTGCTCCCCATCCAGTCTGTGACATAGATGCAACATGGAGGAGAACTCAAAGACCGAGCCGTTCAACCAAATCAAGCAGCTTGTCCAAAGAAACATGCTGTGTCTGTAGTTTGGACAAATTTTGGTTTTAGTAAAGATGACAGAACGAATGTAAGCTCTGCGGAAAATCAGTTTAAGCAATCAATTTATACAATCTTTCGTTAGAAAAAAATATCCCAGTTTTAATAGTTCAACATATTTACAGTACAAACCTTGTCAGTGAACTATGAGGCCAAAACACAAAAACAAAACAATCATTTTTAATCGTAATCGAGGTAAAATGTTCAATATGCTCAGTGATATTGATTTTAGATCATATCACCCAGCCCTAGGGTCAATCTTGAAGTCCAGATTACTAGAAGTAAAAACAGTAATGAGAAAAAATTACATGGTTACTTTATTGTTCCTAAGACAGCAGGTGATCATGAACTATTGCCAACAAAGCTATTTTTTGGTCTTGTTCTGGTGATAAAGACAAAACACTTCATGGCAGTTTAGTCTGATGCAGTCAATGGAGTTGAGGGCTCACACAATACAGTACCTTAAAAACAAGACACCTCAAATCACTGCAGAGGTACACATAGAAAATTAGTCCAAGAATAGAATACCACCTTCATTATTCTTACATGAAAGCAGATATCCATAATATTTTGTTAGGTAATGAAGATAAACAATGAACAAACCTAGGAAATGATATGCATAGAAGTGCATTGGGAGAATGAACATTAAGTGTATGCTCAGTGAGTACAATACATACATTACACAATTCAAAAGATCAACAGAGATATATCAACACGATAATATAAACTCAGTGTTAATGAGCCTATAAACAGCAGAAATTCAGAAAAACTTATGCAAAGTATATAAGAGAAAACGTGACAACACATGCAAACTTCCCTCAGTTTCTAAGACCATGGGGTACCACAAAAAGATTTGAAATCTTTTACCTTGCTTCATGTTTTCAAGGGTCAGTCAAAGAAACAAGTCTGGTCCTTGAGGAACAGGCTATGGCACTGTCCCACCCATTTAAAAATTCTGCCACCACAAACCTCTTACTGAATCTTAACAACTACATGACCTGCCTTGGCATCTATCTCTATATTTGTTATAAGAACAAATCCACCCCCCTCCCCCCATTGGAATTTGGGTTGCAAGACACTCTGTCCATTAGCAGCAGCCCTTCATCAGGGCACAGCTGGAGAAACTGGCTAGGTCATGCAATATGCAATTAATTAGAGTCCCATTAGGGAAACATTGAAATTGGGACACTTGTATGTAAGTATGCAGGCAACCTCTGGCATATGGAACTATTCCCTATTTCTAATAATTTTAAGAGAACTAATTCAGAAAATAGAGTACTTGTGTATTTTATGCTTAAATTCAATTGCTTTATTTGAAAAAAGTCCTGTCAGTCAGCGGCTAAAATGTAAATCTGTAAGTTCTCCATGTCATTTTCAATGGAATGCCAGTTCAAAGTGATCAGTAAAATAAAATGGAAGAGGAGAGTCCAACAAACTTCACCTACCTGCCTCTGTGTCACAGTGGGAAACACAGATCTATGTAACTGCCTTACTGCAAGATTAATCACAAAAATGTAAAACATAACAGGAATAAGTTACACTTGCATTTAATTTAAAGTGGTGTAAGCAAACATCTCAGCATCTATTTGTGTACAATGATAAACCTGTGAAGGGACATCTGGGGGAAAAAAGTTAAAACCACAGCTTCTAAAAGGCCGCCTCCTGCTCTGTGACTAACAGAGCTAACAGTTATACCATGTTTTCAGTATGTCTGCAATGTTATACAGGTTAAAAATGAAACGTGTGGAGAAAGGTGACATCTAAGCAGTGAAATAATTAATTTACTAACCATTCCTATTAGTGTATTACTAAGTTTCAGGCCC
Organism: Stomatorhinus ivindoensis; assembly: GCA_019775895.2. Taxonomy (NCBI): domain Eukaryota; kingdom Metazoa; phylum Chordata; class Actinopteri; order Osteoglossiformes; family Mormyridae; genus Stomatorhinus; species Stomatorhinus ivindoensis. The sequence continues at coordinate 30,606,080 of JABFEB020000113.1, forward strand.
TTTGGGCATCAATCCATTGCAGTCTGACACAATCCTTCAGCATTCATTTGGTGTCAGAACAGACCCAGCAAATAAAAGCTTTCTAGACAACTCTGCCAGAGCAGGAATACTGGCCAGCATCAAACCACTAAATGCATGTATTTAATAAAGTCTCAGGTGGGTTGTTTTTAAATGGAAATTAAAAGACTGAACTGGCTGACCTGACACTTCAATTAGATTACTTTTCTTGATGTACATAGACAGTGCTCAAACAGGGCACAGAAGGCTAAAACCAAAGTTGGACTAATGTTCCCACTGACACTTGGACAAAACAATTGAAGCAAAGTACAGAAAAGTATTATTGGTGAACAATAGAAATAAAAGGGGCGGGGGGTGGAGGCAAAAAGGCCTCAGTTCAAGATCTTGGAACTGAGGAATTAAAAGTTATTTCAGTTGATGGTTCTTGTATAAACTCTACATAAAGCAACACAATCAAGATCCATCATTGACAGAGCTGTAACAAGCCCCTACCCAAACTTCAGAAATTCAGAGACTGACTTATAATGAGAATATTAAAACGGAGACAAAGAAAGTAGGGCAATGGTGTCATTTAATCTAGGAAAAGATCAGACAGACCTATAGCAATGCCTCCTCCTTTTGAAGATGATTTACATGTTTACTTCCATAACATTGTGCACTGCTCCAACAAAAAGTAGCTTCAACCAGCAAAAAAGGAAAATGTAACATGACAAAGACCCCACTGCTTTTTATTAAAGTAAGGGATTAAAAACAACCACTATAACAACAACAGAACAGTTGATTTCTAGAAGATGCAAAGAATAACCCATTTCATTGCATCATCGCACATTGCTGCTCATATCGTCACGGCAGTCGTTAAGCATGACGTCAGTAAAACAGGGTGAAGTAGCGGGCTGATGGCTCCTGGATTCTTTCCTTGATGTGTTATGCGTATCGCTTGTTCCGCGATTTCACCCAGATCATTCACCAATTTGACACTTAGAGGTGAACAGCATCGCGTACCGGCTACATTTTCAGCCAGCATCAACTGTTTCCATGACACCCTTCGGAGCGCCTACCTGTATACAACAGCCCTTCCAGCGCGCGCACACACACCTCGTATTTTGGCTGTGTGCCACTGAATGCTGATGCGTCTCTCACTAAATCCAAAATAAAACCACAGATTTCCACAAAAGGGGCTTGAAAGACGCACATGCATCGGATTCCTATATACCTCGACAGCCACAAAAATGAAGGCGACCGAACAGCTTGCCATCCGCATCGCTCTATCTGGGGCGACTGCGGAGGCGGAGTACGGCGATCCAAGTCCATTTGCTAAAATACGCTATTTGAGATCAAACGGATTATCTGGCGCTTCACTTAAATGGTGAGAATTGTGGCATTGGGGCGCCCAAAAGTGTTTAATGTCCTGCCACGTTCATAATGATAAGGACGATGAATATCAGTGCTGGGTACCACAGGTCAATGCAATGGACAAGACAGGTGCCCTTAATGAAACTGCTACCTAGCAAATACCAAATCCCACCCAGGCATGCTGCTGCAAAACCGAACATAAAATAGCACAAAGGGATTATTTAAAGAGAAGGCCAGGCACCTACCGCCTTCCCTTGAACGGTTTGAGTGCGCCGCCGTGCGTCCCTTCCACTGCCGCTGCGGCGACACGAGACGCGGCTGCTGTCCCGCTTTCGGTCAACGCCGAAGCGACAGGAGAAATGAAGAACGGGAAAACCCTTCAGCTACGGAGCAGACCAGGCAGACGAAGAGCGGTCTGGCTTACCTACACCACCACAGCGCTGCCGCCCGCTGCGCAACAGCTACCTGTCAACCCCACTGACACGTCCAAAACAAAACAATAACCACCCCTCCCCAAATCAGGCTAATTATTTTTTGGCATGCAGCGGGTCTCAAATGGTGAGTTTAAGTGGCATTACGCGGTGTGAGTGGAGGAGCGGATGTAAGATGCTTCATGCCGGGTGAAAAGTGCCGGCTGCTCCGGAACGTGACTGAAAGCGGGACCGCCGCATATCAGTGCCTTCGCGCCGTCACCCGCGCGAGCAAACCACCGGTTTAAACTTTAAACTGCATTAACTGCACGCGCTCGCCAGCCAACCAGCTACCTGAGATGGGCTCCCGCCCTCAGCGTCCGCTTTTCCTCGCCTGGTAGAAAACGTATGTTAATTTGACTCCAGGCATCAAATTCGGTGCCTCATGGCTATTCACAGTTTCCCATTTTCATATGCTATGCGCATCGCTGAAGCCTTAGCCGCGATTACAAGCAGGCCACAGTTTCTACTGCCCCCCCAACGAAATACGTCCTCGCACCATTCGATTCAGGTTGATTTCAGATGACGTCTGCAACGGCTTACAGGCATTTCATTGGCCCATAGCTCTGCCATTTCAACAAAACGTCACGAAAATGTGGTCCCAGGCCCAATGGGCCGGCCTGATTGGTCAACTGACAGTTATTGTCCCGCACCGCCACCTCATGGCTACCAAGGAGCGACGGCGAATAATGAAGAAAAAAAGCTCAAAATCAAGATAGCTGTAAAAACAGATAAAGTTCATAATAAAGTCGTTTTATTTTCAATATTTAATTACCTGGGGTTGCAGTTTAAACAATAAAACAAATCCAAGGAAAGCAGAGAGAAAATCAAAACGATTACTAGAACGTACAGATGAATCACATCCCACCAAGTTCGTCTTGCTGGACCCTGTCCATCTGTCTTAATTTAACAGCAAGTGGACACCGTGTACTGTAATTCTGGCCCTGTTGTAAAAGTGGGTGAAATAAAGGAAATTCGCCTTTTTTTACACAAAAAAACCTTTCCTTACCACTTCCAACCTCTATACATATCACAAAAAGGCAAAAAAATTGCCTTGCGGTTGTAAATCTATAATTTACATAAATTCAGGTGCAACCCTTTTCAGTTTAGGGTCACTTCTACTACGCAGAGCAGAATTTGGGAGAGGTCATTTTGACTGCAGAAGGCAACTTGGATCATTTAAGTTGTATTACATTGCTCACAGTTCACCTCTGCATACTGCCGCCACCAAACACAGCAGCCCAAAGTAAGGACTCTGAAGTGACCCATCATGAGAGACAGCGAGTACAAGTAACACATACAGAGACAGGAAAAAGACCTGACAGAGGACACTACATGAGAATGGGTGGTGGGCATATCGAGAGCTGTATGGTCATGTGACTGGTGGATCATTTTTGGTTTGCCAGTGTTTCAGGTGGCAAGTGGCAAAAAAAACTAAACTAAAAATAAATAAGGTCTTTGTAACAAACCAGGCCTTCAAAGGAAGGACTGAAAATGCAAGTCTAAGTATTTAAAAAAGATGTAATACAATAATTAAAAATTGAAGAGGGGAAATCATAGAAGGAAGCTGAGGTACACATAGAAGAGATTGGGGGAAGAGGGCAGAGGCAGGGGAACTGGCCCCGTGTTTACAGGAAGTATGGTGTCGTCGTCCTTGGTGGGATGACGCGCTCCGAGTCTGGCACGGCACGGAACAGCTTAGGCTCCCGCGTGCTGGCGTCCTTGAACACCATGATGGAGGCGATGTTCCCGCAGCGGTAGCAGTAGTTGGGTGCTGACCACACCGTCACTAGCTTCTCGTCGAACATGAACTTGTAGCCCTCGTGGACGAGTTGGTGGGCACGGCAGATGAGCTTCAGGTTGTTGATGTGAACAAACTGAGGGTTTAAGAGGTTCAAAGAACAGGTCAGACAGGAGCTGAGCTACCTACCAGACCTTGTCACTCAAGATCCAGGCCTCCAGCTGAAAGGAGGGATGGGGGAGATGTCACAACAGACCTGCTGAAAATCTCAGGGCACACTCTGTTTTGGGCACTCCTTCAGAATAAAAAAACAATACAACGCTAAACCTACACCAACACTATAATACATAATGACAGAGGAGTAAAAGGATCAACATCTAACTAATGTCACTTGTTTTCATGACACTCCTGCCCTTTATTTTCTGATGGTTCTATCTTGCATGAAGTGAAGCTGAACTAAGCTTTCCCCTAGTCTCACACTAGTTTCATGTGACCAATAAAATGTTTTGAATCTTGATAGAAAACACTCCCAAAACTAAGCAACCAACGAGTTTTACACACATCTATTGGTGTTTTTCCACTGGCATATAGGAACCAGGCTGTAACTGACTGAGAAGACAGCCTAGTTACAGCACATTCCAGCTCTTTTCGGATTTCCACTGCAGAAGGGTCAGCCCAATAAAGGCGCCACCAGGTTTGGAGAGTGACAATGTTGTAAAACCAAAGAGATGCTTATATACCGTTCACATAGTGTACATCATGACTTTACATGTGCGAATTTCCTAATTTTCCATCTGTAATTGTCGCTGTTTTATGTTAGACAAATGCTAGCAGAATTAACACTAGCTTGCATACATTTGTACTATGAATCCATTCTTTTCAGTCAGTAATTCTCCCATGTTTTAAGTAGGAGACTGGAAATTTTCAAGTTCCAAGTTATCGGATATGTGATACTACCAATAACTAATAATATATATATTCTCCATGCATTTCAACTAATCAGACTGTGGTGATGCAACCAGCTTGGTTTAGTCGCACTGTGGGCCCTGTTAGGAAGGAAGGCCATGTCAACACGGGTACAGGTCAGGTACAGCTCACATAATGGACAATGGAAAACCGTCTCTGTGGTTCGGCTTGTTTCGTGGTGGCAGGGCAAAAGCACTATATGGATAACATGAACCAGGCCAGTTTTCCCAGGTTTTCATTGTTTCTGAATACTGCATTTAAGATAAGCAACAAAACTGAGCAATATTTTTGTAAATAGACAAGCAGTTCGGATGAAATGGCAAAAGGCAATCTGCTGACCTCATTGGTGACCTTGGCACCAAATAGCCACCCGGCACCCCGTGGGCTGATGGCCCAGGTGTCTACGTCCTCCGGGTCCGACCACACCAGGTCACAGAATGCCCCCTTGTGTGGGATCTCCTGGTTGCGTTCAATCGTCCGGATTTGGTCCAGTGTCTTGATGTCGGGAGAGAGTCCGCCGTGGACACACAGGATCTGCTCGTCGATAAGCTGGTTCACAAAGGAGCTTGTAATGAGATGCAGGCTGAAAATGTCTATTTTCTAGATTTGACCTCAACCATTGAACCACCTCAGGTCAAAGCTTTAGCTATAACTCAAACACCAATATTGAACCAACTAGGGGCTCTTCTCTGGATTCCTAAAGTTCCACAGCTCAGTAGACTGCAGAAATGAAGTTACCAAATTCAGGGTTCAACTGGAAAAGCTCCCATACTGAAACTCAAACAGAATGGGACAGAGAGAGCCCAGCTTGGTGCAGCAGTACCAAAGCCCACACACACCTTATTACTCACTCTACAAGAGGCCCACAGGCATTCACCACTATAAGCAGGTACAGGCAGGTAAATGCAGTGACTAGAAGTGTAAAAACCAGCCCACAATCTTTGTTTCACTGTCCAGAAATATCAGGTTTAAAGTATTCATTGAATGTCAATAAATAATACTTCAATCTTTATCCAACCTGTGCCTTGTCATTTCTTTCAAAACTTGAACAAAAATTATTCTTTGAAAGTCTATTATTTTTTCCAGCATTCTTCAATAAAAATTTTGGTTCATTTCACCCTCAATTTTCTCTTTGATGCCTACAAAAACCCCACCAGACTAAGGGCGCTTTTCCACCACCCCAGGTACTGTACTTTTGGTACTTTTGCTTCTCCTGTATTTCCGGTCGAGTACAAGTACAAAAAGTTCCATTACTCAAAATACCAAAGCAACTGGGTTATTTTTTTTAGAACTTCAAAACTTTGGGGTAAGACTTGCAAACATGTGAATTTTCAATTTCATCCTGCCGGCACCTACTTTTACAACATTTTGGCCATTTATGGCAGCTTTATATGTAGATGCAACTATCTCAGAGCAGCCAACCCTGGCTCCCAAACCACCACAACCAACCACCTACCACCTCTACCTGAGGGGTGCAGGCGGAGAAAAGCAGACCTTGCACTGACAGAGCTGCCTGTAGGTGTGTTGTGCCCAGGCGGATCCAGCAGAGGGGGGAAGCATTGCACTCACCGCCGCTACAGTCAGCATGTCGAACACCTTTGTGCAGTATCGCCAAGCATTTGCATTGCCGTATTTTGTTTGGCACTCATCTGGAATGGAAGAGGAAGTCAGAGCTCAGTGGGGATTTTCATTATGATTTCTTATAGAAGAGATACCTTAGGGAAATTAAGTAGCTTTCGCACAACCCTATAGACAGGTGTTTTGGGGTCAGAGCACAGGGTCAGCCAGCATCTAGTACCCCCAGAACAGCTGGGGTTAAGGTCTTGCTCAAGAGTCAACATGCAGATGATCATTTTAAGAATATTTGTTTAATGTGTATATAAGGCCAAAGTCAGCATTTGACCTGCTGCCAGCGGCTCCCCGCATCATCATAATAGACCATTTATGCTATTCAGTGACAAAAAATTAGAAGATTTAAAGAGGCAGATACTGATGCTCAAGTGCCTTCACTGACTGTGGAAGAGCCTTCTCTCATTTAGGGGTGGACGCCGCAGCTAACTCACCATAGAAGCCGTAAACCTGTGTGATCTGCCGGCTCTCATGGTTCCCGCGCAGCAGTGTGATGCGATCTGGCCACTTGGCCTTTAAGGCCAGCAGGTATGTGAAGGTCTCCAAGCTGTAGTATCCCCGGTCAACAAAGTCACCCTGCGGGAAGGAAAGCGCTGCCTGGTGATGCAACTCAGAGCACTGCTCCAACACAACGGGCCAAAGACCACTGCACCATCAAGTGCGTCAGCTCCCGAGCACAGCATACATTTGGGATACAGAATATTTACTTTAAAAATGACATACTTCTCTAAAACTTTGCTCAATTTTATAAAGCAGCGTTTCTAAATCAGGTCCTCATGGAGCCCCCAGACAGTCCACATTTTTGCCCTACCAGGAGCTGGAAGAGAGCAAAGGTTTGGACTGTCCGGCAGGGAACTGTGAGTGATGAAAAATGCGAACAGCCTGAAGGTCCCCAAAGAACAGGTTGTGAAACACTTACTTAAAGTAAGAGGACATAAACACAAACAGAATTATGCCTAAAAATCCTAAAACTTATGATTAAAAACTTATGACCAACCATTCAATTTTAAAGAAAAATTCTTCAACTTCAGATCTCCATACTTACCATAAAAATGTAGTTTGTATCTGGAACCTGTCCTCCGGTTCTGAAGAGTTCACACAGGTCATAAAACTGAGGCAGAACAGGAAATAGAAGAGAAGGGAATCAGATTTGACTGTACCATTCAACAGGATGTGTTGATCATTAGTGGGTTGGAGAAGGGGGACCCTGGGGGTTACCTGGCCGTGGATGTCTCCACACACTGTGACTGGGGTGGACACGGGCTGCACATTGGACTCCTCTAGTAGCAGGTCACATACATAGTCACATAATCGCTGGAAGAGAAACATTTCAGAGGACAGCGTGAGCACCCCGTGCTTCACCTAATTAAAACACTCTCATCATTAGATAGACGTCTGCATTTGAAACCACCCAAAAATGAAACAGGGTTAGCATTAAGCGACGAGGTTCACAGATCTAATAATCAGGCTACCGCACTCACAAATAAACTCTCCCCAGTAAAGTTCATGTAGAAAGGGTTATACAAAGCACCACGATTACCATTATGCACTGTTGTCTATGTAATCGTACAGCAGAATTACTAACCGGTGCCCAAAGTAAACAGTAGTTACTACAGTTCATTTGCTGGACAGCGAAATAACAAATACCTAATTAGCTAACCAACCACCTTTAAACAGCTAAGAGGAACCGGCATGTAAAATAAAACAAATTCCAATACCTAAAGAGTCCTATCTGTACGGGATGATAGCCTCATGGTCCAAATAGCCAAAATACCCTGGAGATCCCTCTAGCTAGCTAACATGCTAATGCAGGAAGAATGCAAGTATTCAAGTTCCGCTTAGCAGAAGCCGGGAAATCAGTCGAATTTTTTTCTTTTTGCCTCAGGACTTCGCATTATTAGATCGCCCAATTAAACAATTAAATTATACGACCAGGAAGTGGCGGAAACCCACCTTCAGGTCATTTTCTGGTAGATATTTGCACTGTCTTGCGATTTCCACATACTTATCCAAGTCCAACGGCGCCATTTTGAGAACAACAGTAGCGGAGACAGGAGCCGCTCCAATGCGTCACTTCCTGTCACATCAGCGCGCCGATCGGCTTAAAAAAATAAGAAAAAAATAAGTCGTGATCTCGAGATAACGAAAAGGGAAAAAGTTGACGCATGTCCTCTACAGACTTGCGTATATGGGTATATAGGTATTTTCTACAAAAAACAAAATGAAAATGATAAAAAGAAAATACAATCTCCACTTTGCCATATAGTTTCCAAAGTCTGTGTGCAAAAATGGAAATTAAAAATGAAATAGGACCATTTGGATTTTAATTTTCCAGTCATGTATAAATCAGATGCTAAAAAGTAAAGAATATCTTTTCATTTCCCAATTTGACTTTTCATTTCCAATTTTCATTTTCATTTTATTTCTTGCAGAAAATACCTCCCATATTCAGCTTGGAAACTTGTAAAAAAAATTACATGGGCAATCAAGCTTTTCTATATAATATAATATATTGTAGTTATTAATTTACAATATAATAGCATAGCGGTTTAAATTTGTTGGAAAACAGTTAAGTAATTAATTAAAACAGCCATCAAGACTATTATGGAAAATTATCATGAAAAATACTTTGTGGCACATAAAGTTTGCAGATGTTTGTAATGTAATAATTTTTAAACTATAATACTGAAAATAAATGTTAATTGGCATCTTTATATATGCAATATGGCAGTTTTCCAAAAGTTACACAACTTTATTATAAACCATATAAAATTATTCATGTTGTATATCAAATTGATTGCATAAACACTTACTCGTTTAAAAAAACATACATATTTAGTTATTTTACTTCGATTTTACTTTTATTAGATCAGATGAAAATAAATGTGCTAATATTTCATTAATGTTTACGAAGGCTGTCACATGACTAGGAGCCATATATGATGATAGTATAGGTAAACTACCTTCCACCTCATCTTCAAGGTGAGACTGATGTAACCCTTGAAAGAGAGAGAGTTGAACTCATCAACGAGAAGATGACAAAAACCTTCTCTGCGTCGAAATGATGTAATCCTTAAAAAATCCGCCTGTGATTGACTTTAAAGCTCGATGGCCTGCGCTATTTGAGATTTCTCAGGTATGCTGAACATTTTAAATTGTTTTCTCCGGTACCTGGTGCTTTTGTCATGTTTCAAATTGAATCTTTTAAATGAATCTCTCTCTCTCTCTCTCTCCTCCTGTCTCTCAGATACAGGAGGAATTTCGGAGGATCACACTAAAGCCATCACAGTCCACATTCCTTGGCAAGTTGGACCAATACACACCCAAATTATTGAGCCTGTACAGGAAGAAGGGAGGTGCCATTGGAAGAAGACTTGATGACACCCTTGACCTTCTAAATGAGGCATGATTGCACTTAATTTCATGTACTAGCATTCTGATGTCTGCATTTATTTATGTATTTAATTATAGTTTTTTTTTTTTGTTTGTTTGTTTTTTAGGACAGCAGCACTGACTCCCGAAGAGAAGCTGTGATCAGAGGCCTTATTTTCTATTTTATTTTCTAACTTGTACACAAGTTTACAAGTGTAAAGTAAAGTCATTCCTACAGAAAAGCATTTGGAAAATTAATATATACAGTAGGGTGCACTTTGCAACAAGGTAAGCACTATACAGCATATGTGGTTATTCTGTTTTTTTGCCCACATCGTGCCATCAAATAACATTACAATCAGCTGAACAATTGTTTTCTAAACTCCAGAATTGATGTGAAAATATAAACTAAGTTGTCTGTATAACAATGCAATGTCTAATCATACAGCCATTTTGGGGCAATTGTGTGTGTAGTCACATGGAACATCTTCCGTGACAAATGCAGTACACATTGTTGGTCAGCATTAATGCCAACTGGGTTGGAGCCTTCTGCAGTGTTACAGCACAGGCAGGAAAAAGGTGACAATCCACTACTAGCTCCTAGACAAAAATGGGATTAAAGAAGCTCTGGGATAAATCACAAAAGGACCATGGGTGGGTCATGAACAAATAACAGAACAGGATAAGGAACAGCAATCAACACCAGAGCATTCACACTGAGCAGCTCAGGAAATGAACAAAGGCAGGCATTTCAAAGAGGACACATGTATAGCTAAAAAAAACCAACCAACAAGAGCACAGGACTACAAGACCCAGGTGAACTAAACACTAACAGAGCTAAGGACCTAAAGCTAAGGAAGCAGGGAAACAAGTTCAAAAAGCTGGAACAGAACACAAGGATGGAGAACAAGGAGGAACTCAGATGATGCTGATCATTGGAGAGCCTCAAAACCCCTAAGGGAATGCAGTCCAAGCCAAGCACTCATCCATTGAGCTCCATGGCGCTCTGGGTAGCAAAGGGTTAGGCAGAGAGCAACAAGAGGGGATGGCCAGCAACATCTGCCAGCTGAACAGGGAAGGGACACAAGGGGCAGGAGAGGCACCAACATTAACAGCATGGTTACTCTGCCCTAATTGTTTGGCGTGGCCCTTGATGAGGTGGACCCTCCATCCTAGTAGAAGCCAGTGTGGAAAAGACACCTTGACCAGCAGTCAAGTCCACTATATGAAGGACTAGTGCTACACCAGGTATGCCAGCAGGCCGCTTTGCTCGTAAAAATGAGCACTAGGCCTAGGTGGAGGTACAGATGGTCATCCTGCTAGGTATACTATACTGCCATCAAGTGCCCATTGAATCCCAGTCTGAAGGTGGGTTCATAGCCAATAGAAACAGTTGAGATTGGCATGCATTGAGTCACATACCACCAAGATGACAATATAATGTAGATCCCTTTGTTACACAATCTGGACCATTGTGTCAATAATAAAGACCAGAAAAAAAAGGATTGAAGGAAAGTAACCTTGCAGATCTCCATTGAGGAGGGCCAATCAAGTAAAGGATTCACAGGACAAGTTCACATTAAGACATTTATTTGAAACCAAAATGCACAAGTCTCAAGGCTTGAACCAAAGTACAGAACTGAAAGCTATGGTGAGCAGAGATCAGGTATGGTGGAGACACTGATCAGGTTCCACTTCAGCATCAATGGCAGGCAGACAATTAGTTCCCTGTGAAAAGTAGTCACATGTCAGATGTACTCAAATGGAAGCTGGCACAACCCAATAGACCTTTGCCTCACCTGGCATGAGACGCTGCAAGGATTTCCTAAGCCATCCACTTCCAGGGGCCCGTGCACTTGGAGCCAAAGCTGAGCCAAGCTGGTACTGCTTTGCAGACACACTGCTACCATGACCAGAGGCAGCTTGG
>JABFEB020000114.1:86173-108355 GCA_019775895.2 Stomatorhinus ivindoensis
CCACACCCCGGCGGTTCACACTCACCGGCCCCCACATGGTCACACAGTCCTCCTGGGTGTTCCGGAAGTTGTTGGGCTCGAACGGGTGCCAGTAGGTGAACCTGACAGGCGAATAGTCAGACCACTCGAAGTTCATCTGCATGTGCATGTCGTGCAATCCGATCCACAGCTCCTCCAGGTCTAATCAAAACAAAGCAGCCACAGTGTTCCCAGCGGCACTGTTTACTACCATTCAAAGCACACATCTATGTGAGGCCCTGCGGTTTCCCGGCCTCCTGCTGGCGACAAACAGTCACTACACTAGGTGCCGTGGGGCCCCTGAAGTACCTTGTTGAGTGGGGGGGCCCCAAAAACTAAACGCCCTCACCTTTCTTCAGGTTGTGGACGATGAACTCCAGCTCCTCCAAGGTGTGGATGCTGACCAGGTTTCCTGACAGCTTCTTGCAGGTCTTCAGGGCTTCGCCCCAGGTGAGCTGGCGCGGGTTCAGCCTGTAGCACGAGCCGTGGAATTCCATCCAGCCGAAGGTGCAGCCCTCGGCCAGACTGTGCATCCATTCATACTTCCAGATGTCCTCGTAGCCGGTTAATTCCTTCTTCTTGCATATGTAGGGCAGGGCCACCGAGCAGTCGCGGGTCTGCCAGCGGCCCGACGACTCCGTCCGGATCACCACGCAGTTCTCCTCCTCTGCATGGCTTGGCTGGTCTGTAGCACAACAGCGGGAACGGGGCATTAGGACCCTACTCCCCTACCTTCTCCCCCAACTTGATTCCCACACTGCCCCCCTCTGTCCTTTACAAGTATTACATCCGCATCTGTCCCACTAACTCTGGCACAACACCCAGGCAAAACAAGCTCACTGGAGGTGGGTCCAAGCTAGGCAGTACCAAGTCACCTGACTGATTAGTCCCGCCTTCTCTAGTTGCTTGGACCTACCTCCTCTACAATCTGATTGGTTATCTCTCTAAACCAATAATGTTGTGTTAGAAGCTCCCGCAAAGCTTTCTCACCAGGCTCCCAGTTGAGGTACTTGAATGGCCCAGAATCTGCCCACTGCCAGCCCCCGTTGATGTCCAGGTCATTTAGACCGATCCACAGGGAGGCGCTGTAGCTCGTCAGTAAACCTGATGACACAAAGCAGGAACCGCTCTGAGCACCTTTTTTCCCCCGTCAGCTTCATCACGTCTCTCGATGGAATACGCCGTTAATTATTAATTATGCGGCACCCTGGATGGGAAGGCAGACGCTCACACACTCACACCCGTACGATAATACAATTCACACGTCTTTGAGCAGTAAATCCACCCATACGTTGAAAAAAACTCCACATAGGACAAGTGAATTTCCATCTGTTATTGGACGCATGTACTGCCGGTGTTTTGTGCTTTGGCTTCTGTTTCCTATTAGTCACCGGGTGTTTCTCGATACCAGTGATCATACTTGTGGTCTTGGCAAGAGTGGTCTTGCTGACTTGCCTCCCAAGAACGAACGTAGGGCACAATGAATCATGGGAATGGTCTCGTTTGAAGAGAATGCCACTGATGTATGCTTGATATCTGTGACAGGGCAAGAAGGACATCTGGGGGGGGGGGTTTCTGTCTTCTGTACTCCTGTTTTTGAGTATTGCAACTGGTCTTCGGCAATGGAAGATGCCGTAAAAGGGTTACACAAGAACACAAGTACGCATATTGAGAAATAATCGCTCCACTCTAGGAACTGTGATTGGTTAGAATTTCTGCCAATCTTGTTGCTCCACAAATCGCCTGAAATGTGGGCGGAAGGCAAGTCGAAAGATGGCTGCAGCCGGACATGTCGAGCTGGCTTGGCTTAAACCTGCGAAGGTTAAAAATTCCCCACAGACTCACTACAAAATCTCGTGCAAAGCCTTCCCAGAAGAGTGGCGAATGTTACAGCTGCAAAGGGGGGGGGGGGGGACACCATATTGATGCCTGTGGATTTAGACGGGATGCCATAAAAATCCCTGTAGGTGCAGTGGCCAGGCGTCCTGATACTTTTATCCACTTGGTGTAGACAAAGAGAGACAGTAAACCATTTGATTGGTGGGGAAGATTTAATATGGAAGTCTGGCATGGGGGCACAATGTGACAATAATAAATCTATTTAGATTCAGAGTTGTAAGCCCAGAGTTATCAATAGTTTTAACAGACCTTGTCTTTTAGACTAGAACAAGCCAGACACCACAGTTGCTGAATAGTCTGAGGAAAAAGCTGTTTCTAAGCCTCACTGTACTGGCTTTGAGGTTGCAGGTGTGAATTAACAGTGCGATGCACTGAGCAACTGTGCAACCACATTCTGTAATCAGCTAAAAATGAATGATAGGGAGAAACCGGCACAACTGATTTTTAGGCTGGATGTTAACTCACCGCTGACGTAGGTCTGCTCGTGAACTTCTGTGATGCTAAGCAGGTCTGCCTTCTGCTGCCGGCAGCTGGCGCGGGCCTCGTTCCAAGACAGGACCGACTGGAAATTAAACTGGTAGCAGTTTTTGGTCACCGGGTCGACGTCCCAGAAAGTCTCACAGTCTTCACCTGGGAAGAAGGGGGGGGTTGGAGGTTAAGCAGGGACAAGCAGGAGGACTGAGCGTGATATCAGGTGAAATGACATGTTTTTGGGTATTTAGTCACACACAGAAGGCATCTTTTTGGGCTGTGCTATAAGTTCAAGTGGACCGGCAGTACCACAACACACCAGAGGGGGGCAGAGTGGCAGACTTACTGTTGATTGGACAGAAGCCCCAGCGCTCGTCCTTGGAGTAGTCATAGGTGGTGGCACACCACAGGTGTCCGTCCTCGCGGCCGACGCTGGTACAGCCGTGGAACCACTGCCCGTCGTACAGGAAAGGCAGGTTGCAGGGACGCCCGTGGGAATTACCCTGGATGGTGTATATTTCTGCAAGGGTGTGAGAGGGGTGTATTTCCCGAAGTGAGCAGCCTCCTCTACCGCCTGCACACTCATTTCATCAGCCTTTGCATTGTATTATTTATTTTCATTTTATTTTTTACGAACAGGAACTGGCACCTCAGCTTCCATAACATGAAGGGAAGGGCATGTCCTCACTGCTGCTGATTTAAAGTGTTTATTCAGGGTAGACCAGGGCTGCCTGGTCTGTGCACTCTGCTCTGCTTTCGGGCAGAACACGGAACTAGACTTCTGGAGCTGGATTTAATCCATCCATCCATCCATCCCATTATCCAGCTGATTTTCCTGGGATAAGTCATAGTCTATCCTGAGCTGCACAAGGCATTACATAGAAGACACCCCGCAGGGCACACACACACAGCAGTTTTGAGACCCCATTACCTTATCACATGTTTTTGGACTATGAGAGGAAACCAGTTAATTTATATATCAAAAGAAAATTAAACAATTAAAACCTTCAAATGAGCAGTTTCTGCATAGTCCTCACAGTTCCAGATCTAAGGCTTACATGGTCAACTCCTCTGTCTTGAAGGAGAACGAAGTGTGCATCCCTTTACAACGTGATGAGAAGTATCACTGAAATATACATCATCTTCATTTGCTTCTAGGGAAATTCTGCACAGTGCAGCAGGAATTAATACAAAGTGAAATTTAAATTATCAGGAAATAGTGGGCGCATTGTGCCGGATAACAGAAAACTATTCTTCAGTGAGCAGGGATCACCTGGCCTGTTTGCAGTCCGTAGTTCCTTGGCAATAAAGCCCTACAGCCTCAGTATTGGCCAGAAATAATACAACCCTCAGTCCTGCGGCGAATGGAGATTTATCTCTCACTTCCAAAATGATTTTTTTTTAAGTGTATTTCTTAAGTATTAAGAGTGTAAAACACAGGTTAATGGTACTGACACGCAGTGCAGTAATCAACTCAAAACGTTTCTTCTTGCCCTCGGTCACCAGCGAGCACTGGATCTGCGGGATGCAGACCTGTGAGCGATGAGGCTGCCAACCGCACCGTATAAACTTACACGGAGATGTCAAACGACCTGCTGGAGAGGCCACGTCTTTCACCTCCGTCCAGGCCGGGGGATCTTTGGAACATTTACGACCAGGAGCGTGAAACCGTTCCAGAGGTCAAAGGTCTCCAGGTCAATGCCTGCCCACGACTGGCCTGCCTCTTGCCACCCCCCCCCCATCCCCCAAGGGGCTCGGCTTTTGGAACGAGAAGAGTGGACTCCCCCCTCCATTTGTAATCAGGGCCAGATGGGCAGGACATCAAGCTTCACAGATTCGTCTGTCGACGTCTGGTGAAGCATCCAAAACAAAAATGACTGCAAAGTATGTGCTACTTCAGCAAGAGTCTAAAAATGCGGATGTGTGAGGCATGTAAGACACCTACTAACATGCCAATCACTGACTGTGGGACATGGGGAGGGTGCTGATGTTTTTTTTTGGGGTGGGGGCAAGGGACAAACCCCTCTATGCATCTGTATATACGTACAAAGGTGTTTTAAAAAGCTGAAGGGGCTGGAAGCATGGACGGCTACTCGGCGCATTTGGCTCATTGAGGTTCCCCACAGTCCGTGTGTGGATTCCGTTTTCATTACATTGTAGGGGGCTATTGGTTCCCACAATGTAATAAAAACCTGTTTCTTTGACATTGTGGGGACCATTTTTCAGGTGTGAATGCAACCTGTGAATGCAATCAAAAAAAAGTAAAAATGCCAAAAGTCTCGTACTTTCTTTGGTTACTGGGCTGGGTGGGGGTTAAGGTCGTCATGCTGGGATTAGAGTTTTTCCCATAGAAATGAATGGAGGGTCCCCACAAAGATATAATTACAAACCTGTGTGTCTGTGTGTATGTGTGTGTGTGTGTGTGTGAGGGCCCGGCAAATGGGCAAGGATACCTTCCTGCTTTACACCTCAGGACTCAAGCCCCCGCCCCCAGTGCTCTTGTACTTTATAAGTGGTTGGGAGACAGATGAATCTTCTCCAGACCTTTAGGTCCCCTAACAATGACTAATTCCTTTAAAAGGTTAAACCATGTATCATTAGCAATAAAACTGTGTGATAATACAGGACTTCTTGCTTGATAGGGGGAGAAAAGCAGGCTACCAGGAAGGACGCAGACACCCGGGGTCTGGCTGAAGGGCTAGCCGTAGAGCGGCGGAGGTGCCAGATGACGCAGGGGTGATGTAAACGCGACCCAGTGCTCCTCCAGCGCTAAGTCGCTAAAAGTAGGCCAAAGGATTATAAAAGAGAGAAAAAAAAGCAGATTGGTGGTGGCGGACACTCTGAGGGCTGGCGGCTGGTGGGATGCTCCAGTGACCCGGCTTTCGGGTGCAACGCAGCAGACGTGTCCCCAGGACCTGTGCCAGAATAACGCCGGCCTGTCTGCACACCGCCGCCGACGGCAACGTCGTCGCTGCACGTTCCGGGTCATCGGCAGGCGCGGATCGCCAGATGACGGGGAAGAAAACGGGATTAGGTGGTGGAGGGGTGGGGGGGGGTGTGAAGGCATGCAAACGGCTACAGGGCTTTCGGCTCATGGCTGGCCGTCCCGCTGGGCCACATCTGTGCCAGATGACACAGCAAAATTACCCTCCCCCTTCAGCCAGGAAGGAAAACTGACACTAACAATACCCCCCCCCCCCCCCCAATAAAGTGTACTGTTACACTCCTACTAAAAAATACCAATAACTAGAAGAAAGAAAAAGGGGGTTAATGATTCTGATTTACTGGCTTGCTCAAGCCCATGCTGGCGAACTTTCCAAAATGCCTCACAAAGGCCGATCATTCTGGCCTTACGGCGGTACAAAGGCTGATCACTCAAGTCTTACTGCGGTACAAAGTCTGATCACTCAGGCCTTACGGCAGTACAAAGGCTGATCACTCAGGTCTTATGGCGGTACAAAGGCTGATCACTCAGGCCTTACAGTGGTACAAACGCTAACCACTCAGGCATTACTGCGGTACAAAGGCTGATCACTCAGGTTTTACGGCAGTACAAAGGCTGATCACTCAGGCCTTACTGCGGTACAAGGGCTGATCGCTCAGGTCTTCTGACGGTACAAAGGCTGATCACTCAGGCCTTATGGCAGTACAAAGGCTAATCACTCAGGCCTTACAGTGGTACAAACGCTGACCACTCAAGGATTACTGCAGTACAAAGGCTGATCACTCAAGCCTTACGGCAGTACAAAGGCTGATCACTCAGGCCTTACGGTGGTACAAAGGCTGATCACTCAAGTCTTACAGCGGTACAAAGGCTGATCACTCAGGCATTACTGCGGTACAAAGGCTGATCACTCAGGCATTACTGCGACACAAAGGCTGATCACTCAGGTCTTACCACGGTACAAAGGCTGATCACTCAGGTCTTACTGTGGTACAAAGGCTGATCACTCAGGTCTTACGACGGTACAAAGGCTGATCACTCAGGTCTTACCGCGGTACAAAGGCTGATCACTCAGGTCTTACCGCGGTACAAAGGCTGATCACTCAGGTCTTACCGTGGTACAAAGTTTGATCACTCAGGTCTTACCGCGGTACGTCTTGGAGCACAAATCCCCCTCGGACTTGTACAACTTCCAGCGCTGCCCCTCAGCCGACTCCCGCGTTGAAGCTCCCTGTGAGGCATTGGCGGCTCGGCCAGAGGGCATGTACAGACTGAGGCTCTCCAGCACCAGCTTGCAGTGCCAGATCAGGCGGACGCGGGGTGGCTCGCGGTCGCACGAGTACATGCCCAGAGAGGGGGTGACGCCCTCGCCGGTGGCCTGGCCCAGGCATGCTGTGCCGCCCAGGTTATAGAGGCGCCCGCGTGACACCCACTTCCATTGCTGAGCCGGTTCGCCGCAGGATGCCGATATGCGCAGGACGCCGTCGCGTACGCCCAGGCAGGCCTGCCCCCCTTCGTGATAGAAGGCAAACACATCCGGGTCCTTCGCCTCTGCGGAAAGAAATGCAGGTAATTTATGATTCTGTGTTTATTTCTTGTTTACAGGTGCTCCTCAACTTACGACAGAATTATATTCCGATAGACCCACTGTAAGAGGAAAATATTATGTCAGATAAGAATATGATAAGAGGATAACTTCTATCACTGAATAAATAAATAATTTATTCATTTGACGAAATGCCAGGGGGAAATTAATTAATACAGGTTTATTGGTTAAATATTGTTTAAAAATAAATAAATAAATAAATAAAACACTGGACAACACATCATTAAACACTGAGATGCTTCTGCCCCCAATCACTTCAGTCACTGGAAATGTGGTTGTGTTAATGCTGCCATCGCCCAGAATCGAACAAAAGTATCGTACAGTACATCTAGTTGACAAGTGAATGCGCAATGTTATTGCACTGCAAAGTGAAAATGTCATAAACCGAGGAGCATCTGTATTTATGTAGGTGGCACTATGATAACTACAAGAGAAGCGATCCCGAAAAACAACCAAACAACCGAACACAGGCTGTGATACTCACTAACCTACACTTATCTGACAGACTAAACAAGACAGGAGTTGGCTCCGGCAAACCGGTTTTTAGAACGTTCAGATAAGACGTTGCATAGATATTGTTAAAGGCCAGCTGCCATGGAATAAAATCACAAAACAAAAAGAAAGACAGAAACTGCCCAGAAAAGCTGGAATTACGTTTCAGGCAAACCTCGCAAAAACAAAACACCTAGCAGGCTTCCTTCCCAGCGGAACTGTACTTTAAGCAAATGAGAAAAGTCTCTGCCAGGTCACTTTTCATACAAAACACCGGAAAAGGTAAGAAATCCCACTCAAACCAGTGTTTAAGAAACGGTTAATCCATGTTTGTTCAAGAAGGATTTTTGTAGCCGTCAGATGCTACGTTTTAACGTTTTATCCTTGAGCATAAAGCAGATCCGGGAATACGTCCCGAATAAGACTTTGTACATGAGGGAGACAGAGCAGCGGTGTGAGGGAGTGTTGAGGGCCTGGGGGGGGACACTGCTCCAGTTAATCCCTAACTAGAACATGGGCCAGTCTGCATGCTGACACCTCCCATCTGCCGGCTGAATGTCTACGCCAAATGGTAACATTTTAAACAAACGCGTGCCGATTTATGACATGCTGACACCCCAGCATGGGGGCCGCACATTTAACCCCAGCCGACTGTGGGGGACAGTGCTGCTTTGGTGGTGTTGCGCAAGTCCAGTTAGAAATCCATCAAAACAGTAGCCAGCTGCTTAGGCTGTTTAAAATGAATTTTAAATATACCTCTGAATATGCTCGTGTAAATAAATAATCTTTTCTTTGTTTATATGCAGGCCCTGTGGTGTGTGAGTATCTGAGGGTCACTGAGGAGGGACTTCACACCACAAACCTGGAGGTATGCGCTGACAGGAATTTTGGGAGCTGAGACCAGCGCCCTTCTGTAAAACCAGTTGCGGTTTTCTCCAGTGCCAAAGCTCGCCGTCTTACTCCTCCTCCTCCTCCCTCGGTCTTTACACCCCCCCCCCCCCAAGGTTCCTCTTTGTTAAATACTTTGGAAAAACGACCACCAACTGCTGTGAATGGATACATTCACTGCATCCTTCAGCTTAGGTTGCAAGAATGAGGAAGAGGTGAGTTATATAGACTGAGAGTCAGGCGAGTTATATAGACTGAGAGTCAGGCGAGTTATATAGGCTGACAGTGAGGCGAGTTATATAGGCTGACAGTGAGGCGAGTTATATAGGCTGACAGTGAGGTGAGTTATATAGACTGAGAGTGAGGCGAGTTATATAGGCTGAGAGTGAGGCGAGTTATATAGGCTGAGAGTGAGGCGAGTTATATAGAATGAGAGTGGGGTGAGTTAAATAGACTGAGAGTGAGGTGAGTTATATAGGCTGAGAGTGAGGTGAGTTATATAGGCTGGGAGTGAGGTGAGTTATATAGGCTGAGAGTGAAGTGAGTTATATAGGCTGAGAGTGAGGTGAGTTATATAGGCTGGGAGTGAGGCGAGTTATATAGGCTGAGTGTGAGGCGAGTTATATAGGCTGAGTGTGAGGTGAGTTATATAGGTTGAGAGTGAGGTGAGTTATATAGGTTGAGAGTGAGGCGAGTTATATAGGCTGGGAGTGAGGTGAGTTATATAGGCTGGGAGTGAGGTGAGTTATATAGGCTGAGAGTGAGGTGAGTTATATAGACTGACAGTGAGGTGAGTTATACAGGCTGAGAGTGAGGTGAGTTATATAGGCCGAGAGTGAGGTGAGTTATATAGACTGAGATTGAGGTGAGTTATACAGGCTTAGAGTGAGGTGAGTTATACAGGCTGAGAGTGAGGTGAGTTATATAGGCCGAGAGTGAGGTGAGTTATACAGGCTTAGAGTGAGGTGAGTTATATAGGCTGGGAGTGAGGTGAGTTATATAGGCTTAGAGTGAGGTGAGTTATATAGGCTTAGAGTGAGGTGAGTTATACAGGCTGAGAGTGAGGTGAGTTATATAGGCCGAGAGTGAGGTGAGTTATATAGGCCGAGAGTGAGGTGAGTTATATAGGCCGAGAGTGAGGTGAGTTATATAGGCTGAGAGTGAAGTTAGGGACTAAGGGTGAAGTTAGGGACTGAGGCACTGCTAAACAGGGGGGCTAGGACTCGCACTGAAGCCCAGGACTGGAAAGAGAGTAAGAGAATCAGAAATAAAGACTCTTGGCATTCCTCCTCTTGGCATTCCTCCTCATTCCTCCTGTTTGGGCCCCTTTTTGAGGAGGCAGGAAGTGAGAAGGTGAGAGATTGGGGGCAACTTGGCAGCAGTTGATCCTTGAAGATGGGGTCCTTAAAAAGAAAACACACACGCACACACTGCCTCTCACAAATCCTGCACTGCAGCGGCCCGCTTCTCCAGAGCGCTCCCGTGTCATGAAAACGTTAAAACTGATTTGTGTCGTCGTAGAGATGAAAAGCCTTCGGAACAAACCAGTCGTGGACTAGACGGGCGATAAAATCCTGTTTCTTTCCGGAGAAACGGTAATCCGCCATCACTGACCGGCCTTTCCTTCTCTCTATTTCAGCACAGATATTTGCACGTCTCGACACCCAACCGGCTATTTACATCAACTTGCCAGCCAGACCCCCACCCTGGTAGGGATTCCTGCAGCCGAATCGGACTTAATTGCTGTCCGCATACTCTCACGTTTCACTGTCGCACCCAGCAGTTAGGAAAGAGGCCCTTATTTAAGCGCAGCGGAGTGCAAACTAAAAAAATATGTGTGTACTGTCATATAATTGGGATGCAGT
Organism: Stomatorhinus ivindoensis; assembly: GCA_019775895.2. Taxonomy (NCBI): domain Eukaryota; kingdom Metazoa; phylum Chordata; class Actinopteri; order Osteoglossiformes; family Mormyridae; genus Stomatorhinus; species Stomatorhinus ivindoensis. The sequence continues at coordinate 96,357 of JABFEB020000114.1, forward strand.
AAAGAAACAATTTAGGGGCTTATTTTCTTTGTCTCTTCCAACATATAATCTTTTTTTTCCAACAAGTCAAAGCACGACATGAAAAGGCGGCAGCACCTTCCGATTGACTATTTTCAGTTTTTGGTGTGTTATCGAGTACAGAGCGCGAAAAGCAATATGAGACCGATTAAACTAAGTTCTTAAGATAACAGGTACATTTTTACGAAATAATGGTAAAAACATACACACGTACCCCAAGTACAGTGAACAGAAAAAAGACAATCTGAACTGCAACGCCTTTTGAAGTTAAATATGAATACAATAAGAATTCCCTGATAGAAAAAGGGGTCACTTTAAATATGAATACAATAAGAATTCCCTGATAGAAAAAGGGGTCACTTTACATGAGGGGACACAGATGACTTATTAACTCGGGTACTACTCAAGTGCAAATCATGAATAAATGCAGTAAGTGCATGAAATATATGAGCCATCCATCCATTTTCTGTAACCGCTGGTCCTATTTAGGGTCGCGTAGGGTCCTGAACCTATCCCGGAGGCTACAGGCGCAAGGCAGGGAAATACATTAACCACATTAACCACTATCAATCGCTATTATAAATAATATTGTCATTAAAGTCAAATTCAGCATCGGACTCTTTTACTTGTCATGTGCCTCTCTGAAGAAACTATTGCATGGACTAAAAAAAATTCAGCACACATGTGAGTAATATAACTGTGAAATCTTTTGGCCACTCTCCATTCATGACGGAATCTTTTATAAATAACACTGAACTTCATTATTCCAGGGATTTGGAGATTATGTTGAAATCACTCCTCTGTGACCAGAAGAGTAAATAACTTGTCACCTACTCTTATTAGTTATTTTTGGTACCAATCAGATGGGAGTCAGACAAACCCAATAAACCGGAACCGAGTTAACACGCCCGTATGAGAACGAATTTTAATGCTATTTGCAGCAACCGAGCAGCAAAACATGGTTCATCGCTCATTACGTAGCCTAAATGCAGATTTTCCAGATTCCAAGCTAGTCTTGTTAATTTTTCTACATGTGACAGACAATTTCCCTCACTATACATCTGTTTTTTTTTCCCCACCTCCTAAAATCGTAAATTAGGTCTGTACATATACAGGTAAAGCTAGCTGTCACAACATTGCAACAACCTGTTTATTTAAACACTTGCAAATTTAATGGCAAATGAGCTAGTGATCAATATTTACTTCCTCTGCAGTGGTGCTTACAGACACATCTATTCCTGTACGCCTCACTGCTTATTCTCCTCATATATAGTAAACATGCACCCTAGTCCAAGTTAAATTGTTGGAAACCTAAATTTGATCCCAGTTTTCATTGGAACTGCTTTTACTCTCCTTAAGGACTATTAGGTTCACCTCAAGTAAATAATTTATAGACGATATTGAATCTGTGTTCAGGTGTCCGTCTCCATTCTGGGGCCCTTTACATCATACAACAGCTTTAATCTTCCTGATAGTATTTACCTAACAATGCACAACATTCACCTGCGGTACTTGATCTCAGACCAAAAACACAACCGTCCAAACAATCCATTGATTGGGAACCTCTGGCAATTTCATGCAGTCTGCAGATTGCCAGATTATTCAAAAGTCGATACATCTCACAGCATCAACTGATGACCGGCCAAAGCAATGCTGGTATATGCTCACGGAGATAAACTCATGGCATTGATGATACCGTGGCCCTCATATCTGTGCTTCTTCCACCAAAATTTCCACCGCCTACTTCCACCCACATGCCAGAGTCACTTGACCAGCTAAACTAAACAGTCAGCCAATATCTTCTCAAAATGACAGGTGTTGTTCTATATAGATATAGTCAGTGCTGACATACTGTCGGTACTGCACGTCATAAAAATACAAAAGCCACCCCCCAAAAAATATCTCAGGAAACATGTTTGTTTATTTTAGTAATGACAGAAACACTTCACGATAAAAAATGCCATGCTCAGGGCCTTTTGAGGCAATTCTGGATGACATCCTCAAACACACTGTGTATTCAAAAAAATACATGCTCTATACATGCATTTAAACATTTTTTGCCTATGGCGCTGAAAAAAAAAAAACCATCCACAGAGACTGACACCGGCTGGGAACAGAATCTGCTGCATTTTTTTGGACCACTGAAGTAAAATTACACACCTGGCAACAAGAGTAGTCATTTTAGCTCCAGCCCCACACTAAATCTGTGTTAAAAACATTTAAAGCAAAATATATTTTCTTTATTTATGAGTGGGTGCAAATCTACATTTAATATGACACAGGGAGTATGTCACAGAGGTCCAAAGCCAATATCATCCTGGGAAACTACATGCCCCCCCCCCCTCCTCCCCTCAGTTTTTCTGACGGAGAGAGAGAGAGAGAGGGGCTCAAACTTGTGGCCAAGAACAACCAAACAGAGAAGCCAAAGAGGAGCCTGCGCTGCCAGACAGCCTTGTGACTGGCCTCAGCTGGGCCCAGCCAGTTTAAGGGGGGAGCAGCAAAGGTGACGGGGAGCCTTAAGGATCCACACACGAAGCTGCAAACGGACCCTCACGCAGAGACGTGCGTATTTTCACAGATGTTTCGCGAATGAGTCTCCTGGTTGGGTCTTAACAGAAAATCCCTTTATCATGTAAAAACAGCTACCAACAAAATACACAGGAAATTCCACCGCATTGTGTTTGTTTCTTTTCTGCGCTCTACGGCCGTCTGCTTGGTTGGCGGCTACATTCCGGGTTCACCTCCGTGGCGTGTGATGGGAATCCGTGTGTGGGATTCGTTTTGTGAAACCCTATTTTACGAGGAGGACATTTTTCCGGGGCCACAGTTTCTATGGCAGGTTAGATGTGGATCTCACCCAAAGGATTTGAAAGAGGTTCAGCAGGAGACGGGCAGCTGGGGTTCATTACTCAGTTGGACCAGCATCTTCTGGGAGGAGCTCACTTGATCTGAAGATTATTTCCCTTAACGGGAAACTGACTAAAGTGGGTCATTTTTGCCCACAAACTAAAAGTTACTAGCAGGGTCCTAAACATAAAATGTTCTGGCTTTTCATCACTTCAAAGTCCATACTGCATTTAATTTGTAGCGTGCAATGTTGACTGGTGAGGCAGCTAATGCAAGACCAACAGCATACCGCAAACAATGCAAAACTGCAGCAGTCCCCCCCGACATCTAGCCTCTTCCCTACCCAGTCCTGATTTGTTATTCCATATTTTTCTAACACTCTGCTCATTAATCTGAATTATGCATTTCTCACCTCCTCAAAAAGACCCATTATAGTAAAAGGACTGCAGGTGACACAATTGGGCTCATGTTCCATGATTTGACATACATAAAACATCAATCAAGGGCTTCTGAAGCAGAATAAAGGGAACCGAGTAAAGGTTCAATGAAAGTGAAAAAGAAACAAAATCAATCAACTATAAACTAAAACATCCACAGCCAAGCCCCTAATGCCCCATCCCATTCCATAGTTTGGTCCTTTTTACTTTTTACCTTATACACTGGGGTCATCTGCCCCATTCTCTACTAAGATACAGAACAACCCACTAAATGACATGAGCAGACCGGTAATGTCTCCGAACCCGCGTGGTTCAGTCCAAGTCACCTTTCATCTGCTAATTCTACCACCAATCATCTGAAGCCAGATACAAAATACAATGCAAGTGCAAAACACGCAAACAATGCCAACGGCCGTCTGCAAGTCATTAAGCGCCGCAAATACTGAGTCAGACAGACAGGGAAGCGGTTCAGTCTCAGGTGAGAAAAGAAACTTGACCTGTGGAACGTCAGCAAGGCTGCCGCTGTAGAATGCGCGGGGAGAGAGAGAGATCTGCGAGTCTGTGCCTTTTAAAGCATTCAGCTGGCTAAAAGAAGAGTCTCTCAACCGCAAGGACTATCTTCCTCAAAGAGCTGTGTGGAAGACACAAACACAGAGAGGAAAAACCGCCTGTCAACCATTTTAAATCAGAAGAAAGTAGATGCATCTTAAAGAGCTGGCAGTGGGCTGTTTAGCAGACGCATAGATGTTTGGTTTCTTCAATAGATAAAATGCCACAAACACCCAGACACTACTTTTGTTAAATTTACTTATTGAAACAGCATTGCCTGACATTTGCAACAATTGTAATTATTGTATAAATGTTGTTTAACTGCTGCGGGCTATTTGATATGTTACTACACTGCTCTAGCAAGCTTATTTATGAGCTTAATATCTGTTCCACTACATTAAATATGTCATCAACGACTTGCTCTAAACCAATGTATAGTGTTTCCACAAGGTTATGCATAGTTAGTTGTGTATTTTTTTCTAATATAATACACAGATAAAGACAGATTTTAGCCTGAAAGGTTACTGGAAATGGTCTCTCCTCAGGCAAAAATAATTAAACTGAATTTCTTCAGTAAATCACCCAGCTGTATAAACAGCTGGTAGCACCGCAGTCCCATACTGCCAAGGTTGGGGATTTCATTCGATTTTGTTTTGTGAAGTTTTAACATTTTCCCCCGGATCTTTGAGTGAGATTCCTTTGGGTATGCTGGTAACAGTCTAAAAGAGTTCATTTAGGTGAACTGGTGGTAATTTGACTGTAGTGTGTGTGAGAGTCTGTGTGTGCGCCGTGTGACACACTGGCATCCCATCTAGGCTGTCCTCTGTCTTCCTACTTGTACATCTTGGAATAGGCTTCAGGTTCACAACGATTTACAGAAAGCGGAGAGATGAAATTGACACAATATAGATCAGTGTTTCCCAATTCAGTCTTCAGGGACCTACGGCCAGTCCGCGTTTTTGCTCCCTGCCTGACAGTCCAAAATTTTTGCTCCCTCACTGCTGCTGGCAGGAAGCAAAAATGAGGACTGTCTCTGGGTCTCCAAGAACGGGATTGGGAAACACTGATATAGATTAATTAATGAGTGGAGAGGGTGGGATCTTTGTCAGCATGAACAGGATGTGGTGACACCACTGGTCAGGAGTTTTCTATGTGCCACTACACATAGCACAGCTCCCAGACAGCAATGCACAAAGGCAGGGGTCTCAGGCTACCAGCCTGCGACATGTTTTTATTTTACTATTTAATATAGCTCTCAAAACAATCTTTACTTTGTACTAGGTATGAAATGGCTACTGGGTTCACGGTAAAATTCCCGACAGTATTACCGTTTCAGATTTTAATTATCGTTAAAACAGTGGCTGATCAACCAAAGGTAGCAACAGTCTCCCAGACACAAGCACGCAGGCGCAGCATGTAACCTGGGTTTGTTTTACGTCAGTAAAAACATGGCAGAAGGCAGTTATGCGATTTTTCTGCCGTTGAAGAGGACTAAGTCTGGTGTAGCTGTATTTTGGTTTTTAATCTTCGCGACCACTACCCACTACTTTATAGCGAACGCCAGGTAAGCTATTAGCTCAGTGCATGATGTTCAAGCTTCAGAATAGGGGGAAAATCTCATGGTTTGTCTGTCTAACGTGCTAATAGTTTGTCAAGAGCTAGTAGAGCACAGCAGCATTCAGTGTTACCTCCTCTTATAAAAAACGCTACACACTGCCAAATGGCACTTTATTGTGAATGTCCATGCTAACTGAATGCCCATGCTAACTGAATGCCCACGCTAACTGAATGCCCATTTGCCAAGAACTAATTCTGTACATTTGTGTTTAGACATTCTTAAAACAGAATCATTTAGACTAGTTTCCTTCTTCTGTATCGATTTTCCAGTGTAACTATGATAGGACAGCATTATTTGTATTTGTCTGAAGTTCAGTGAAAAGCCAAACTCTTAGGATGGTTTTCTTATGTTTACATAAGTATTACATTGGTATTGGCTATGTTATTTTTTTATGCAAACAATAAGTGCATACTGCTGCTAATTGTATTTGTGGTTTTCATTGTAGAACTTGGCAAAATGATTGCAGTTTGTGTCTCAGTAGTTTTTCAAGATTTTCAGCACATTTGAATAATACATTGATAATACAAGTAACTACAATAATTTTGGTCGATATAATCATGAAATTAAATTTTCATGCCATTTCATCTCAGCTTAGTACTAATTTATTATTGATTCCTTTAATTGAGCTGAGGCTTGTTTGTTTATAGATGAATTTAAAAATTCAAGTTGAAGAAAATGGGACTTTTTGTTGTGTGATTTCTCTCATCACGCCCCCCTTGGGGTAATACCACATAGCCAGTGGCCCCTGGGTAATTTGAGTTTGAGGCCCAAGGAGATTGACAGTAGTTTTCACTCCAGAACGATCCTCCCATGCCAAACTGGATTTCACTCGAGGATGGTGGTCCCGGGGCAGTGCCGTGCCAGTGATACAAACCTATAAACGTGCTAGGGGGGTCTCTAGACGTCCATATAAAGACACCTTATGCTGATTAACTGCCCCAATACAATTATTCTTTCTCCTCTTAGAGATACCGCTGAATTAAAAATTCAGTTTGCTTTTCCATACAAACTGAACTTTTGTTTTTCTGCGCCTCGTAAGCTTTGTGCCTCAACCGAGGTTTATCAAGAACAGCCATATGCATGCAATCGGAGGACACAGCGCCAGTGACACGGTGGCACGGAGAGTACCGGGAGACGGGTCAATCGTCCACACGGCGACGCGCATCTCATTATATTACGCTGCGCAGCGTAACATCTGCACGCCAGTTGGCGCTCCGTCGCAGAACCTCAGCTACAATTTCCGTACAAAAAAGAATGATTTATGTCTAAATCAAAATCTGTTATTCCACCTGCGTGTTATTCCATCTTTAAGAAAATATATTCTAACGTTAAAGCAAAAAAAAATGCACCAACACGAAAGGTTAAGAGTCCCCTCCCCCTTCCAAAAAGCGGAACTCTATCTATCCCTTTTCTCCACATCTGGTTTCGCTCAGGCTCTGGACTCTCGTGGCATTCCACCGCATCAGCCTCTCCGGATACGAAACCGGATCGCGCAATTCAGCTCCGATTCGTCTCGAGAAATATAAAAAACACACGTATACAAATAAGTTTTATGAAGAGTTCCTGTGGACTTGGCAGCAGCTAGTAAATTTGAAAAGAGAAGTCGTAACAAAGCAGAAACTGATTTTCTTCTTACCTGAGACCACTGTCCTTAGTTCCAGACTAAAGACGAATAGGTATAAAGTGCATTTGTAGACGCGTAGGCAGCTTTTCCATGCTTTTGGCGAGTGTTTGTGACGGTCGCCGCGTTGCATGCCCACTGTTATTGTGCAGAGGTAAGCCGGGGAAAGAGCGAACGCTTTCAGACTCGGTCGGGATGGATGGAAGTGCCCAAAGAGAGAGAGGGGGGAGAGATAGAGCGAGAGAGGAGGGAGAGAGGGAGGGAGGGAGGGAGACGCACGGTGAACCAGGCAGCCAGGGGGCTCCTCAGACACTGCTTTCCTCGCGAGCCCGTTAATGAGCACAGAGTGACTGAGCCGAGCCGCGCAGACGCTGCGTCACGCGAGCCGCTTTCCGAGCTCTCGCTCCGAGCGGCTCCGACGGCGAGCGCGCGCCTTAGCGGGTGCCCTCTCCGGCGCGAAAACATAAAGCGCGCGCGCGCGTGTGGCTGACAAGCGCGCATCTGTAACGCCTCGGGCGCGTGGAGGGACCTCTTCAGGTGGCCTTAATTCAGACGAACCTGCAGTGCGCTGAAACTAACTAAAATGCACGAGTATGTTTGCAGCTAACGACTTGTGCGTAATATCTGTAATATTGAGTAGTGTAAATGTATAATCTGGCAGTCGTGGTGGGAGTATTTTTTCATATATTTTTTCATATTTTGTATTCATATTTAATCAGACGTTTTCACAACCGTTTACAGCTGTTTTTTTCCCTGTGTGTAAATAAATATATATTAAAACAGCTCTGTGATTAATTTGTGGAAAATGATTTACTTTTCTGAGGAAATCCAGTTTGATACTGCGAAAGAGTATTGTCAGGGTAAAAATATAATAAAAAATTAAATTGAGTCATCGGCTGTGTTAAATTGCGACACAAGTTTGAGTTACGTGGCAGCATTCTTTATAAACACTCTCTAGGCAAAGCAGCGTCCAAACACAAACCTGCCCATTCAGTTATTACAGTTTCATTACACTTTCATGCATTTACGATGGCTACCATTTCCACGTTGCTACATAGTTTGAGAAATTTCTTTATTGGTTATTTGGTCACATATCATTGTGCATTAAGCTTAAAAATGCAGACTAAGACTCGGTTTCATGGAGGTATAAGAGGCACATGCCCCCCCCCCCAAACGCTACCCAACAAGGACACCATCTTATACTGTACTTAATTTTAATTTTATTTTTTAATATAGGCGCTATGGGTGCCGTTAGGTCCGATTACTCGGGGCTGTGCCCCCACCAGAGTGTCCGCCCGTCAGATTTGCTCTGGCGCTGACACTGTGCATTCTATGCTTATGGAAGCACGTGCAATTGTACCCGGTTTTGGGAGTTTTGATTTAAAGGTTTGAAACCCCAAAATAGCAAAAGTAGTTCGGGCCTTATATTCGTTAGCACAGTTTTTTAACTAAGTAATCTATGATGTCATTATGATTAAGAGACTTATGCCATTCTCCTGCTCACCACACCTAATGCTGATTATTAAAATGACGGCCATTTCCAAAATTAATATTGAAACTCAAGAATTTGTTTATCGGCAGGCATTGTAGGGAGAAGCACAACTCCAACCATCAGAGGACCTGGACTCTTGGCACAGTCCACTGTTGCATCGTGCAAAGGCAGCCATCTCCACATTGCACCACTGTAAGCAAAGCGTGCGACAGACGTACAGCACAAAGAGCCGCCAGCCTCCATTCTGAGACAAGAGGCGCACTGTCACATTGCGGCACGCGCCGCTCAGCCGCGCGCCTCAGAGCAGTCTGTATTCTTGCATTCACCTTGAAAACATTCAGCCCTCATCAACAGGCATACTCATCCTTCCGTGGAAAAAAACGATGCTAGCTTTATTGGTTTATTTCAGAGGAAAGTGAGCGGGAACCTAACGTAGATACTTCCAGAGAGTTAGGTTCACCGGTCAAACACCTCATGGGTAAGTCTTTCAATGACCCCAGGCAAAGGAAAATTTTGGAGAAATGTAATGGTATACTAGAAGGGTTATAATCACCAGCAGGTACAGTAATCACCACTTTAACCATAAAAATAGATTTCATATTTACAAGTTCTGCCATCCCTTTAAAAGTGTCGCATGCTGCTAATTTCAGAAGCTAAAAAAAAACAGAAACATGGGTCGCCAAATCATACAGAATGCAATCTTGGTCAAATCATTGCAAGAAAGAACAGGACTAGGACCAAAAACATGAATATGGATAAACTCTGCTGAAGTCCCAACCTGCTCTAAAATCCATTTTTAGAAACCACTTGGCAGATATATTTGTAGTGTATTGAATCTGTAGTTTTCCTCCTTCAGCAGTAATAATAGCAGCTAACACGCTCTGTCTGGGGCTCCGCGATCCTGTTCGCACTGCGCAGCAGAGCAGAGCCCCAGTCGTGAAGCGCGGGAGACAATGAGAGCCTTTGGGGTGCCACTGTCATTTAGATTAGACCTAAACAAACATGCAGGCACCATCAGCCTGAAGGATGGGGGGTAGAGAGGGGGAGGGACTGAATGCAAAAGCTGCGAGGGTGTGAGTAAGATAGCAGACACATGGTACTGTGCGCTTGGGTGATTCACGGCCAAAGAGTCCATCTCCGCGGAAAGTCAACCCTGCACTTCTGACCTGGCTGTCCGGCCAGACCCTGACATCCAGTGCGCAACTGTGAAGGGCTACCCCCCCCCCCTTCCCATCCTTTCCTGGGGGTGGGGGAGCATCACTCTGTACACGCCATGGAACGTTATTGACCTTCTGTGTTTCCAGTGATGCCGACACGCGCTTCCTCCACGTGACCCCCACCGGTTTCACGTCACACGGCTCCGCACCGACGAGCCCCCGCCCCTCCGCGGCGGCAAAAGGACGGGATGGCAGGAGCCGCGTTTCTGATTTCCCGGGATCGTTATCGGCCTGCAGCTTGGGCCATCGACTACGCGGATGGGAAAAATGAGTCACGGTAACTGCAGGATGGACTAGGTGGTCTCGGGCGCGAGGGTTCAGCAGGGCATCAATAAGCATGAAGGCAGAAATCTGCACTAGCAGCAGTAATGATCCGCTAACAGTATTCATGCTTCCCTTATTTTTTTAAACGCAACTACATTAACAAAAAAAATTCAACCTCCAGTTTGCTAAAAAATTAATGCCTTTATTTTAAATGTAATATAATAAAATGATAAATGCAAACTTTTGCCCAGTGAGAGAGTTGGAAAGTATCACCTCACACATTCAGGGTGGGGGGGCGGGGGGTGAGATTTAATCCCCTCCCGTGTGTGTGTTTGCACTTTCCTCCTCAGCCACTCACATTTCCTGCTGCAGATCATGCTGTCAGGTGAATTGGCATCTTTAAATCATGAACAGAGAACAAAAGCTCACTCCTCCAAAAAAAAAAAAAAAACAATAAAAACAGCCACACAATTTAATGGTGATAACTATCAATCACGCTGCTTTTGGAATGCTGTAAATCAGGTGGTAACTAAAGCCAAGCAAGGCACTCATCTCTTCGAAAATGCCTCTCCATAAAACACCAAAATAGTCTAAAATCACAGCCAACAGCTTCCCTAGAGTAGCCGGGGTTAAGGATCTAGCTCATGGGCGCATTGGTGATATGATTTCTCTGCCAGCCACAGGAGTAGAACCCACAACCTTCGGGACATGGGTACAAATCCTTGACTCAGTCATACACCATCCCTGATGGGTCTCTCAACAAATGAAGGGGCTGCCACACTGTTGTCAACAGTCTGCCTTTCCTCAGTTAACCAGGAGTTTAAGTGTCTTTTCAGACACATCAAATTCGGATGATTAAACAGGCATTAGATCCACACGGCTCTTCACTTCAGACACTGCCTATGCTCACCGGATGTCATTCCAGTGCACTGAAAACTACCAGAACCTTTACAGTACACAGTACAGGCATGGCGCGGGCCGACACGGTGGTTAGCGAGCGATTGCTTACGTCAGGAGCAGCTGTGAAAGATATGGAAGACTCCAGCGTGCTCGTTTAAGCAAACATGGACCTATACAGCACTCGGCCAGGTGGCCAATCTCCAAACGTCCTCTGCCGTTCAGCATTTTGCCTTCATGTCCCCCAGCCCTGGCATGGACAGTAGGCAAAGGAGCCTTTTGCGGATAAATAATGCGGCGTCCTGAACTGCTACCGCAAAAGAACAGTGTGTGAGGAGGGAATAAAGACGCCGTTCGGCTATGGAGAGGTTCAGGATGCTGGGAGACTTGGAAGGGGGCACATCAATTCCAGAAGAGATAGTCATGGCTAGAGCATTTGTGGCCTTGCAGCAAGGGACGCAGGCCTGTCGATGGATTCTGCAGACCATGACAGCTTCTGACAGTGGCACCACAATGAATAACCAGATTTTCGACTCATCTCGCATTTCCTGCACTGTTCTGAAAGATCTCATTGGCGGCAAGGGTCAAATGGGCAGGACTCGTGGTCCACATTTGGGCTTCAGTGCCCTCCATGCCGTTGGCTGTGAATTTTTGTCTTTGGCCTGCCTTTGCTGGTGCATCCCCCTTTCTGCCAAGTTTACCACAGGAAGGGGAGCAGAACACAACTGTGACTGACCTTGATGGTGTCCTCCAGCTGTCAGGACCACCGCTAGCCCACCACCCTCCCACAATGCACTGGCAAGGACAAAAATCTGCTGGATCAGGCAGTTTTTTTTTTTTTTAGCCAAAATGAATATTTAGATTATGACATTCTGCCTCAAAATCTCACCTATAAATTTGAACTTACCCACCTTCAATTTAAAATAAAAACACTAAGTTCTCTTCTCCCTTTTACAAACACTTTTTTTTGTATTTTCCACTGCGAAAGCCAAACAAAAGAACCAAGCCGTAGAAGAAACCGATTACGACGGCAGCTTGA
>JABFEB020000114.1:118282-135328 GCA_019775895.2 Stomatorhinus ivindoensis
CCCCCCCCCCCCCCCCCCCCCCCCCCGCAACTGGGGCTCACTTGATGAGGTTCTGGAAGGCGTATCCGTCGGTCCACTGCTCAGTGAAGGAAGCCCCGTGCCGCACCGTGGTGAAGTGGCCCAAACGCAACCGGTCCTGCATACTCTTGTCCCGACACGCCATCTTCTCCTGTTGCGACTGAAATGAAATATTCTCTTATTTGCCACTTGCTCAATGCAGGTACATCTGACGTCTTCCTTTCAGACATCCCGTCTCGTTCTTCAGAGACACAAAGACGCACGTGCAGTTCTCTGGCAAGATTAAGGGCATCGTTCAAAGGAAGGCCCAACAGACACACTTGAACTGACGGTCTCCCGATCATAAGCACAGCAGCTTGACGCGCCGAGTGACGGCTCTCCTCTAACTCGGTGGTGGGACAGGAGAGCTGAACTTTCAGCCTGTGCCACCAGGAGGCCATGCACGTGTGGAGAACACGGACACGCACACACGGCTTGTGAAGCCAGTACAGCTCGTCCCAGAAAGGACGGGGAACATGACAGCACACTGGGATGGCAGTCTATCAGGTGGAACACGCAAAGCACAGACTAAGGGCAATTTAGAGATGCCAACTGATCAAACTTTTTTTGTACTGCAAAAAACTACCTGAAGAAAGACAGAACAGAGACAGGAGAGACAGACATCCCATAAACGGGGTGAGGACGGCCTGCCGAACCCTGAACTGCAGGTTCCCCGGAATCCATGAGGGTGATGCTGGATTCGGCCGCATCGCATGGAGGTCTGACGGCATCGCTCGTTCACGCTCACCTTCTCCACCAGCAGCTTCTTGCTCATGGTGACGCACTTGTTTAACCGCTCTTTGTAGCGCTCCAGCATCCGCTGCTGCTCGTCCAGCTGCCGTCGGAGATCGCAGTTCGCCTGGAACGCGATGGCACCGCACCCCCCACCAACAATGGCATTCAGCAACAGGCCCGTCTCTTTGCCCACTCCGACACAGGTTTTGCTGTGCATTATAATCTGACTGTGTTGCTTAATCGTTCACTCAAAATCAATATTTTAATGTGCAGCATCTCAGAAGCACATTAAACAGCACAGTCAAGCTCAATACACTTAGGCTCGCAAAGGGCCAGTAAGTTTCTGGAAACTTTCCAGAAACTTCCCATTCCATGGGATGTTAAGCTGAGGAATTTTGCAAGTATTCCAACTGGGAAACTTTTCATGGGAATTACCAGGAATATAGGAATTAATGGAAAATTCACATAAATTCTGCAACCCAAACAGTGCCTTTGTTGACCAGCAGGGCCAGGGCAGGATATGTCTTTACCCGCAACAGGTCGTCGATGCGTCCCTCCTTCTTCTCCAGGTCGGAGTTCTTGTTGTTCTCCAGGGCGACGAGCTTCTCCATCGTGAGGTCGGTCTGAGAACGGTCATGAGAGATTCCGTGTGAGATCTCAAACGGCGCACGCGGCTGCGAGATGAGCCTCAGGTCCAATTTCACGTGTTCAAACACAAACGTGGCATGAAATTCCTGTGAATTTAATGATGCGGACCTGCAATATGCACACCTACCACTGCTGCATCGAAGCTTAAGAATGTCCTGAAGGGTTAGGGATTCAACAGCTTATGCACACACACGGACACGCATGGTCTTATTGAGATTGTCCCTGTATGCCTACAAACAAGGCCTTTACTAAGACCACAAGGATGTACATGTACAATCTGCACTGCAGTCGAGCTCTTAATTCTGCTGGTAGAATCACCAACCTCTTAGTCTGAAAGCAGTACACAAGCAATCCTAAACCAAGTCGGACTGTATACACTAAGAGTGGACATCTTTATCCAAAGTGACATTTTTCAGAAAGCAGACCCAGACGGTCCTTGGAGCCATTGGGGATTAGGGGCCTTGCTCAAGGGCCTGACGGCGAAAACATTCTGGCGACCTTGGGAATCAAACCAATGACCTTCACATCACAGACACCGAGATCTAACTACCGCACACGAAAAATGAATGGTTCAGAGGTTCAGTTCATTAGCTGGCATCCTCATAAGTAACTCACAGCTGGATATTTCACAGGCATGGAAGCCTCCTTGCATCCATAAACACAACACAGCCGAATCTAGATATATGTCCTCACTTATTTGGTGCTAAACAGAACCATAGAAAGACTCGAGCTTCTTGTCACGGGCTTCTCAGTTTAAGTGGCTTTAAATGCATTTTAACAAGCAAGAATCCTGTGCAATACCTGTGTGGTTTTGTGGACAGTATGGAGTGAGATGGGTTTCAGGGAGCAGGTGGAGTGGTCAGTGTTTGCGGAGCCTGTGGAGGACGGACTCCCCTGCTGCACCTACACACACACACACAGACAAAAAAAGAAGTGTTGGGCTAAACCGAGGTGTTTACAGATTTAATTAAATGCTATTTGGTTTAACTTAACGACCACAAAGCTAAATATATGCCTCAAAGTTTTCTTAAATTTAGTTTTAATTAGTTTGTTGCCATCACTGTCCTAGCAAACGTACTTCCCGATAAAGCATTAGAGGCTAGATTTTCGAAGGGCGGACATATTTTCTGCCACGTCTGAATCCTGAATATCCTACTCACCGAGGCTGGGGGGTTGGAGAGGGAATGTTGAGGGGAGGAGCGAACCACTGGGGGCACACTGCGGCCAGGACTAGTGCCAGGAGCACTACCACCCGCAAACTGGTACAAAGTTGGGGTTGGGGGGGGGGAAATAGAGTAGGAAAAATAAAATAAAATCAAGGTTGAATAGAGAGATAAGCGTCATACTTCAGCTTCGTCTCTCTAGGCTGCATCACTCACAACCAGCAAATGAGATTCACTTTTTGTTGGACCGGCCCGCAGCAGAGAGTCATGCTTTGCAGCTCCTACGAGGGCCCGCTGCGAGACGCAGGAACAGTCACACAGAGTCATCCATTCACACACTTACCTCAAAGTAATCGCTAATCTTGTGCCCCCTTGTTCCCGCTTTCCCTAAAGAGGCGGAAAAACAAGCTCTGATGAGGAGCCGATTCACCGCAAACGCCGACGACAGAATCCCAGCCACATCGCTGTACCGGCGCGGCAGACCGAGAAAGGGTTTTATGAAGGATTCTGAAGTCGGCCCCCCTGACAGCACGTCATTCATGTTAGGATCTCTTTAGTCCGGGGACTGGCCATCAAAAATATGAACAACTGAAGAGTCATTCTTTGACGAAACATGTAGGCCGCATTGAAGTTCCACCACAAGCACTATGCCTTGTTTTTTTAAATAGGATATGAGACCAGCGTGAAATCAAACCAAATCAGGAATAAAGTCGCACCCTGGTTATTGTCGAAAGGGTCTCCTTTCCGCTTCCGCGTTCTCTGGTCGCTGGATTTCTTCTCTGGGGTCTGCTTAGAAGAAGAGACTTCATGTCAAAAAATGGCAGCATTATGTAAAACGTGCTTAAAGACATTCCCGGGGGGTCTGTACGGAAGGTGGAATGGGAAACAATGGGGTTGAGGATGGGGTCTTCAAAGACCCCACGATCAGGGCAGGTTTTGAGAGCCCACTAACCTCCAGCTCCTTGTCACTGAGTGATCCCACACTGCACAGACTCTGGTTGGATGACTCATTGTATCCCGTGCCCTGCACAAAAACGGGAAAGACCAAAAAGTACAGGGGTGCACAGTGAGTGTACTGGCTATTTGTCAAAGGATGCATTAATTTATGGTTGCAAGCTAGCACACCGTCAACTGTAATGGAAAATAGGCCTTTTTGGAAACTTTCACCCCCCCGAAGGAATACAAGGATGAGAGCTGCTTTACAGAAACTAGTTTGTGATAATTTTATCACAGCAGAAGAAGTGGTTCAGTCCCAGGTGCTCTTCTGAGTAACAGGCCACAGATATCAGACAGCAAATGAAAGACTCATTGGAGCTAGCGATAAACCAAACAGGAGCAAGAACACTTGAGTTTGGGAAGCGGAAATATTCCTTCAGCTGGGGGGGATAGTGGAAGATAACTAAGCCAATTCATCACAAGTTGTGGACAGATTGTGGAAACGGTACAGCAAATATGAAACACAAATATGCTAAAATCACTGTCTGCTTGCCCAACAGCATCTTCAGGCTGGAGCCCAGACACCTCGGCACATGAAACGAGAATAAACACAGACCAAATGAGCATTCCAGGCTCGGCACTTTACGCGAACTCTTCATTCACATTAGCATACCGAGTGCCTCGTTATTAGAGCTGCCTTTTCAGCCTCGACGACGGCGGAAACGCTACGCGGGAAACGAGCGCTAGGGGAAGTGGGCGACTCCGCCAGCTCCAACCTTTCCTGCATCCCTTCAGCGGTGAGTGATGCAACACCGCTCAATGTCACCTACTCGACACACAGCAGGCTGGATTCTCCCAGCAGTGTTGCCTAGCTCCACTCAGCCCTGGCTGCTGCACCCACAACGCGCCGTTCTCAAAAGCACCACACAACCACTGGCTGCCCAATATTAGGATCAGCTCCCCTGCCTAGCAGCACGTCCATTTATCCAGCAGTTCCCACCCACACCTTTAGACCTCACCTTCCACCAGTACCGTCAATAAAAAGAAGATGGATTGAAATTTACATACGACTCGCATACAGCACAGGTACTTTATTCCAGATCTATCAGGTAATACAGATACCCCAGTCGTTTCCCAGGCAAGATCCTAACCAGCCTGCACCAGCTGTTCCTCCTGCACTCCACTTGGACGTTGCAGCTCATTCACACCAACACAGAGAGACGCTACCTTTGCTACCCCAACCCCCGTGAAGCGGGCCTCAAGCAGCTCCTGCCTCCTCGGATCCAAGCTGTGCAGTTCTTCCATCATGTCTGCTGTAAACAAGCAGGGAAGAACAGGGTTAGAAATAGCACCAGGAACCCTCAGTCCACTCCCAAGTCATATTAACATGGAAATCAAAAACAGCAATCCACCCATTTTCCAATAACCGCATGTCCGATTAAGACTGTGGCGATACCTAGACCATTGTGTCCCAATTCAGTCCTCGGGGGCCAGCAGACAGTTCACATTTTTGCTCCCTCCCCGGTCCCAGTAGCAAAACTGTGGACTGTCTAGCAGGGGGTTGGGAGGGAGCAAAAACATGGACTGTTTGCGGGTCCCCATGGAGCGAATAGGGATGGGCTGATCTCGATCCAGGTACAGACGTGCACTGCAAGCATCAGTTGCGCTTAAAGCCGTATGACATCAAGAGTAACTAATGCACAGTTCCTACACATCCTGAGACTCTGAGGACATCAGGGAATATGTGAAGGACATGTGAAGCTAGATTCCGGGAGGAACAATCGGAAAACTTTACCATCTTGGATACGCCAACCCAGCGATGACAATTTTTCACAAGCATTAGAATTTGAGGCACAGACATTAACCAGGCAGCACTGCAGCAGGCCGACACATTAAGGAACTGCATATAATCTGATACTGCAGTCCTCGTCGCATGTTTGGGCTTTATTCCAGGTTCTAAATTCTCCCAGCAGTGGTTACGCACTTACGAGTGCCATTGAGGCCGGTTTCTCTCAGTGGCTACGCATCTACTATTAAAAGACTCCGGGCCTTGGGAGATTTCCCGGACACCTTTTCAACAAACGTGTGCCATCGATTTAGAGTTGTGTCTTCAAGAAAAGCCTGTCAATACCAGAGCAAAACTTTACATACAAGTTGAGAATGTTTTATTTTTTTTTACTAGCTACTTCATTCCACTGTCGCAAATCAGACCTGCAATAACCATCAGGAAGATTACTAAACTTTCCTGCCAGGAAAACAGTAATGCGTCTTATGGGAACATGTCAGTTAAAACTAACATTGTGGATTCAAATCCTTTCCTAAAACGAATCATATTCAAACACGTTTAGGTTACTCTCCTTTACACAAGCCACGTTAGGTCCTACACCAGTGACTCCTAAAACAAAAAGACATTATTAAAAGTTCTAAACTCTTCAGCTATCTGTACCCTGATTAATTACCCAGATGGTGGAAGATTATTGTTTTTACACAATGGACCTATGGTGGTCATGAATCTCTCATGGATGACACCCGTATTTTTCCACTGCTAAGCAGTTTAATAAAGACGCATACTACCGATAAAAAAACCACCAGTAAAAGTAAAGTAATATTTAATGATTAGAAGAAAATGCATCTATTCCTGCATGCTAGTGTGACGAAACTTTTCTTTAAAATCTGTGAAAAACGAGTAATAAAATATGGACCATCCTGTAAACTGAAATTCTTGAAGAAAAAACAAAACATCACACAAACATGACATGCTTAAGGAAAGATGTACAAACAAACAAACAAACAAACAAACTACCAAAACCTGTTTTCCGCCTCATATGAAACTGTCAACTACTTAGTTATTAATATACTACAGAGATGCAACAGTTTAACACCAGTTAAATAAAAAGATGTGAAAAGATGGCGTTCACCAACTGATACAGCTGCTAACGCAGAAACAAAAGTTAAACTACTCCGTGATGAATCTCTCCATTAGAACTATGACATGCTGCGACTTCCAGAAGATGTATAGGTATTAATGAGTTTCCGTCAGTTATATAAACATACTATTTAAGATGATTAAAAGCAGTACAGCGTAGCTGCCTATCGTCGCTTTTGGGCAATCCAGTGTCCCTGGCCTCTGCACAGATGAAGCTTAAATTTCTCACACTAATCAAGGGCTCTGTGCAAGTTAGCCAACGGGGGGAAAAAACCGTACGGCACGAAACGCAGACTCCCTGAGACGGACTAAAATTATAAACTTTATAAAATTTCCAGATCACACCACGTACTGCATTGCAATTAGTTAGATTAGCATACATCTGAAGAACACAGACTCGCTCATAGCGGACTCACCAAACTGGGTGGAAATAGTAGCCTTCAAACGACTCAATTGAATATTTAACAATCATATGACATTTTAGCTAAAAAAAAACATTTGACCCTACCATCATAGTTAATAGTTGATGCTATTTTTTCGAGTCGAGCCCGGGGATAGTAAGTTGGTTTACCAGGCAGCTATCAGTTAGCCATTTTGCTTTGGCTCTTTTTCTGCAAATTTTGAAAAGATGATGGACCGGGTACACCGTTTTGGCTTTATTCTTTTTTTTTTTGTTCGTTCTCCCCCACATGCAAACACAAACATTTTCCAATTTCGTTAAGTAGGGACTGCGCCCATCTACCATTTTTACCTGCTCCGGCCGCGTCGCTTTTAACGGGCCCAGGGTGCTCCGTCGGTCGTCCCTGGTTATGGGCTGCTCTTCCCGGTCACCACCCCGCAGGGCCACGGTTATCCAGCGAAGCGTGTTCACCGGGAGCTCGAGATAGAGAAACGGTGGCCCGTCCCCTCCCCAGGTCTTTCAAAATTGTGTGGGGGGTCCGCGAAGAGGCCCGCAGATCCCCGGGGTTTCCTGAAGTCGCCGTGCCGAATCCCCCTCCTGGCGAGCGGCTCGCCCAGCTGCCTGCTCTCTGAGCCCAGCCAGCTAAGCTAGCGATAGCACTCAGTTCACACGACGCCGAACAATAACGCCGCCATCACCTGTAAACTTTCATCTGTGAAGGGCTCTTTCAAAGCGGCCACTTGCTCATTTTCCCGATGATTTCCCCCACAGCCAGAGAGCCTGTATTCGGTCAGGCCGATGCGATGTGCGTTCGGGCGGCGTCCAAACTCGGCTTCTGCGCTCCGCCGCCGTCGAGTGGCCGATCAGACGAAAAAGCCACGGGATTCCAATCAAATCCGTTTAATCCCTATCGATTCGGTTCGGTTCTCTTTATTTTTTACAATGTAAACAATAATCGGTAAATCTCATTCTTTCTCGTGAGATTCTGTTTTTTTTACACCCCCACACCACGCCTGCCAGTAAATCTCTAATTCATACAGATAGTGTTGGGCACTAATTTAAACCCGGGATTAGGTAAATTGCGGTCGTGGTTACTGAAGTTCACCTGACAGTACATCGCCGCGGGCGCTTCGGATTAGCGAGCTGGGTGCACGACAAAGGAGAGTCGTGTTACCTGCCAGTCCTCACGTCTAAGCACCAGTTACTGTTTGGAACAGAAGTACACGATGTTTAGCATTTTTCACTTCAGTACGGCATACATTGAACGGTTTTCAGATCAATACAGCGATAGGCGACCCGAAATGATGTTAAGATTGTGACAAAAAAATCTTTTAAATGCACATTAGCATTTTTTGAGTCAAGCACGCAGCATTACAAATTTGGCCTTCATTGTCCAGTGAAATATTTTTTACATGTGAACAGGGGAAATTGAGCTTAAATTTCAAGCCATCTAGACTCAGTACCGGATGAGTTATATGGAGGATACAAGTAATTTTGCAATGCAAGATAAATGTATATATTCATGTGTAACACTTCAAAAGCACATGGCCAGTGTTGTATATTTTACTTGCTTTATTCACAAAATACAAATGGCTTTAAAATGACTTTCAGTTGAAATGACCTACTTAGTACTGAATAAGCACAGGGACCAACATTAAAATTGAACACATTCAGAATAAAACTGACTTTCTGTCCTCCGTAAGCTCACACTGTGGATGACGAGGTCAGGTTCAAAGACGCAGAATCTCCCGTTATTCTGCATTCCCATTCCAGGTGGTCTCCAGGAACATGCAGTTACCTCCCATTTATGTCAGTAATCACCCACATGGGTCCCCAGGACAACAGCATCCAGCACGCTGTATCCCGCTCTCCCAGCCATCTTCCTCGCTCAGCAAGGTTCTGATCCCGGGTTCTCCTCGCTCGCCGGTTCCCCTCCACGCGGCGCTGCTCCGCCGACCTCCACCGGCTTGCGATATTTGCACTGTATCCAGACCCGGTACATTGTCAGCTGTTTGCCCCTGTTCACCTGCAGCCGCCGGTCCATGAGGTTCTGCACCTTCTCCAGGGCAGAGCCAGTGAAGAGATCATGCAGCCCGTCTGGAAGAAACAAACGAGTGAACCAGGATGGAGCTTCCAATAGGATCTCAGCAAAAACTGAAAGATAAGGCTTGTGTCTTATTATTAGTCGCTTTACCAAAAATGTTTGACTCATTCATTCTATCTATACCAGTGGTTCTCAACCTTTTTGCACCTTGACCCAACTGTTACCATAGGTTTACATTAACGCTACAATTAAACATACAGTGCACTCTGCCTATCGCACAAATCTGATTGGATGTGCCAGAGAATTTTAAATGAGGCATTTGTGGTTTGGCTTCTTGGATTGGTTGAGTGTTCACTAGTTTTGCACTAAGCATGGGCAGATCCAAGACACGTTTATATAGGTTAATTCTAGGACTGGTGCTGGGAAATTTGATCCTGGATCAGCGTAGGAGCTTGCTGTTTTATAAATGTTTATGTTTCCAGCTTCGCCTCACGACCCTTTCAGAACTTGCCACGACCCAAATTCGGGTTGTGACCCATATTTATCTGATGGTTCCTGGTAAATCATCAAACACTGAGGTGGACCTTTAAGTACCAGGCTGCCCCACTGCAGCCAGTTTCACAGAAGTTTAAAAACTCTCATCCAGTGCAATGTTTGCCAGCAGCCTATAACAGAAAGCACAGGGCACAAGGTAGAGGACACTGCGAACGGCATGCCAGTCCATCGCAAGGCAAACACACTCGCGTGCCAGACACAGATTCTCCTAAACCACACATTCCCGACACTGGGAGGAAACGGGGGCAAAAACTACACATAGGAATCAAGCCCCAGCCCCTGAGGCATGACGACAATCACCCCCCCCCCCCCGAGCCACCCCCATGTTCGTAGAATAAATGCAATTCTTCACATCACTTTCTTAAAAGGCACTACTGCATGTCCTATGGGCCTGGCATGCGGCTCCACATGCGCAAAAACAAAAGCTTCGATTAAAGCGTGTCCCGAAAGACTAAAAATACTCAGAGTGTTTGATGACAATAAATATACGCTGCATGAAGAACGATACACTGTCAGATATTATAAAATGTGGCTGCATAGTGGTTATCACTGTTGCTCCACCTCCAAGGTTGTTGGTTCAAATCCCACATCCGTGTTTGAGTTTGCATGCTCTCCCCTTGTGATGGACTGGTATCCGGTCCAGAGTGTACCGTAGCCTTATACTCTATGCTGCCTAATAAAAATAAGCGTTTGAAAGATGGATGGATGGACAATAAGTAAAATGTTCTGTAATTAAACTCATATATACTCTTATTATTTAAAATCTCACAAATTTACAGGGGTGGCATGGTGGTTAGCACTGCTGCCTCACACCTCTGGGACCAAGGTTCGAGTCTCCAGGGTTCCTTATATAGAGTTTGTATGTTCTCTCTGTTTTGGTGTGGGGATTCCTTTTGGTAACCTCGGTCCAAAAACATGCTGGGGTTAATCCAAGTTGCCAAATTGCCCATAGGTGTGTGAGTGTGCCCTGTGATGGATTGGCATCCCAACCTCAGTTGTTCCCTGCCTTGTACCCTGTGATAGGCTGGTCCCTGCCTTGTGCCCTGTGATAGGCTGGTCCCTGCCTTGTGCCCTGTGATAGGCTGGTCCCTGCCTTGTGCCCGTAGCCCCCAGAATAGGCTCTGGAGCCCCCATAACCCTGACTAGGATAAGCGGTTACAGAAAATGGATGGATGGACATATTTACACGGTTCACCTGATATCCTGAGAACTAAAAGCAAGTACAGAAGCTCATGGACACTTCAACAAACCCCGTGGAGTGAGCAGCAGCGCCACATGGATGCGGTTTTGTGCACATTTTTAATGACACAGTATGTGATAAACTTGCTTTGTCTATCCCTTCATGTTAATGAGATATGGGGAAAATCAGCCCAAAGTTTAAAACATTTGCTGAATATTCCAATCAAAAACTTTTAAATATTCCTTTTGAAGTAAATGTCTGACGCATTAGAGAATGTAGACGCACAGGTATGGCACAGGCATGGCTGCCCATGAGAGGAGGTGGTGGAGGGGGGCAATTTATTACAGTTAATTAGGTATAGGGGGGTAGGAGCCTTTTACCCTGGGTGAAGAAGTAGACTCTCGTTCCGTCCCCTCGGACATAAAAGTTGTCAGATAAACACCTTCCTGAGAAAAAAAAAAAAAAGAGTGAAAATAAATAAGTGAAGATAAGTCAAGTTGCTTACTGCGCTAGAAGCAGAATCATTACAAAGGGGTCACGTGACCTGGTCGGGGTCCATCTACCTTTCTTAAAGCGAAGCTGTGCCATGTCGTAGCGGCCGTAGTCCCTCAGTAATATCATCCCCCCTGGTTTCAGGAGGCGAGCCAGTCTGCTGATGGCCACCGGCATCCTGGAAGATGTCACAGACTCACCAACGCAATCACCACAGCTGCTGCAGATTATGTATGTAATTGATTACAACAAGCAGGGGGTGAGGTAGCCAATCCTGCTGCACTGTGGCCTCACGTGCGATTAGATTCCCACCTAAAGCACTGTATTTATGGAGTTTACATGTTCTCCCCACATTCTGTCTTCTAGGGTTGCAAAGGGGTGGTAAATTTCCAGAAACTTTCCTGAAACTTTCCATCCTATGGGAAGTTAAGATGGGGAATTTTGGAAATATTCCAAGTTAGAAACTATCCATGAGAATTACTAGGAATATACGGGAATTGAAGGAAAATTTCCAGAATTTTGCAAGCCTACTGTCCACCTGGTAGTCCAGTTTTTAGTGTAAAGCTTAGAGTCAGGTTTGGCGAATTGGTGTCTCTAATTTGAGCCGTGCGAGTGATCCCATCCAGGATGTCCCCTGCCTTGTGCCGGTTGCATCGTAGGATACGCTTCGTGGTCACGTTGCAGTGTGTTTGACAAGATGGCCGAAGCACAGGCATGCAGAACCGTCATCGAGAAGAAACACACCAAGGACAGCACTGACCTGTCCGGGTGCAGGGCAGACAACACGAAGATGAGCACGACGACGTCCAGGCTGCCCTCGGGCACGGGAAAGGCAGCCGCTTCGTCGCTCAGGTCATGGACAAAGGCAAAGCAGCGGCGTGGGTCGTATTCTTCGTTGGTCTGAGGAGAGGGGAAGTAGTGATGTCTTGCAATGGCATTCACAACCATCAAGGGAGTGTCAAAAGAGTTATTAATGTCTCTAGAGGTACTGAAATTAGCCATATGTAGGGATGCAAAACTCTGGGATTTTCCCCATTTATTAATTTCTTGATATTTTCAAAATTCCCCAACTTCACTCCCCATGGAATGGAAAGTTTCCGGAAATGATCCATCCCTTCCCAACCCTAGCCATCACCTGCTTTCATTAAAGATCCTCCCCCCCCCCCCCTCACCTTGACGAGCTCCACTGCAGTGCTAGAGAAGTCACAACAATACAGAAAAAGTCCAGGGTCGCTGTAAAAGCAAGAGCAAGTGGTCTTTGATAAGGAAAGGCTGAAAGAACAGCAAACCTCTAAGAATTAGCCAATGTCACCTGACATCTATTAAGGCTCAGATACAAAAACACTCACTTATTTGTCTTCAGGATGGGAAACACAGTATTTCCCACACCACAGCCAACCTGCAGATACAAAGCGGCCATATTGTACATATACAAAGTCAGCCAGACTTTCACATTAACTATACATATCAAACTGGAATCAAGTAAAACAGATGTGTATAATTATTTGGCTATTAATAATCCAAAATTACAATGACACAAAAATGGCAAGGAGACAATCAGATGTTCTTTAGGTGTAGTTGCAGTCTAAACTGGGGGCAATGGTGATTCTGGTTACTCACCTCCATAATTCGGTATGTTGCTGTAGAACCAGGAAAGTCATAGCCAGACGGTGCAACAATATGGTTCGCCAACTTAAGCTCCACATTCTCACTCATAGCCGCTTCCACTGCATCATCAGCCTTGTGGTGCTGCCGGCAGTTTAGGGCTAGCTCGGGAAATTCCGTGAAGAGCCAGTGACGATCTTTGAAGAAGCGATTATTGTGGATCTTGTAAAAGTCATTCCAGTACTCGTTGGCCCTGGCGTCGAACTCTTCTGCTCGACAGAGGGAGACAGAGCAATATAACGAGGTTTAAGTTATATGCTTAGCTTTCCAAGTTGTTGGTCACGGAAAACTGTCGGTTCAAACTGCAGATAAATTGAACAGGCAATATAACACAAACACAGAGATCGATGGAAACCTTGCTTGGCCGAAGGAAGAGGCTGACTGTTCTCTTGTACTTTACGTCTTGCCTCTGCTTCTTGTTCTTCAGTCCACTCCACATTATCCCTGCACGCAAGTGAATGACAGCAGGATGCAGATCGTAAACGAGTTTGTCATCGTAAAAATAATTACTAATAAAATAAGCCATGCAAACAAAAGCGTTTCAAACGAACCGTATAACCATAGAACTTCACGCACCCGAGTTCTGCGTTATCGCAGCAGCGGATATTTTTAGACAATATGTATAAGGTGATACTGACCAATGTTAAATGGTAAGGGAAAAGTAAACTTGGATTATAGCAGTAGTTCTCAATCCTGATCCTGGCGCACCTCTACCAAAATGTTTTCATTCCAACCCACACTGCTTTCAACCTGTCAAATTCATTAGCTTGTTAATGACCATATAAGCCTCAGTAAGGTAGGGTTGGTATGAAAACATTCTCGGGGGTCGCCAGAAACAGGATTAATAACCACTAGACTATACTACACACATCCCAGTATCATAATCGGGTAAACCAGCTCCGACACACTCTCGATCCTTAGTATTCGTTTGCACGTACCAGGCATTGTGCTGAAAAACGTCGCTGGGATCTATGAGGAAACGGTTTCCAAACTGCTGTCTTTTCCCATCAGATGACAAGTCAGTCAAGCCCCGCGCTGGTGTTGGTGAGTCCGCCTGTCCAGCGGCAGCGCAGGGCGCCGCCATGTTGGAATGGAAGGCCGGAAGTGGCTCGCGGAAACACGTAGGGAAACGCTGCTGTCCGAGCGAAGGGAGGCTGTCCTACGTACCAGCTTTAATGCTTTACTTTTTGTGATGTTATTCGACTAATTTAAGCAAAATGAGTAGATAGGCAACAAGTAATAGATTCATTCATACTGTTTCACATTATCACGCAAGAAAAAATGTAGGTAGTGGTCTAGTGTATTTAATCCCAAGTTGATAACGCCATAAAATGTATTGAACACGTAATATGTAATTTTCATGTATTAATCAGCACGCATAGCAGTCTGTCGGATTTCTGCACACTCATCTGTTATCTGACAGCACCGAGAGCAAATAATAAGAGGGCATTTTAAGACTACATTTTAGAATACAAATCCATGCTATCCAGCTTTCATAAGTTTTTTCTGTATCTTGTTTTAATTACTTATTTCTTGCTACTCATTTAAAATAGCAAATATTTATGAGTGCAAAAACACCTTCCTTATACGTAACCGTTTCTCTTTGCATGGCCTTTTCATTATTTTTCACTTTGATTATTTATCACTTCAACATGCAACTGAGACGACAGATATGAATGAGTGAATTCTAGGCACATGTGGAAAGATCTGTGGAGCCCTTTAGGATGGTGAACTAAAATTCATGGAAAATAAAATAAGAAAAGAAACAAAATCCAGGCTGTGGTAATATTAACTGATGTGGAAGATTTGCATTAAAGCATTTGTGTTGAATCCAAACATCATCACACTGAAAGAAGTGCATATAGAAAACAAATGCAGAATTATCTGTATATATATATGTGTGTGTGTGTGTTTGTGTTTACACAATTCCTTTCCCTATGTTTTTATACAGTACTGTTTTATTGTTCCAAACACATAAGCCCAACAAACCTAGACAAAAAATATTGTATTTCCTAATCCCCCAAAGAAACGAACCCTTTAGCATGTCTGTAACTTACATATCAGTTAGGAAATATAGAGTTTCCTACATTTAGAATAATGCCATTGTTTATAACAATGTTAGTGCTCTGGTGTAATTAACTGCTGTTGCTTTTCAGACATGTTTAAGAGCATTGTCACAGTGACTAATTTCAAATTTAAAAAGACAAGCACACACACACACACACACACACACACACACAAACACACATACACACACAAACACTCACAAAACACACACTATTCACACAGCCTACACATTTACGGCTTTGATCAAAATTTTTGTTGCAAATATTGTGTTAAACACTTAGTAGGCCTAGATTTTTTTTTTTAATTCTCTGAATCCTGAGAGAAATAAGAGAGAACATTTTGTGGCTGTACAAAAGAGCTGGCTGTTCATCTTCTGGGAGTAGCAGTAGATTTTTCTGCAGAAGATTAATTCCCTTTTAATCAATTCAATACATTTCGACAGAATTTAAAAACTTGTCCAATACCAGATGAGTAAAAGGAATAAACTGAAACTTCCCCTCCATCATGGTACCACTGACTCCAACATTCTTGAGTTTCGCAGCTCTTGTCGTCATTCAGCACTACCACCAAATGTTACATTGGTAAAGGTGGAGGTGGCTCCTTTATAGAGTGGATTGTTACCCTGTAAAAGATACAATAAAACACAGAAGTAAAGGACAAATCATGTAAAGGATTCAGTAGCACTTTTCCTGTACTGCATCTGTAGTTCCTACTTTCAACACCAGGTGGCAGGCCTACATCTATTTCGATCACGTTGCCAAATCACTTGGCAGTCTCAGGTCTTCTGACTACGGTGTTTGAACCAGAAATCTCAAAACAGACACTTCCCCAGTTACGCCGGGGCTACGTTCCAGTAAACCTGTCGTAAGGCAAAAATGCATTTTAATCTTACACTTAACAAGCCTAGCCTAGTCCACTTTAAAATATGCTTAGAGCACTTACATTAGCCAGCCACTGGGCAACATCTTTTACACAAAGCCTATTTTATAATAAAGTCTTGAATATCTCACATAATTTATTAAATATTGTACTGAAAGTGAAAAACAGAAAGGAACTGGAATACCCTACTCAGAGTTGAAATATTATAACACAGGCCATCGTAACCCAGGGAGCGTTTGTATTTAAAACTTGGAACACAGACTTAAGAAAACATACAATCTTATCACTTGACCTGACATACTATGCAGTCATTGTTTGGGCGATGCAATTTGGTCAAAAGAAACACAAAAAGAAAAAGTGCAGGTTATTATTATATGTAAAAGGGTTTTAACCCAGCACACGCCGCTAATTCTGTAAATGTCGAATGAAACAATGAAAGTGCAAGTTTGATTCTGCGGAGCGTATCTGTTGAGAATGACCCCGACGTGGACCTCTGGGCGCCGTCCGCTGGCGCGGTTCCGTGTCTCACCGTGTCCCATTTCGCCTTGGCACGCTCCTCCTCAAACTTCTTGAACTCGCGCCGGTCGTGGACGGTGATGAGCAGTTTCCAGATGAGCAGCAGGGCCAGGCCCAGTAGGAATATGGCCCCGGCCACCAACGCCAGCACCACCAGGATGTTCGGCCCTTCTGGGCACTCTAGGGGAACACAAATTCCAGGATTGGAGGCAGGAACGGTTCTTTTGTGATGTTCAGCTAATTTACACCAGCAGAGTAGTTTTGGGTGATAGTGTTATTTCCCATTGAAACATATGACAATGAGGTTGAATTGCTATTTAGGCTACAAATTGCTATTTATCTTTGGATACTGAGAGCAGTCAAGAGGTATGGAACATGCAGCAGGACACAGTCCACTCGGGTCCCCGTCTTTTGACTCACCCAGGTCTTTGATCACAGACAGGATGGACCTGCCGTTGACATCCCCGTACTGGAAATGGACCACACAGGCGTATTCGTCCTTGTAGCTGCAGTTCACAGAATTCTTCTGAAAGGCTGGTGGAGCAGGAGGCGCAGAGACAGAGTGTGAGCCACCCACGGCCGGAAACGAGGACCCTTCTTCATTTTAATAGGCAAAGAGTCGCACCACAGAGCATCCATCCGTTCATTTTCGCCCCCCCGCTTGTCCTATGCGGGGTCGCGGGGGTCCGGAGGCTATCCCAGAAACTACAGGCACGAAGCAGGGAACGAGCCAGGATGGTGGGGGGGGGGGGGGGGGCACCAAATGGCAGACCACAAAAAAAA
>JABFEB020000114.1:170936-187835 GCA_019775895.2 Stomatorhinus ivindoensis
CAGAGGGATGGGGGTGGTGTTACTAAAACCGAGGATAAAAAAACTGGAGCTATTAGGTCATCCGTCTTCAAACTACCGGGCAACGTCAAGGCAGATAATCAGGAGTGAAAATATTTTTTCCTTAAATAACTGACCTCATGCCAAGTTACTCCCTTGTGTGTTTTTTTAACAGAAGTGTGATTCATTATTAAACCATATCTATTCATCCTTCTCCCAGCCACATCTGGGAAATGGCCATGGGGGGGTGGTCTGATGCCTATCCCAGGCAGCATATCCCAGGCAGCCTATCCCAGGCAGCATATCCCAGGCAGCCTATCCCAGGCAGCATATCCCAGGCAGCACAGGTCACATACATAGGCCCGACGCTCACACGCAATGGGCCGTGCAGAGACGCCAATGAGCATGATTGGATGTCTTTGGACTGCAGGACGGAAGGCACCGGACACGGGGAGAACACGCGACAGAGGGGCAGCACAGTTCAAGTATCCAACACTGGAGGTGCGAATCAACAGAACTACTCAGTGGGGCGCAACATTAGCCATAATGCAACATTATTATTAGTACCCGTGTCACACTAATTACGCTAAAATTGCGCTAAATGAATGAAATGAGGACGCCTCGAATTACGTCTTTCAAACTCATAATTCGGACATTCTACAATATATAAATTATTATTGGTTAATAATGTTCGTAGTGATTACACCGAGGAAGCATAAATTCAGTTAGGATTGATCGGGAGGGGGGCAGGGTAGTAACAAGTGCAAACGCTTTGACTGAGTACAGACTCGCGCATATGCGCGGGCGCAAACAGCGCAGCTCACTAAAGACATACATGTATCTGCTATATGCAGCTTAGATTTCCTCTTGATAAATATGTTTGCGACTGACAGTGCATTACGTAGGCTGAAATTAAGGCAGAACCCGGGAGAAATGATCATTTACATTGCCAGGCCGTCAATGTATCCTAAATAAGAAATTGTTCTTAGTTACTTGCCTGGAAAAATAATGGTCATTAATAAATAAATATAATTTCATTGTTTGTGTCTTATAACTACTGATCGTACTCAACTTGAAATTAATCTGAGGAGGAACCCACATAATGCATAATTACGGAATACAACGCAATCAAAGCAGATCACCCAATCAAACTTATCTGTGGAGCTAATATATAGATTGGAATACCGGACTGAGAAGCAATCCAAACGTCATCCGCATTTTCTACTAGAAAGAAGCACCATATAAAAATATTGAAAAGGTCAAGTGCCTCAGATTCATAAGATTCTTGAATATTTTCCTTCCTTTATTTATATAATTTGTATGGCTCGCATTCAACAGGTGCAGCTAAAGATTTATCTTAGCTACGTGGCTTAAATCAGCGGAGGCAATACGTGTATTGTACAGCAGATAGTTAGACTTGGGGGGGGGGGGGTGCGTTGCTGTCAGACCTGCCTTTCCTGCCTCCCTCGAAAGGTGTGCGATTATCAGCCCACGACTCTTGTTTTCAGCTGATAGTCTTTTGTGCTCATCTCCCCACACGCCGACAACGGCGATCCGTCCGTGTTCACCCGCGTCACATTGATTAATTACAGAGCTTAAAGCGCCGCTACGTGGGAGAGGAGAAGGAGGGGGATGAAAGAGTCCGCGGATGGTGGGCGAGAGGGATGCAGGAAGAAAGGAGGACAGGAGCGAGACAAAGAGAGCTCACCAGGGGTATGCTATAATTAGTGTGGACTACACAGTTAAAGGACAGGTCCGAATTGCGCCTAATACCATTACGCCAGAAAGGAACACAATGCTTTGTACGGCTTCTGTCCACAGACGTGAAATTTCCAGCCACAACTTCAAATTTATCTCTTATTATCCTATATGATTTTTTCCGTCTTATACCCCGTTAATGAAAGTGATTAATTGTCATTGGTAAAACACCACAGCAAAACATGTCCTCTGCATTTAAGCCATATGTGATATAGCAGTGAACAGCCATTATTTAGCACCCAGGGAGCAGTGCAAGAGGGACAGCGCCTTGCTGATATGAGATTCAAACCAACAACCTTTCAATAACAAGCACGCTTCCCCAACCATTAGGCCTCCGCGTGAAGAACAACTCACCTACTTTCACATCCAGGTGATTTACAGTGGGGGGGGAGGTAATGGCGAGAGACACAAGTGTAAACAGAAACAAAAAAGTGCGTGCAGTAAACCCCCTCAAAAGTCAGGCTTCCATCGGTTGTCACTTTAAATCTCACGGCCGACATATGAATGAGGTACACCCAGCGGTCATTTACAGCGTTTCTCCAGAAAGCTGTATTTTAATAAAATATAATATTCATGGATAAATATTATAACCTCAACCGACTTCATAAGCGCTGATCCTCCAAGCACATTTTAATATCTACAGTAGTTAAGCACTGATAATCTATTTTGATAACTCTTATTATTGCCTAGGCTTGTTAGAATCGGAAAGCGTGTAGCACATATCTCGCCACCAGTTTACAATTTTAATTGGATGAGAAAACTCAGTTGGCAGAGTTATGTTCGTTTTGGTTGGTTTCCATTTACCAAAGGAAAACCAACAACCCTATGTGGCCGTAATCGGGCGTCTAGGAGACTTTAATAACCTGTTTGTACTCTGACTCTATGGCAACCTGACCGAAAGGCACCAGCTTCAAGCTTCGCGTATCTCACCGTAAAAGACCGTTTTCATTTCACTGTTATTTACATACAATGGCGTGGATAGACGGCACATACTCGCAAATCCAGCCATGTTACCAAGACACTCAGAACGTGCAGATTATTCAGCAACCCGTAAGTAAATTTCCTCGCTGTAACAAATGTCTCAGTGTTCATCCGATCACGGGGAATGGAGGGCATAACTAATGCAATATTGTGTCATGGTAATACGCGTTAGTTTTCAAAACTGTCAGTTTATTTAAAAAGCATGGATATTTAGTAGCAATATAATTAAATAAATGTTTTCACAGTGGTGCATTAAAAGCATAGAGTAATATTTGAATATTGTGAAACCTTATTTAGAGTAGCACTGAATCTACCCATGGGTCGCAAGCTAAATTTGGATCGCGGCAAGTTCTGAAAAGGTCGTGAGGCAGAGTTCGAAATGTAAGCGTTTTAAAACCAGCAAGCTCCTATGCTGATCCAGGATCAGATTTCCCAGTCCTAGAATTAACCTATATTAACTGTCTTGGGTCCGTACGTGCAAAACTAGCGAACACTCAACCAATCCAATAAGCCAAACTTCAGACGCTAAATTTAACATTCACTGGCACAGTCAGATTTGTGCGATAGGCATCGATTGGCGTAAATTGCAGAGTACGCGGTGTGCTTGAACACATCGTTAATGTAAACGTAATACTTGATATAGGGTCGTGACTGAGCTGGCATGGTAACAATTATAGACGGTTGAGAACCACCATTTTAGAGGTGTAGACTTTGTAAAAGTGCAGCCTTCAGCTCTCGCAAGGGATTTCCTTGTTTGTTGCTCCACAGGCTCCTGAACAGCCCACTACGATCTTCCAGCAGATTCGGCCAGCTGTACCATATCCATCTCAGCTCATACGCCGAGCACATGTCAAGGAAGGTACGGGGTGTACGCTGCCCCTCTAACACAACCTGCTTCTGTGTCTTGTCCTGCAGACAGTCCACACCGAAATATCAGCAATATATCAACAGCACCTGCGGTGTCCTGACCTGTGATTGCTTCAGTCTCCTTAAATCTCATCCTTGTCAATAATTCAGCAAACTGTGGCCGCCCAGAGGCTGTTAGAGAATGGATACCCCTTCAGCCTGCCCCCCAGATATGCTTAATAGGAAATGCAAACCCTAATCCACATTTACATTGGATTCATTTACCTAATTCACCTAATTCTTATGTCACATGGTCATGCTGAAAAGAAACGGGAGAACTAGTTTAAATAAGAAATAGTACCACATAACATTGGTACCTGATTAGTTGTTACCTATCTTGGAGGCGTGTTAATTATAATAGAGTAATATAATTGTAATTATAATATGGAGCAGTGCCACAGCTGGGCTTTAACAAGTGAAGAGTAAACACTGTAGAAAGCATTTAAATTGATGCCAAACAGCAGTGCAAACAACCGGCATTAGTCAGAACAGAAGAGCGGGACCCACATTAAAATACTCCACAGCATATAGGGTCCATAGCTGCTCAGTACTTGTAGTGGCTTTGTGCATTGTACATGAGCTCCCACACTGGCACCTTGCTAATCCGAACACTCTGTCACTAGATCTGGTGGAACTGATGATGATCCAAAATGCCCAGATGCACCAGGTGATTATGAGCAACATGGCCAGGTCTGCTCTCAGCTCCTTCGGCTACTGTCAGGCCCCTCCGGCTACAGAGGTATTGATCAGTCAGTCAGGGTCACATTACATCTGCGATTCTCTGATTCTCGGAGAACGCAACTGTTCCTGCTGTACCAGTCGAAAAAATTTTCACACTGAGATTTTCTACATTTGCATGTCACTTAACATTTACTAAAAACACAGTAATTCTTTGCTAACAAATAAATTAACAGTATGTTCATTTGAGTACCTTTATTAGCAAGAAAATGTCATATCTTTGATCCATCAAAGTAACCTCCTCTAGCAGTTATAACAGCAGAGAAAATTCGAGGCACTCTTTCTACAAGGGACATTAAATACTGCTGTGTGTTATGGGATGAAACAGTTAACTAGAGCATTTAAAATTAAAGGACAGCCTAGAATGTGACTCTGCCAACACCACACAAACAGTTAACGGGATGTCAGACATGCACTTTTCCATACTCTTTAACTGTTATAAAGAAAACTTGTTTTATTTGACATATTTTCCTTCAACTTTTCATTGGAAAGTTGAGTGATCAAGAATAAAAACCTGCAGTTTATGAAATAAATGGAGAAGTGGTACAAATCTGTGGTGTGCAATTTTTTTTTTTACTGGCAATGTAGAGAGAATCTAAGACTCCAAATCTGAGCTGAACAGTTTGCCAGCACAATTTGTTTTTTCTAATAGGTAGAGAATGACAAACATGTTGTGGTTCTGCTGGTGTAGTGATGTGACCTCTATCATTGATCCCTTTAGATTAACAGCTCCTTAAATACTGGCCTATGTGGCCTCTCCTTTATTGGCTTTGTAAATATTGCTTAATGAGGAATTGAAGGCTCAACTGATGACTCACATTATAGCTCAAAGCATCATAGGATCTGCATGCCCCACTTCCTAATACAGCCATAGCATCCTCTTGTGCTCAGCCTATTACACACCCTGTGACTGTGGAGGACGAGAGCCCCGAGATCTGCCACCATTACTATCAATCAGTCCCGTTCTGCCTCAGCCCTTCCTGGATCATCCCGCCTCAGCCCCAGCCAGGAATCAGCGGCCACCAGGCACCGGTCGTCACTTCCCTCAGAGATAGGTGTGACATACACAAACCTGAATTTCTGTCTGTGTGGGAACAAATAAAACCTTCTTCTTAAGTTCGCACACTGTTATGCTACCAAAGTCAGCAAAACCAGCTGTGGCAGGACGGGAAACCAATCAGCGGAGGGGAGCGGCTGAGGTGAGAAACTCTTTAGCTAGTTAGCAGTTCCTCTTCCATCTTTCCGCACTTTACCGGCTCACTTGTGAGTGCGGTCCGAGGGTCAACTGAGGTCACCACACGGTAATCCTTGGCACCACCGTATGTGGGCACGGTGCTGACACCCAACAGCCATGCCGTTACATGGGCACATACAGAACATTGAATAGACGTGTAAAGTTCTAGAAAGGAAATGGGGAACTGCATAACTGGCCTTGATAGAATAAGGAGAGGCTAAGAGGTGCTCAACATGCGGGTATGACAGCTGTGCAATGTCTTCCAGAAGGGCTATCCCATCTCCATCTCCACCCACACCAGGAGCATTGTGGACTGAGGGGTCTGGCATCCCGCCTGCAGCAGGTAACCATCAAGCCCCCAAAACAGATTTAGAATAGATTCTCTGGCTTGGTTATAACAACCTAACCACATTCATCCAAACCATTAACACCCTGCCCCTTTATCTACAACCACGGGTGAACATTTTAACACCAGTGTCTCTAAACCCAGTTCTGTATCAGATATTTGGTGTGCTGCATTGTTTGGTTATGGTGTGTCGGGAGCTTGGAAACAGCAACTGCGTGAACCACTGGTGGTCCCAGAGGCTTACAGTCTCTCGTTAGATGTGGTCTCTCCAGTGCCTCGCACTTGCAGACTCCCGACAACAAATCCAACCTGTTCTCCATGACGCCACACCGTCGTCACACCAGCACTCATCCTTCAGAGCCTCACGTCATTCGCCTGTCATCCAGAAAATCATTCCGCAGATTATGGTGAATTTGATGCACGCATTTGTATCACTTGTGCTTGAGGTACCATTACACTGACAAACAAACCGCAGAGATTACATTGAACACCAATTTTCAGGTTTTTTCCCCTCTCGGTATCCTGTACTGACAGCACTGATTACGTTAATCGGCATTTATAAAGACACGCGTCGACGGTGAGGCACTTTTACCTTGTTTACCATGGTTTAATGATGGACTCCTCTAGTGCATTCTGGGAACAATGCACCCGGTGGGGACAGAGCAGTTCAGTGAGTGTTCCCATCGCCTAGTACAAAACACTACATTACTTTATTTGGCAGATGCTTTTGTCTGAAGCGACACAGAAGGGAGGCAGATAATTCATCACAAGCATTCAGCTGTCAGCAGAGCTAACTAGTAAAGTATAGT
Organism: Stomatorhinus ivindoensis; assembly: GCA_019775895.2. NCBI lineage: Eukaryota > Metazoa > Chordata > Actinopteri > Osteoglossiformes > Mormyridae > Stomatorhinus > Stomatorhinus ivindoensis. The sequence continues at coordinate 177,706 of JABFEB020000114.1, forward strand.
TGGGCAGAGTTTCCAGTGAATGACCAGTAACATGTGTAAGTTAGCTAGAGATAAAGAAACACAAGGGCTATACAAATCAAGCACCATGAGGATCAGGTCCTTACCAGACAACTGTAAAATAGAACAGTATCGCATGATTGCAAAGGAGTCTAATCAGCAGATGACAATGGGGCGGGATGAGCTAGCTGAGGTGATCCCGGAAAAGATGGGGCATGGATTTTTTTGGTAGAACTGTGGGCAGCTGTGAAACGCTCTTTTGTTTCTGCCCCAAGATAGAGTGTCGCAACACCGTGGAGGGAAACGCGTGGGAGATGTGGATCCGTCTACGCAAGTATGGAGGTCAACCACGCAAGTGGCGAGATGTACAAGAAGAAAATCGCTCTGAAGTTCCACACAGCTCTCCATATGTACAGTTGTTACGCCTTTTTATAGTTGTAGCCGTGTTTATAATGCTTTATGAATGCATTATAATGCACTATGAACACATCTATAATGTGTTACCCATATTTCAAATAAACAAAAAATTTGCATAGTTTCTAAAATATTGATTTTAACAAAAAAGAAAATTACATGAAACATTTGCTACTTACATTTTTCAGTCAATACTACTGAAAAAAAACAGCCTATACCACAAAAATAAGGAATATATACCCTGTCCTAACTATCAAATAAAACAATTACTGAAGAAATACTAAGTAGGGAGTGTGTGTCCATGTGAAGTGTGTATCTTCTGGTTGGATCATTGTGTTCTCTGTATTTACCAAAGCGGTTGTGTTGTCCATCTACAAAATTGAGTGTAGATGTTACAGTATCATTCTATTCCACGATGCATTTTTGGTATAGTAGCTTAAGTGTCCGCACAGGGCAAACAGGCAACACCTACCACTGTGTGTCCATCAAAAAGCACAGTGTGCATGATTAGAACAATTAATTTAGTCTTCTGGTGTCCTGTAAAATTTTCACAACCTAATTTCCTCCCCAAGCTAATATTTCACGAAAAAAAACTATGCTTAATTAAGTTAGTGAGTGTTAGATCCCAATTAGGCTGCTTACATCACTATTCAATAGGACTAACTTCACCTAAGATTTTCTATCAAAGGGTTCATGAATGAAGAGGCAGCTGTGCAAAAGGCGTGTTAGCCAGCTAGCAATCGGGCTAATAACATAAGAAATCTATGATCGGATGAGCTGCTTTGTGGAGAATTCACCTAATAGCTCAGAGTTGTTATAATTTTATCTAGCTCTGATTTAAAGGGAGCCACTAACAGGAAGACTATTCCATACTCTAACTACACTAACTGCTTTCACAAATCTAGTTTAAAATGTTCTCCCGCTAATTTCCACCTATGACTACGAGTTACTGTATTTGAACTAATATTGAAATACATCTGTCATGAATGTAGATCAAACATATGTAGACTACTAGACAGGCACTAACTACAGAACTAATCACGTCATTAACGGACGTAACAGCGGTGGGGCGGGCGACGGGTGCTTCATGTGACTGATTGCGGTTACATTAGCTTACCCGTAGGCTTTTCCTCAGGTTTCACCTGAAACATTTCGATGTTTGCAGCATTTACATTGTACAGTAATATTAGAGCCCCCTTTTCTGAATTCTTGAATGAAATTACTTTTAAATTCCCAGCACCTCCGTCGACACGGAACCCACTCTCAGGCTGATTACGGCCACGCGCTTTGATTTGATTGGCAGACGAGAGGCGCCGCAGACAACCAATCAATGACAACGGATTTGTCCTAAGTAGCTTTGCGGAACCACGCTGTCTAGAAGAAGGCGGTGTTTATGCCCAGCGAAAAGCTGCGAAGCGACGAAATGAATGCTGTGTTCCATACTTAAAGTTTTTTTTGTTTGTTTAATCGAAATGAATATATTAGGATGTCACTCTTTTGCAACCACCGGCATTTTGATTATTTACTGTAATTTAATTAACGGATTATAGTTACATTTGTTTTATTTTATTAGTTTAATAATATAACGCCGTTACACGTAACTAGCTACTCCCCAACACTAATGATATCTCACTGTATTGATTATATCCATTTATGCATTTATAAGCGCTGGTAATGGTATCTGACTCGCTGATGGCTACAGTAGAGGCTAGAGCTGCCACGGGACATGCCATCATAAACTGGAAAGCGATGTCTGACCCTACTCTACATGCACACGCTGCAGAGTCTCGGTGGGAGCGAGACTCGCAGACACATGCAAATAGCCCGGCTTCCGCTTTTTGACAGCCTGCGTTCTCGTAGGATGTCGTATACATTCCCCGGTTCCTGTTGCTTGGTCCTCGGACCGTTATGAAGTCCCGCCGTTAATCCCCAAACGCCCATCATGCAGCCAGGGAGCTGGGACTTCCATGCGTACCAGGGTGCCCTCAGGGCACTTCGGGTAGCCATGGGCTGCCATATCTCTGGTCTGGAGACCTGCTTTATGTGAAGACAGCATTCACTTTGATGGGAGTGTTCGATGCGGCGGGGGGGGGAGGCTCGGAATTCTGGGTAGTGAAATCTCAGACCAGACTGAAAGAAATTGGGTTTTAAAAACCAGAGATATGGTGCTTGCTTTGCATTTTAAGCACATGCGTGACACAGACTTTGGTGTAGAACTTGATTATCCATCTAACTTCAGAGCAACTCTCCGTAAAACCTACATCTGGAGCCTGATTAAGGTCCTACAAAGGAAAAGTAAAAGATGGAATCAACTGCAACTCTAAGGGTAATAATATGAAGTTATATGATTATATTAGATTATGGAAGTTATTACATTGGCTTCTTGTAAAATGTAGTCTGTTTTGCCATTCATAGCCATTCATGTACGTTTCATTCAGTCTTATGAATTGTGTCATATTAATGACGTAACTCTCAAGAAAATTTAGCTGGCAGTATATTCATCATCTGACATCTTTCCCTGGACAAGCTGCGCAGATACGTCGCAGACGTCCTGATCATTTGCGAGGGTAACTGCCCGTTGCTGTGTGAAGGATATGACCCTTCATAAGTGTCAGTGTGTCGTTTGGTTTTGAGGGCATGCAGGCATTAATCAAGGGCATGGAGGACACATGGGGCACAAGGCAGGAGCGCACCCTGGTGGAGGTGCAGGGTACATACACGCTCCCTAACGGCAATTTAGAGCCAAACCCTGACAGCATTAGGCAACAGCACTACACGCTGGCTCACTCTCTTGAATGTATTCAGTTTGTATAAATGTTAAAATTTCAATAGCAGAATAGAGTTATTTCCATAATTTTTTATTGTTAAAATAATTTGTTATAGCTGGTGAATTTACTAAAATTCCATATAACTGAATTAGTGAAATACAAAAATGATTACAATAAGTTCTTTTTTCCTGCTATACTTTTTAAATAAACCTTTTTCTGAGCTCTACATTTAACGAAGGATGTATTTGGACGGCTTGCCCAAACTCTGAATACTGTACAGCATGAAAGAAATTATATCAAAGCCTGGAAAAAAAACCATGTGAGAGAGAGGGGATTGCTGAAGCCAAAGGCTGTGTTTCCATGGAATATTCTCTTGAATTTCATTAGCTTTTCTTCAGAATATGCCTTAGGAACTGCATTGGTGTGGTCTGTCCCCAGGGTCATGCGAACTCTACCCAGCTAATGAGCAACATGCAGGCTGAATTTATACAGGGAAACTGTGAAATCATCAGGCAAGCATTTGTTTGGTTCTGCCGCAGCACTCAGAACCTTGTTTATAATGAACCCAGCACTGTATCCTGAGAAGGAACTGTACGTGATTAAAAAAAAAAGACAAGAGCAAATGGTTATAAACAGTCAGGGGCAAATTTGTTGTTTCTGGGGCTCTACGTATTCAATGTTCGTGGCCAAGATGGGGCGCCGCAGAAATGCGGTAAACGTAACAGTGTTACACAGCTTTTCCACTCCTCCTGGAATTATAAACTCATTCCCCACAGAATGCTAGCTGAAAACCGCTGGCCACTAGGTGGCAGACATGCATTGGGGATTGTGGAGGACGCGGTTTGTTGCTTGCACCAACCTACATTGGGCGGAATCTCTCCAATGTGATCAAGGTCCTTCCACTGCCTGTGTCCGTCAGTCTCTCTGTGGGACACAGTGTATTCCTGTTGCTGCGTGGCCATCGTTACTCTGAGTGCGTTTGTGCCAGTGTTGCCGGGCGACCAGAGGCGGTTGGCTCGGCACACTTCCTGGTCACATGTGAATTATACAATCACCTCAAACTGAGAAGGGAATCTTCGTTATCTCTAATAAACTTTACCGGAAGAGTGATATCAAGAAGCAGAAAGGAGAATATGAGCCTACTTACTATTTCTGTGGGCAGTGGCGTCTTAATGGTTAGGGAAGTGCACTTGTAATTGAAAGGTTGCAGGTTCAAATCTGTGACCAGCAAGGCACCACTGAGGTACCATGAACAAGGTACCGCCCCTGGGCGCTGAATTAGCTGCCCCCTGTTACGTCACAAATGGGTTAGATGCTGAGGTTACATTTCATTGTTGTGTGCTGTGGTGTGTCAGCGATGACCACTGATCCCTAAATTCTATTTGAAAGCAACCTAGCTGTAAAAATTCCGGGTGACCAATCGGCCAGCAATTTATCAAAAGTGGAAATCCGCAGTAAGGAACAAACATAGATACCTTCTGTTTTTTAGGCCACAGACAATTGGTGGCTTTACTAAAACATGGTTTTAAAGGTTTGGACCGTCCACACCTGTTCCTCTTTGGGCCAGAAAGGGCTTAAAGGCTCACTGCCCCAGTTCTTGGGGATACAAAAGTACAGAAGAGGAGGGAGCAGTGGTGCGGGACATGGGAGACAGACATGACCCTCAAGTTTGGGATGGGCTTGAAGGAAAAGCCAGCGTCAGACCTCATTCTGGAACATTATCTGCCCTCATTCCGGAGCAATATACACAAACACTCTGTCAATCGGTCGATTCTATCCTTGCCAAGGCAAATGCACGTGGGCTTTTCTCACCCCATAGAACCGCGTTCGCATATAGTTTGTTTTAGAGAATGTAGCCATATGGCTAGAAACTGTGACGATGATGCAATATCGGCACTGTGTTGACTTGTTGCGCCGAAAACAACGACCTGTAGAATGCTTAAGGCAGTAGTCTTTCACACTGCCGTCCAAATCACGGCCCCCTTGGGTCCTTGATGTTATTCCAGGGTCACCAAACAAACAGAAGGCGGCCATAAAAAGTGTTCAGACCGGCGCCGCTTACTCAGCTCCCCTGAGCCGCGTCCCGGTACATACTTGCCGCTCCCTTGCGCCTCCGTCAGGCCCAGAGCCCCAGTGCACGTGGCGGGGTGTGTGGGTAACGGGAATCGGGCAGATGGTTAGTGCAATTTACGCATTTCACACAACAGGACAGCCCCCTCAGTTGGACTTAGGAAGTGCTGGATGTGCAGACGGAGGATGGAGGGAAGGGAAGAAGCGGTACCAAGAAATGCAATCTTCCCCCAAGATTTTTCTGGCAAGGGAAACGAGGGAAGAATGGAAGTTGGCCGCCACAACATCCGCTGAAGAAAAACTCCAAAATAACACCAAAGAAGTCCTTAACAGTCAAAGCTTTTGTTGAATATAGAAACAGAATCGCGTTGGATAACTGAAGGCCGATGAAATAAAGCTCACGACTGAATCTCAAACCTGTATTTAACTGAGATAATAAGGGCAGATCAGCTCGGTATAAAAAGTTGCATTGAAGGTTGAGATGTTCCGCACGGAGCTGGATTCGGTTAAGATAAAGCCCTCTCCTTGACTTCTGTAAAACAGATGATATAATTACTTGTGCTTTCAGCTAGCAGAGGGGTTTTAGTGGAGATTTAATGCCTCCCATGAGCCCTCTTGGATCAGTGAATGAAAGATAAATAAATACCCCCCAGTTCCAATTGGAGCCCAAAGGATCTGGCCTAAGTTAGGATTAAGTGGCAGATAGGATGCTGCACACACGTCCAAGCCCCTTCACCCCCTCGCCCCCCCCCCCCGCCGGCAACAGTATGGGCAGGAAGACTGCAGCTCAGGGGACACTAGCCTGGCCGCCGGCTTGAGTTGTTTTGGGCTGCGGGCCGGGGGGGTTGCCTTCAGAGCAGCCAGAGGCACAGTAAGAGTAGATGAGGAGGTGTCCACGTCAGAGTTTTAGTTCCCTGCTAATGCCGGTGGCATCTGGACACCCGCAAGAACAAAACGCGGGAGGGCGGGGGGGGTTTCAGAGGGAGGTAGGGTGAGGACAGCATGTTCTTGGCAATCAGCCTCACTGACAGCGTACATGAAAGAAACTTAAAAACAGAAAGAGGGATGAATGTCACGGTACTTTTTGCGCCGAGCGGTTGAAAATGAAAATGATTTTTTCTCCCAGTCTCCCAAGGCAACCGTCTCACATCGATTCCATATTGTTTACCACTCAGATATACGTATTTCACATTTACATGCCTGTGGTTTTTCCATTTTATGGTAGAATATAGTAGGATGGTGATCTGTCAGTCCTGCCTTCTATATCTTGGGGGTGGACATTAGCTATGTGATATATGATGGCTGCCTCCGCATTGAAGGTCCAGGCCGCTTTGAGGTAAAATTGGTGGATTGGGAGCGGCCAGGAGTAGGCGGAGTCCTGGATCAAGGGCTGATCCCGACCGATGATGGATGGGAATATTGCGGTGCATCTAAACAGCAACGATGCAAGTAAAAACTCACTCAGCCACTGATTTTAAGCTCCAGTCTGTTTGGACACCTCTTTCAGTGGGTAGACAGTCACTTTCTTTTCTTTTTTTCAGATCTCTTTTCAGAGGTATTTACTCATTTCTGCCTTTGCAGACAACAATTACAGCCTGGGTTTCTGTTGTTCAAAAAATAGACCCCCCCCATGCAGATCTGGCCAGCAGTGATAGCCCTAGAGCGGACACACGAGGCTCTTGTAAGTTTGGGGTAATGTCAAAGGTCAAAGGAGCTTTTAGCAAACGCATAGTGGCCGTGTTCAGAGTGATGCAGGAAGCTGCAAACTCCACCCGGGGAAGCTGCGTATGGAAGGCAAACCGTTAGATGTCAGGGGCTGCATTTCCAGGCTGTATAACCAGGATTCACTGAAGAACCACATCAGAAAATCTGCCTGTATTTCTGAGTATCGTGTCCTGCGTAGCCACAGGGTTGGGCCAACCTTATCACATTTATAAGCCTACTGGAAGCTGTACTAAGCCTCTTCTCTTAAGAAAAATTCACTGGAGCTTAAATAGAACTATTTTCTGGTCTGTAGAAAGGAGGATTGTGAGTTCAAACATATCAAATTCTTCTCAGAATTGTAATTTACCATCTGTGCCCTTGGAAGTTACCAGGTAGGTGTTAGGACTCCAGTTAGATTGAAGGACACAGGGCTGAACACCAGAGGTGGAAAGTTCAGGTCCAGAAAGTATAAATACAGACCACAATTTTGTTTCAACTAAGCAGTTGAGTATAAAGCATCACAGTCACCGAGTTAGTTGAATTAAAACCTTGGTCTGGATTTGTACTTTCTGGACCTGAACTTTCCACCTCTGCTGAACACAGATAGTATGGAAAACACAGATTAACACGTATATCAGGAGAGAGTGATGAAAAAACATAGCCAGGGCTGTGTGTGTTTCTGTAACTTTATTGTAAAAAATAACAATATGAACACAAGCTATGTAAACAAGCTGACAGGAGGGCAAAGCTCATTAGCGTCTCGCTAGCGCGTCGACAAAGGTCCAAATCGAAAGCCTCTCCAAAACTCAGAGGCAGAGATGAAATCGTAACCACGGTGACCATCTTCCACGGTAGACCATCGATTCGTCCTTGGCTACGGGCCCTCGTCTTCATTATGAGCTTGCACACCACACGTTAGCGCTGGGCTCAGAGGCGAGATAAACAAACAAGGCTGTACACGGACCGGCCTGTGCTGCAAAGGCAAGGTATGGCAGTAGCTACTTTTCTGCAAGCCCTGTACAGTTACACTCATAGGTGTATCGCCTCCGTCGAATTTCACAGGACATTACACTCTTGGATTCTATCATCTTAGCCTCCTCATACGGGGTCTTGAAGGCCTCATGTCGATAACGGCCGGCTCCCTAACCCCATCCAATATTACTCAGACGTGCAGACAGATCTCAGACTGATTCCTTGAGTCATCTACTATTGGGTTGCTACTCAATTTTAAGGGGGTGACCCGGAGACAATATTGAGTACTGAAGTCCAATTACCCAAACCATGCAGGAGAGCTAAACAGTTTGGGATGTTTAAGATGCAAAAAAATACCCATGGAATATATAAATATAACTGTAGTTTCCATATGCTTCTATTTCGAGTGGAATTCCTATATAAACTACTTCCATTTTCAGGCAATACTTTCCACCTCTCCCCCAATGTCTTTCTGTCACCCTCTCCACGTTCTGCCCTCTTCCTCTCTTCCCTTCTTCACCCCCTCTGGGCCTCCTGTGACATGGAGCGGCCCAGAGACCTGGGCGCTTTGGCGAAGTCCATGCGCATGGGCTGCACCGGCGGCAGGTGCTTGGTGATGTCGCACACCTCCCTCTTGGTGGGGCAGGAGCCGTCGGGGACGGGGAAGGCGCGCAGGTCCTCCAGAGTGTGGGGGGCACCGCGGCCCAGCCGGACACCCAGCTCGGCGGGGGTGAAGATGGGCAGGGGCAGGGTGTTCCTGTGGGGCAGCTGCAGGTACTCACTCACCCCCCGCTCCAGCGTGCCCAGGCGAATCACCCCCGAGGGGCACGCCTGCACCAACCGCCTGGCCTCCCACTGGCGGGAGTAGGACTCGCGCCGATCCTTGTCCACCTCGTGCACAGTTTGCCTGTAAGGGACAGTGTATCATATTAGATCATAGATGATTCAACGCTGAGTTTATAAGCCTCTGTCCGTCCATCAGCTTTTTTCAGGGATGCATCAATTACCCACTGAACTTCAAAGATGGCGGTTAAAGATTTAAACACAGCAAAAGCAAGCTAGTGCTTTATCTTCAGAGACAGGGTTCCTAAACCTGTTTTATCCACTACACTGCTTAAGTGAAACATACCTTGAAGACAAAGGGGTTAGCTCTATGAGAGGTAAGGAGACACACACCGATTACAAAGCAGTGCCGCACCCCCCACATAGAAAACCTCCTGGGGAACGAGAACCTGAGTGCAGCCGTGCGATACATCAGCACCACACTAGTAAAACGGAACAGTGGGAGCTTTTTCCAGCAGGTGAGATACCGATCATGCCAGCAAACCAGAAATTTTCCCTGCAAGTTGGAAGACCCGATCGCAGGGCTGGATGCAGGCTAACGTCATACCCAGGATGAAGCAACTGCAGGTTGAGGGCCTCGAACAAGAGCCCCACAGAGAAGAATCACTCCAGGAATTCAGAGGATTTGAACCAGCAACCTTCCAACTTCTGGTATTAGTCCCCAGCCTCAGACCCACCCCTACACCCAACATTAGAGCGCATCACAAATTCCTGGCTATGATTATAGTGCTCAGCAGCAGAATAAATCAATAGAGAAATCGAGCTCTCAATAGGAACAAATGGTGGGTAAAGACCACAGCTCCCTCTAGTGTATGGAGGACGGTATCTATGCTAAGACTAGCTGCTTGTGAGCAGAAGCAGCCTTCGACAATCACACTTGTAATTGTACACTCAGCAGGTAAAGCATTGTGCCTATGAGGTTATGGGTTGAAATCCCAGGGAGTAATTTGTAACTCCACCTTCTTTTCTAAGTAACTTTGGATTATGGGTATTTATTAAGTATAAAAAGGAATAGAAATAAACAAATACTCATGAATCTAGGCTGCTTATGCTAAGAAACACTAACAGCATCTACACCCCCACACTCACCCGTCTTCCAGCTGTGTCTTCAGTTCCACACTGTTCCAGTCGGCGCTGTGACTCTCCTTGCGTGTCGGGTTTCCGTCCCGCACGCTGCAGGCCAGTCTGGCCCCTGCCACCTTTCCCCCCTGCTTCACCACCATGGTACGGCCCTGCATCCTGGCGATCTGTACTGCGGTCTGGCTCGACGTCTACGGACGATGTCTAGGTCTCTCGCTGCCTGTCCTCCCTGGGGTGTCTCTCTCTCTCTAGGGCAGCTCTTTCATGTCTGATGCACCCCCC
>JABFEB020000114.1:187954-199026 GCA_019775895.2 Stomatorhinus ivindoensis
ATCAGACTGAAAGCCTTTATAAAAGAACCACTTTTTGGAGGCAGTACATGAGGGGGGGACGGTACAGCTGAGTTTGCTGATAGTCCAACAATGCAGCCCCCGGCCATCCCCTTTAATCCTTCCAAGATAAAATAGGTAACAGCAATTCCTCTGAAATCACACACACACACAGAACGGGATACAGACGTGTGCTGTAAGTGAGGACAGGCCTACACAAATGCCACACGGCCGTCTGTACGGCACGTTAATGACAATGGCAGGGAGGGGGGGCTCTGATAATGGAAGGGGCACAGGGCAGCTGAGAGCTTTTGGAAGGGCGCTGAAGGGCGCCGACGGCCAGGTCTTTGCAGATAGCTGCCGCCTGTGTTCGAGTGTGACGCCCAGTGTTAAGTACATGTCCGACGCTAGATCAGAAAGGCAAAATGTCACGTGATCTTATTCGCTTTTGTTAAGGTTTGCCAAGTCGAGTCCAACAGTAGGTGCGGGGTAGTGAGCGACAAGCAGAGAGAATTCAGTTCGATTCAGTTTCATTTGTGTAGCGCACGTTCACAACCTTACATCGTCTCAAAGGGCTTCACATTATTCCCACCCCCAATGCCCCCCCGCAGTGAACAAGCTAGAGGTGACAGGGGCGAGATGAAACTCCCCAGTAGGAAGAAACCTTGGGGGGGAACCAGATTCAAAGGGGGAGCCCATCATCCAGGGGGCTGTAGAGGAAGTCAAATAAAGAAAATGGCAAAATTACATAGTCCAGAGTTTAAGATTCTAGTGTAAATGCGGAAGGCAGACAGATGATGGTGCTGTTTCACAAGGACGCCAGCTGGGCAGGTAGGAGAGACCAAAATGAAACCATTCTAAAAGAAATAAAAGACGTTTGTGGCACATGCAGTATGTATTGTTTTTGAATGCTACGTATCTGCGGCCAGGAGAGAGAGTACAGTTCCAGGCACGGGAAAGTTTTGATTAATTAATCTCTCTCTCACACACACCCACACATTCACAATGGGACACTGTTGTTGTGCTTTTGTCTTGATCTATTTATAGAATAAACATATGACATTTCAATATTAAAAATCGTTCAAACAAATTGAGCGGAAGCTTTCTCCCCGAAGCCGGTCAGGTCCCGCCCACTCCACGCCCTGTCTGTCTCAGATTACGGCAGAACCAGCGAGGGAGCACAATCACGCAGCCCACAGTGCTCTCCCCGGCCCCCTGTGACTCACCGTCCTGTTTAAGCTCTGACATTGCCTCGCCGCCCCCCCACCACCACACGCCGCTTTCCACACGGCAAGCAAATACTTCTAGAAGACAAATCGCTGAATCATATATACATACCGTTAAAATGCGTCACCTGCTCCAGTGACCAGTGACCGGGGTGTGGCCAGCGCACGTATCGAAATATACTGAGAGAAATATGTCCATATTGGATTTACTTTTTAAAATCAAACAATCAAAAACATGCCTCATATTTTTCACATTCCAGAAAGGTGCTCAGAATTCCCAGCATTGGGCTCAGGTTACACACTAATACAGACGCAGACTGTGGATGTGACTGTGATGGCGATACAAGCCCCTCCCCCCCAGTCTCAGTGGGACACATACTGGAAAGACCCCCGGGAACATCAATTAAGGTGGCGAGAGGGGGATTACAGTTCATGAAACTTAATAAGAGGATAGAATGTGACGTGTGTGTCTATGTTCCGGAAATAAACTCAGCGCATTGAGATCAGGACACAACACGTGTCAAAAAATCCATTCAGGACTGTAGACTGAGCGGATGGATATACGGTATTAAAGCAATAGGAACCACAATTCCCACCTCGAACTCCTGTTTTCAGTTCAGCAGGTCAGGTATTGGCTTGCAGACTGTGATGACGGTGGAGACGGTGACCGAAGGTCCTTCAGAGAGGCTCGGATGGAAAGATAATAATTTCAGCTGGACAGTCATTCCCTCTGCACTGTCTGGAACGCAGCGTTGCGTAACCGCAGCTGTAGGGTGGCGAGACGTTAAAGATCGGACAGAGAGAGAGAGAGAGAGAGAGAGAGAGAGACTGAGGTAGGGCGAGTTGTGGTCTTCTGGCCTTTCCTGTACCTCTCTAATCCAAGGGAATGAGAGAGGAGCGGAAAAGAACAGAAATTGTGTCGGAGGAAGAGAACTGAAGGGGGGGTGGATGAGGAAGGAGAGTGTGTGTCGGGGTCAGAATGAAATGACAAGCCACAAACGTAAAATGCGGTGTGAGAAAGTCACTCTGTGGAAGCAGTCAGCAAACCCCTGGCTTATTATAAACACAAGCATTTAAGAGATACACTGACACAGGAATGGAGGAGAAAGTGACCACGATTGACACATGGAGGAGTTTAGGAGGGTCTTCTGGAAAGTTCAACTCGCATCAGTTCTTTGTAAGGGAAAACTTGTAACCACACACAAGGACACATTAATGCTGCTGATGAACAATGGAATGAGAGAGGACTGGAACAATGGAAAGAGAATTAATGGGAGAATTAGGATAGCGGACAGATGCCGTCGCAGGTGGTGGACCGTGCAGGGCATTATGGGAAACCGAATCCAAATAAACTGGGAGTAATGCGTGTGCCCAGACACATGCGCGAAGTCGATATGGGACAACGGAGTCCTAGAGGAACGAGTGAACAGAAGATTAACGGAAGAGTCAGGAGACTTGTCAAGATGCCGTCGTTTCTTTTACATCAAGGAGTTATGGGAAAAATCAAAACAAACCGTGGGAGGAATGCCTGTGTGTGTTTTAACAGATGCGCTTCGTTGAAAGGCGTGCCCTTTTATAAGTGGACAGTTGTATAACTCGGAGACTATTGGGCACCGAAAGAACACTCACTGGCCCTGGGGGGGGGGGGGGGTAAGGTCATCGGCTGTAACCGTGGAGGCGCCGACATGTGATGGGACTTTGGGGATTTTCAGTGACACTAAAGCTCAAGCCCACACACAGGGGCTAAAATAGAAGGGAATCAAAACACCCTGCCCACCAAAACACCCCACCCCCCCAAAAGACCCCAGTATCTCTAGCTCCTTTCCAATGGTCACAAAAGACCAACCTAGCTTCTCTAATGTATGTTTTAATGGCTGTGGTCACTTTGGGGTCTGACAGTAACGCTCACCCGCTTTGAGGTCCTTATAAAGAGAGAGACATCTGCTTGAACTTCGGTCAACAAAAGGGAAAAACGTGCAACGTATCGCTATGACTTTCTCGTACATGTTCCGCCTTCCTCTGCACAAGATCGCACCATCCATTTCCGTCACACAACTCAGGTGTAATTGCAACACTACTGCTTGCAGTCCGGGCGTCAGTAAGCAGTCTGCTCGCCGCGTTTTACGCGGTAGCATTTACTCAGCTCAGCACTCGCAACACATCACTTGTAAATGAGCCGTAAGCAGCAACCTTGCATACTAAACGATATCTGGCTTAGTGACTTTAAGCACGGTAGCCATATCGCCGAGGAAAGTGAAGAAAGTCTTTGGTGCAAATGCATTAAAATTATTCTGCGTGATATTAAATGGACGAAGAAGCAGTAATACTGACTAAAAACAGTAAAGGACTAAACAATGCAAATGCTAGATGCTCAGACAATATTCTTATTGGAAGAACCAGTTGGATGTTCTAGGGGAACGATCCAGGGGAAGAACCTTTCTGTAAGGTACTAGTTCAGTGCCCCCTAGGGACGTGAACTTGCAGTCGAAAGATTTATGCTCTCAGACATCGCACCTTAAGCATATCGATTTCACCGAAGTGGTTGAGGGACAACTGGGAGGGGGTGCAGGTGCAGTTTGGGAAGTTTTACACTAATACCGTTAACCGCAGCATCTTGGTTAGGAAATACCACGCCCCCCACACTTTGGGGAAATGACCTGGACCCCCTTAAATGGCTGGAGATCTCAACCCCCCCCCCCCCAATGCTTCACACAAAGTCATGCGCTCAACACGGTACAATGCCTGTACGGCAGGACCGTATTAAGAGTTAAAAAATTATATACTGCCCAAGGTGACGTTGGCTTAGTCATACGGGTAAAAAAGCTCTGCCTTTGGGACTTCGTGACTACAGCCATCTTAAGTCAGCGGATCAACCTGGATTTTACGCTGTGGGATCGCACATGTTGCCACTGCAGTGACATCACACACTGTAACCTAACACTGCCTAGTGATTCTGGGCTTTTCCCGTAAGACAAACCCACCCCACAGGCTACAGGTGCAAGGCAGGGAACAACTCAGGATGGGGCTCCAACCCATCTACAAGGCACAGCAGCAACATTAATGTCATTAAACAATATTATGTTAAACTGATGTACTCCCATAACATGTCGCTTTTAGGGATCTGAGTGCATCGGTTCGCAGTCTTTTGGGTGGAAAGGGTCACACATGAGAGAACCAGTGGTGGATCAAAGTCGAGACCCGTGTAAAAAAGCCAGAAATGACAACTGAGCGGCCCCTAAAGTGCCACCCATAGAAGGGGAAAATGCTGACCCTAAATATGATTCTTCCCCACCGGTGGTGCAAGGCCCTGGGAGATCCACCCACAGGTAATGCTGCCCCCGGAGGAGACAGTGACTCACACAGCCAAACAGTTAAAGCTCAATTCTGATCTTTGATGAGCTCAGACCTCCCTGTAAACACTGGCTGAGTCACTGGAGGACTCACACTGATGCTTGTTATACATTTCACTCCCTGGCCCTCCTAGACACAATCCTGGCTCTGATCCTGTCCACAGTCCCCCAACCCCCCCCCCCCATCCCCCGAAAAGCCACACAGATTTTCCAGGCTTAGCTCCCGCTCACCTGCTGCGCGGCTTTGATGTCCACGCGGAGATGTCGATAGTCCTGCAGCGGAAACGTCGCTTCGTGGGCTGGCCCTACAGCAAGGCCCGACAGCCCACGTTAAGTCCCGTGCCAGCCATGCCAATAAGTGAGTCTGTTTTAGCTATTCTAATAAATTAAACTAAATCGGCCTCTAAGTGAGATTGTGCCTCCGCTTGGAATGCAACGGTGCTCAAAATTTGACATGTGTCCACAGTGCCACCTTGTGGCCATTTTAGGTAACCCAGCTGGGCTGAAAATAAATATGTCGCCCACTCTTTCTGTACCGTGCCCGTATTTCCCTGCTAACAAAAACGACCCATTACCTGCAAGATTGGGTTTTCAGTTTTGGCTTCTCCAGGTGTTCTGGGTTACAGTGAAGTCGACATTTTAAATTTCCAGGTATCGCTGTCTTGGTGGATTGCGGAAGGCTGCCTTCTTATACGCGGCATGAGTTTGAGAAGTGAAGCACAACTCGGTGACGGCAGATATGAGAGTTCAAAAGCAGCGGGGAATGGCGGCACTGCAATGCTACCAGTCGCCGACCCGCTTAACCCACTCCCCATTGTTTACTTTGGTCAATTCAAACTGGAGAATGACAGACAAGGGCATCCAGGAGTAAAGGGGTCTGTGGAGCGAGAGCCTCAACAAGGGTGCCCCTTCCTCCCGATGGTCTTCCTCAAAGCAGACGCCAGCCCAAGATCAGAAAAGATGAAGAACGCAACAGTCACCCCAACAAAGATGAATAGCCGGTGCCGACAGCTCACACCTCCCTAGATACCTGGACAGAAGCTTCTGAAGTCATGGGTTGAGTCACCTGAAGTTGTGCTTCAGGGGCTGCAGGTTAACCTGCCTTGCAGGTCACTGTCAATTCTGCAGGATCGGGGCTTGGAGCTGCTCACCCCCCACTATAAATAAATCCAGCGAAATATATCGGATTTAACTATAGTCAAAGCAATGGCTGGATAGAAGTTGACTTCATCGTTAACCTGCTGAGCAACCTACTGAATATTTGAAGATACAGATGCAGCCCAACTTATTATGGGGTTATGTTCTAATGGACCCATCATAAATTGAAAATATGGTTAAGTTAAACATGAACACTGTATGAGATATTTACACTCACGATGTGGCTGGATGGATGGATGCTATGTAAAGTATCGCTAGCCCGAGAATGGATCAAAATTTAAAATTTGAAGAATACTGACTGTGCATTGCTATCGTAAAGCGAGGAGCATCTGTACTGTAGAGCAGGGGTGTCAAACTGTGGTCCTGGGGGGCCGGAGCCCTGTGTAGCTTAGTTCTTTCCCTGTTCCACCACAAATTATTCAGCCCAAGAGCTGTGTGGTAATTAGCACAAGGAAGATCAGGTGTGTTAAATGAGGGGAAACCCAAAAATATGCAGGGCTCTGCCCCCCCAGGACTGAAGTTTGACACCCCTGCTTTGCTACAAGAGTCAGTTACAGTAGGTCCATTGCCACTGGTCCCTTGGTGTCCGTTAAATGGATCTATCTGGGAGGGGGCATCTCCGTTTCCTTCATAGTTCCGACTCGTATTCTTGGACCAGAAACCAAAACTGAACCGGTCTGGAGGTGAACCTTCTAAGGTCTCGTGTAAAAGAACTAGATTATTTGAGAGAGGATGTAGCAAATGGGAAAGAGTCATCATCTCAGGAGAAGACGATGTCATGTAACAGGAGACATACTCACAGTGAAGTAAGAAGCCAGCTAGAGCAATGAGCTCCCATCAGTCACGTGCTCCGCACTTTGGCCCTGAAGCGTACGACTCCTTTTCGGCGGGAAGCTGAGGAACACGCTGCTGAGGATGCACAGAGACAGCGTCTCTGACGGCAGACCCTCACGGCGCTATTAAAACACGAGAAGCCTTCGGAGTCTGTCGCCGAGCGACGCCAAGCCATCCCTGCTCATGGCAGTCAATACCAGTTTAAAATCCCGCCAGGTTATTGGATAATTGGGACATCCAAGTCAATTTTTTTAATGGGGAAGAGATGAAAAGGAGAAGATTGAAAGGACTTTTAGTGTAGAAGCAACTTCACAAAAAAGCCAGCAAGTACAGCAAATGTTATTGAAAATGGTTGCTGACGGCTCATCTCAGTGGCCACTGTAACCACACCATAAACCATCTCATCATGGCGCTCAGAGAACAGCTGGGCATCTCCTGGGGTAACGCAGAAACATCAACAGGCTCATGTTTGCCAGTGACCCAGCCGTGCTTCTGAGGGTCCCAGACAGTGCCATCAGTCACATCCACCCGGCCGGCCGCTCAACACAAAGGTCAAAGGTTAAAGGCTGCTCATAACATGAAGACAAACACAGCACCCGCCCTTGCCTTTCAGCTGTCGTCCTCGCTGGTTCTGGTCTGGGAGGGTTCCAGAAACAGGACAGAAGAGGACACAGCTGTGTCCTGATGATCGACGTGGCGTGAATCCACTCAAGTATTCTGTGGAAATGGGTGTGAGCTTCTCTTCTGGGACGTAACATGTAAATATGCAAGCAATCGAGTCTGAGAAACACTCACCAAGTTCCAGCCGAATAGGGCTGGCATCAACGGTGCGTCCAATCATCCCTCTGAAGTCTGAAGTGCGACATCACTTCCGACCAATCTCGTTCAAGCTACATAAACATGGCTGCCTCCATGAGCACGCTGCCGCGTGAGGTCGCTCTATGTTCGGACAAATTTGGAGTGAGATTCTTTTTTCCCCGAGAGACAAGTGACGTCACAGGGGAATCTCGGGCAACAAAACTCTGTCTGGCATCAACGTCACAAAGGAGGTGCGTTTGCTACGGAAAGTGACCTTTTCCATGACGGAAAGTGACCTTTTCCATGACGTTTTTATCTGAGTCCCGACTCGGAGAGAGATAATCGAACGCAGGACAAGCACCCATCCCAGGGGAAGTGACAGAGAGTCACCGTCAGAAGAGCAATGAGACCAAAGAGCAGAAACGCGAGGGTCAGGAGAGGCAGCTGACCATGAGGACAGCCAATATCTACAGTGTAACTGCTGCCCAGACAGCCATATGCGATTTCTCCACAGGGCTAACCCTCATCAAATGGCGATCCATGGCTGTAATGTGACCCCGGCACCTAAAGCCTGATTCTGATTGGTTGGCATCATGGCAGCTTGGATCTACTGGACAACTGTTAGACCAGCTGTCAAATCCACACAGCAACACACAATACGTCATTTTACATTTTATTACAAATCTTTTTGGTTATGGTCCCTTAGTAACAAGGAAGGCTGACTAAAAAAAAAAAACATCGTGAAAAACTCACATTATTATTCAGGATTGCGTGTTAGTTGTTACTGAATTAAGTAAAAAAAAAAAATTTTAAGTGTCTAAATCTGAAAAGTAAAAATGTACAAACACTAATACATTTCTACTACAGCACCAAGAAAACTTTGGCAATACCCTCATCTTCATTAAAAGTGACAATTTCCTGACAAAACGTAGAAGACATGAATTTAACAAGGCCTAGGTCCCATTACTGTTCTACATGACAAAGGCTTTTCTCACTCTTATGTGTGCGCTTGCTCCCTCTACTGACCAAAAAGGGTACAACAGATGTTGCATTGTGAGCAGGCAAAACGAAATCAAAAATGTGCGTGTGGGCAAATGTGTGTTTACCTTGCGCAGTGAGTTTAGCTGTCCAATATTAAAATGATAAAAATAGAGTTAAGTTTGCAAACACTGTCCCATTATATCCACTGTGGAACATTTTCACAGTCTTCATGGTTAAAATTCAATATTCCTAGCATTTTACAGAATAGGCAAAACAAAACCAGTATAAATGATCCTTGGGTTCGATTCTCTTGTGGTAATATCTCCTCCATGCTGGTTGAGAGGGCTGAGTGGTCAATAAAATCCGAGGAATGATAGATGTTCAACGTCCACCCTATATTGTTAGGAAAATAAAAAATCCAGTCACTAACTGCAGTGCCACCTCCCAGCCAGGGGGGGGGGCTGTAGGCACAGTAACAGTGAGTGGTATTTAGCAGTGTGTGGCTTGCAGCTCGCAAATTCTCAGTCTCAGGTGGCTCATGAACTCGAACATGGTGGCGGCGAGGCTCCGGTGGATGAGGTAGCGGGGCAGTCGGCCCTAGGAAGTGGCGAACGTCAAGGTTAATAAGCGGCTCCAGTGAAATACAACGGCAAACACAAAAAAACGAAAGCTGAGAGACGGGGGGGAAGGAAGTTAAATGCACAGACACTTGCAAAGAGGAGATTCTGCAGTCAACGGAGGATCCCTCACCTTTAGGTCCGTGTTGAGAATCCAGATAAAGGTGCAGAGGGACGGATTGGTGTTGCACCTCAGCAGCACGAAGCCTCCTGGCCCATTCTCACCCCTGCGGATTGGGCAGACGTGTGTGTGTGTGTGGAAGACAGAGAAACAGTACTTTTAAACACAGATTCCTGAGATACTAATAATACTTCGTATATTCCACTGTGACGTTCTACGCCAACCTGACATAACAGCCCTGGAGGGGCCGGGCCCCGTGGACTGCGGCCATCCCAGCAGACAGGTAGCGGTCGTGCCGTCGCTCCACCCGCCGAACGTTCACAAAGTCCCTGCGAGAGCAGGAGGGAGGGGGCCAGTCTGACAGGGACTCAGAGGGAGGAAAAAAACTGGTCCGACCGCGGGTCCCCAACAGTCAGGTAAGCAACCGTGGCGACTATCAGTACCTTGGGGCCACAGCACCTCCCGTTGCACCTGCAGAGACGTCGTAGGACACCACGGTGTTGTCATCTACACGCTGCAGGATCTGAGGTGGTGGTGGTGGTGGGGGGACATCGAGACAGAATTCAGCAGACTGACAGTGGGCTGGATGAGGAAGGTGATGAAGGTGATGAAGGAGAGGGAGGGAATGTCACCTGACAGGCCAAGATGGTTTTGTTCCACTGCGCCATCTTCTCAGGCTGCAGGATGACTTCCTGGTACACCAGCTCGGCCGGACACTGCAGTAAGGCCTGCCCAGATGTACGAGCAACAGATTCTGAAGGCCGCATGTCCTTTGTTTACGATCTATATCACGTTACAGAACGGAACATAATTGGCTCCTGCGTCAGGTAAACGCCTGTGCTTGCAAGCATTCAAGGACAAAGCGGGTTTATTGGTTTAACAAGGCTTCTTGAGACTTACTTCCCAGTTTTAGGTACTACGGATTGCAGCTCACTTTTAAATGGGTTTTTCTGTCCTGGTAATTTCTGCTGCACGCCTAACCTGCTCCGAAGGCAGTTTTAAATCCCGCCCATTGACCAAAAAACACACACACGAACCGCCCTTTGACCAAAAACGCAAACAAGAACTGCCTTTTGAGCAAAAAGCGGATATTACATCTGCCCTTTGACCAAATAGTTTGGTTAGGCGATACCACAGATTTTTTATTCAATCTGAAACAAATTAAGTCTTTTTATCCTGAGAACAGTATTCGGTACCACTCTGGGGGGGGCGAGGGAGGCGACAAAGGTTCTGAACCGGACAGGTATTACCTACATCCTACCTATCAAGGGGGCAGCTCTTTCTGTGTCTTTAGTTTGCAATGGCGACACTGCGACCGTTATACGAACGCATAGACAAACTTACTGAATTGATAATCACCGTCGTAGTACCATTTATCACACAGATTTCTGCAATCAGAGTTAGCAAGGGTATATAACACTGGGTATATAAAACTCCCTTTGCAGACTGAGATCCTCACAATAAAAACATGAGGTGTGGTGAAAATAAACAGAACATATGCAACGGGGAATGGGCGGCCAATCCCTTCCCAGTTCAGCAGTCACCCTATAGGGGGCGTGGCAAACAGAACACTGGGGACAGCCAATCAGAGAAGAGGGCGCCACCTACCTTGATGATGAATGTCTTGCCATAGAATGGGATCTCCATTGAGTATACAGCGTCACCATGATCCTGCTGGCAAAATAAGACCAGTGACTTTCCCACATCTGGTGTGATTCAGCCAACCACCATTCCAAAATATGAGGACGCACCTAAATCCTACTTGACAGACCCAACTTTAACCACATCCTTTTAACCAGGAAGCTGACAACACTCACAAATCAGCGATTCTGCCATTGTGAGGACTGATTCTGCCGTCAATCCAATTAATGGTTCCCTACCCACTCTGGCAAAACTGTCTTTGTGGGGTCATTAGTTGACAGTTTTTGCACGCACACACTACTGCACGCATCCGCCTGCACACACTACTGCACACATCCGCCTGCACGCA
>JABFEB020000114.1:254815-265075 GCA_019775895.2 Stomatorhinus ivindoensis
ACTCACTCACGCACTCCACTTTTAGGAATAAAAAGATGAATGAGCGCCAAAAGGCTAATTAAATGTTTGTTAAACTGGTTTGCGCCCCACCACCCCCCCCAAGAGCCAAAACGTGTGGAAAGAGGCGTGTGTGTCTGGCTATTTGTACTCTGGCAAGTGTGTAAAGAACGTGGGGAAGGCAGGTGTGTGTGCGTGTGTGTCTGAGAGATCAGAGGGGCGAGACAGATAGATTGGGCGGCTTGCCTTTATTACATTGCCGCAAATTCAATTAATCTGTCCCAGAATTCAATGCCAGCGCCTTTTCTGAGCAATATGGCCCACCTCCCCCAGAATCCTCAGCGGCCGGGGCGCTAACTTCGTTAGCCTCTCACGCCGCCGTCAGTCTGTGGATGAAATGAAACGTGTACCGGAGGTGATCTGAATACGGTTCCTTTGTATTCCCATGAATCGCCCAATTTTCAGACTAGGGGGGGGAGTTGGTGATGATAATATTTTTGTACATGTATGCATGTTACTGTGTGTGTGTGTGTGTGTGTGTACGTGTTGGGGGGGAGGGGGGGGGGGTAGGAGCTCAGTTTTCTCACTTCACTCGTCGACCGTTCATTTTTCCTGCAGAGAGACTCTGAATCGATCCCTACATTGTTCTATGTCCAATTTAAGATGGAAACGGGGGTGTTGTGGATGAGAAGGTGCACGGCAGAGAGTGAGAGAAAGTGCGAGAGGGAGAGTGAGGGAGGGAAAGGAGAGACAGAGTCCACAGGGACGGCGAGTGAATTTTAGGCATGAAAACCACGGAAGGAAGAAAGTACGGAGAAGGTGCTGCTGATCGTCCGCATGGCGTTTCCGTGACATCAGCCGTCCGGGGCGGCGACAGACGGCCAAATCCATCTCTTCATGTTGTCCCCGCTGTCTCTCTCCTCCCTCCCAGTTCCCAAGGTGCCCTCCTGGCACGACACTCCGCATTCGGACCCAGTGCATTTTCCGTTTCCCAGTTTCTATTCTCGTTCTCCGTTCACTGCTCCTGTCCTATTATCTGCCTCCCTTTGTCTGAGTCTCGTTCGCCGTCTTTCTCCACGTTAATAATTCACCCGGCTCTCCTCCACGCTCCTGGCTCCCTTCCAAGCTCCCACGTGTCTCCAGCGCTGCTCTCGGTGCGCCTTGGAGGATGCGGCGTGTCAGAGGTCCCAACCTCTACGCCTGGCCTCTGTGAGACTCCGTGTCAGCCGTCAAATACATGCCTATGTATGTCTAAATCTCATTGGTGGGGAAACAGCCTCATCGGCAGTAAGGTGGCTTCCGATTGGGCGCCTCAGGGTGCCACCCGAGGGTGGGCGTCATGGCCGCCACGAATACGGACCATAGCGAGTGCATTAATGTTATTTATTTTCTTCCCCTTCTGTCTCAGCTTTCAGATTCCACCTACCGTTTCGTATTTATATCCAGTATTATTTACTCAATGGGCAGACGCTTGATGAAGTGACTAACAACTTGAAAATAAAATAAACACTGAAAACAATGTGTAAGAAATAAAAGGAAGTTCATCATCCATCTTCTGTAACTCCTTATCCATTTCAGGGTCAAAGTGAAAAGAACAAACACATACCGCCGTGGAAGAAATTAAGAGACCGCAGCACAATTTTTTGTTTCACCCATTTCTCAATCTATAGGTGTGCGTCTGTGAATGATGTGTTTTGTTTTTTTTAGCAAACTGCAGCCTGGCTCTTCCCTGCTTCTCATTAATGAAGGGCATCTTCCTTGTTTTATGGGACTTCGGTCCTGCTTCTAGGAGCCTGATATGAACTGTCCTAGCAGTGCACTTCACACCTGCACTTAACGTTCCCCATTCCTTCTGAAGGTCAGTGTGGCCTTCTGTCAGCAGAACTGGGACTAAACAAATGCAGATTTGTTTAAAAATATACGGCGGTCTCTTAATTTTTTCCGTGACTGTGTTTCCACATCCATCGAAATACTCCGTATGTCACCAATATAACGTACGCAGTAAACGCAGCACGATGCTGTAATCAGTTTAACCTAAAAGGCAGACAGAGCTACTTCCTATGGCCAACGGCTCCCCAAAATCTTTCTATTGAGCACATGGCCTCTAACATTGCACTCCATTACCGACATCATCAAATAAAGAAGCAGACGTCGGGCGAAAACGTCCAGAATTCGTTAAAGGAACATCAGAGGGAAATCCGCGACACAGACACAGTTACCGGTAGGAACTCGACCGCTCCTCGCTAATTTGTGGTACAGTGCGACCCAGCTCTGTCAAGCACATCTCACCTCCCACTTGCACCTGGCACCCCGCTGCCGCCCCCTGCTGGGTCGGGTCTCTCATTACTCAGAATCTCTCACCCACGTCCCGCCACAGCCGCCTACCGTTTGTCTCGAGCCCCACCGTAGCGCGGGGGGGGGGGGGAGCACGAACCCGCTGAGATGCCCACCTGAAGTTCCATCCTGCTGGTTCCGGACGAAACGGCAAAGACGCTCGGGATCTTGGGACTTCCGGACTCTCCGTCCGCTCTTGTCAACTGACGGCCCGTCGCACTTGCACCCCCATCCCCAGGGAGGGGGGCATTTGTCTTTGACCCCTTCAAGAGTGGCAGAAGATAAGAAAAGGGTGTGCTGAGCTTGACAGGAAGGCATCCAGTAATTCCCCAGGACCTTTGCTCAGGGCGCCCGACCGAAAAATAGTTGGATGGATGGAAACCTGATTTACATGAAAAGACCCTAAAACCACACAAATGCAACTGGGCACCAGTGAGCCGACCTGTTAGACGCGTCGATCCATTTGAACGAGGGAGGATTTCTACTTAAAAAAAGATGGCAAGTTTTATCTCTTCATCGGTTTCCTTTACAGCAGTGGTTCACAAACCATGGGTTATGACCCCCCCTGCGGAGGCGGGGGGAGCACCAAAAAATTTGTAGGGACAAATTTATGACAGCAATATGACAACACACACACCCCACCCTTGTTGAACGACTTTTGTTACTGACAGTATATCAGCAAATTCTGCCTCCATTTGGCAAATATTATCAAAGTGAAAGGGGTCATGAGTCTCCACCAGTGTTTTTTTTTTGGGGGGGGGGGGGGGAGGTGTTCCAGAGAAAAGGATTGAGAAGCACTGCTTTGCAGGAACTGGCTGTTTCATTAACCTGCTATGACGTTTGAGACTCAAACCTCATCTTTGCCTTTTGTCTCGGGGAGTCGACCCCTGATTTCTGATAAATAACAGCACGCTAAGAGAGGAACGCTTATATACACATACATGTACATATACATATGTCCACCTTAATAGGAGGCAGGCTGTGGAAATGGACAGCATTCTCTGACAGCACATTCTCCACACGGACTCTAGTAATAAATCAAAGTACAGATGGGATACTCACAACCCACCAGAGGCACAGGAGGAGGGAGGCAGCATTTCGCATCCACTACTGCGATCTTCTACATATTCATGATGCGGCTGGACATCAGTGGACACTGTGGGTCTTCTCCAGATCCCAAGCAGACATCTTTCCTGGGTGACAGGCACGGATTGGGTGACAGGCACGGATTGGGTGACAGGCACGGATGACTGTTCAGCTGGCTTGCCTCCTGTGGAATGAAGGGCGTCTCTTCCGTGATCGGGCACAAGGAATGGGAGTGGAGTTTTTATCATAAAATTCTGCACGCTGTGTTCTGGCTCAGTTAAATCCATGGTTTGTCTCATACTTCCATAGCTTCTGGAAACGTCCGATGAGAAGTCATTTATGTAATTATGCCTGATTCAGACCGGTTCGATTTGTTTCATTTTTTCGACACCCATTCCTGATATGGTTTCCCAAAGTTCTTACAAAAGAAGAACAATGTTGCACCTTCACAAAACAATTGTATCTTATCCATGCTGTTTCATCGCATCCATTGACCTATAAGGGTCACAATGAGCAGTTAAGGTGGGATAAGTAGCCTTATGCAATTATGGGTGAAAGTGAAGAGCTATTGTGAAGAGCTACAGTGGAATGTGGTCAGTGATGCTCAGACAGTCAAGCAGCTGTGTATTTGCACTACAGGCCTTGAGGGTGACACTCAGGTGACATTTGTGCATCAAAATACATGCATATGTGTAACCATACATACTGTACATGAGTATACGTTCATGCATGTAAACATAAAGTACAAATTATATATAGTATTATACATAAACTAAGACAAACTACACTCTGGGAATTGTTTTGATGTGGGCATCAAGTTAGGTTCGGAGCAATTAACACCCCACTCTCCTTATCTCAGTGCATCCAAATGGGACTGATCACCGCTAAGGATGGTCAACACTCTTCAAACGCCTCTCCCGGTCCGCCTGCCCCCCCCCGCGTCGCCAACTGAGCCACCCCCGGAGCAGCGGCACCCCCTCGCGCGCCAGGCTAGCGCTGAATCACTCCGCGCCCACGCTCCCAAACACGCCCTCGCGCACCCCTCGGGACTGGATCGCGGCTCCTCTCGTCAAGTGTCAAGTACGCCATCCGCCGCCACCGGCGCGGGCTCATCATTGCCAATTAGTGGGTGGTTAATTGTTACCCAATACCGCGCGGACAGGCGCAATTCTGGGGTGCTATGATACGGGGAACACGCTCCGTTGCCACGCTCATCCAATGCTTTTGATTACATTCCTATTTTTAAAATAATGTTTTGTCATTATTACGCTCATTTATTTTAGCGATGCGACTCCATCGACAAAAACAGGTTAAAAAACAATGTCGATATAATGAAATAAACCGCCATGCATGAATATGAATGCCGTGTGAAGTTTTGACTAGTAAGAACTCAAAACTACACAAGAATTGTTGGCAGCAAAAAGTGAATTTCCGCTTCCTGTGCAACTAGCCGCCTGGCCAGTGCCATTGGACTGTTGAAACCTTGGCAGTAATTACATTAAGTACTGTAAACACCCCACGGTGTAAAATCAAAATTATTTTTAATTCCATAGTGGAGCATTATAGGGGAACATGACACAGATTATGTTTCTGGAATTTACATTGCAAATGGGGTCAGGCCCTCGTCGGAAAAAAAGCTCTAAAAAGAAAGACGGGGAGGAAAACAGTGCAAAGTGAAAGTACATCAGCCAGACAAATATAATGTTTATAATTCTGTATTAAACCAATGTGTTTCGCATATCCGAATACGTTATGTTGACATAAATAGCTTATGTCCATGCATACACCCACAAGCAAAACCACTCACGCGCGCACAAGTGTGCGCACACGCGCAGGCTCGCGCACGCGGCCCTGTAACAAAGCCGCCACCGCAGCCACCTCCTGGAACCCGCTCACATGCATGCGCGCAAACGCCCCGTCTGCGTGTGTTCCGCTCTGCTGTACTGAGACAGATGTCTACCCCCCCCCCCCCCCCATCTGAAACCCCCGCGACAGTATGCAAACCCCTAACCTGCGCTGTCAGAAAATTCGGAGATCGTTTGTGCGTGTGCGAGCATGTGCACGTCTGTGTGTGTGTGGGTCACCAGTGCTGACAGGTGCTTTTGGTAAAGAGAGGGCTCCAAAGCCCAAGACTGACTGAGTGTGTGTATGCATGTGTGCGCATGAGTGTGTGACAGAGAGTGAGGGAGAAGAAATAAAAAAATGGGTGAAAACTCCCAGCAGCTGTCGACCTAATTCCTCTAACACGGTGCTTGTGCTCCGATTAGAAAATGGATCTGACCCCTAATTTACTCCTGACACCGGCTAATGCGCTATATCTCAATCACTCCGTCCCTCATCGCCGCCACTCAGCCAGGCCCTAGCCAGGGATCCGCCTCTGACAGCAGCAGCCAGCCTCTCACCTCCCGCACACCCGCCACCAACGCTCATCACGCGCACGGACGGTTCAGCGCGGCCGCGGGGTCGGCGCGCGCACGTTGCACACGGAGCCGGTCGGTACGAACACGCGCGTCACTCTGGGTAAAGATGAACGCTGATAGGATATACGGACATAGCGTCAAACAAAACTAGCGTGACAGTACTAAACACTCACTCTGCTTCAGGATATCGTTCAAATAATATGCAACGTGTTCACTGCAAAATACCTAAAGTAATTTCTGCGCAGACGGAAAAGCGCATTTCACATGAAAACTGCATCTATCGGTGGAAATGTCAATGAAAACTTTTCACAGCGCCGATATAAAAATACATCTTCTCTAGCACCCCCTGATGGAGAAACATGTTAATTGCAGCGTGTTTTTAATTTCTACCTAGTGCAAATATAATTCGGGTTGCTATTTTTAATTTAACAGTTTGGACAAACACCAGCGTGAGTAGTCATTATTTGAGCGTCAGCGTGAAAGGGTCAACGTGGGAATTCACGCATGTGCAATTGTGGAGGTGTGGCTGCCTTTTATAGCAGTACAATGCGAATGTCAAGGTGTGAAAGTGAGTGTGTCGGTTATGAATAACATTTGTGTCCGCGTATGAGTTTCAGTCCAGTCTGTGAGGTACGTCGGTGTGTAAGAGTGGTGCATGCGAGCTGTTCAGCAGTTCACTTGTCACTATGTACGGTGACATCCCAACATGTGTGAATGCGTCACGGGTGTGTCAGGATTTCTGCGCATACGTTTGTGTGTATGTGTTTTCATGTGCCGTTTCAGTGCGTATGGCTCTGTTGACCTGCCAGTGTCAGAGTGTCAGTGTGTGCGTGCCGTTTCCGTGCGGCACTGTCAGTACGCGCATGTGTGTGTGTGCGCGCGCGCAGTGCTGTTGCTGGGGCTGCCAGCTTGTGTGCAGCCAGAGGGAGTGGCAGCAGCACCGAGCAGAGCGGGAATCAGAGGTAAGGACCAGTGCCAAGTGGGTCCCTGGAGAGAGATTGAGAGGGACAGAGAGAGAAGAAAGAGGGAATAAACAAGAGGGTTTCTCTCTCTCTCTCTCACACACACACACGCACAGGCACGCGCGCGCACTGACTGGCAGACAAAGGCACACAAAAAACGCCCTGTCAAACATGCAGTCAAACACACATTCTGACACAACCCACCCCACGTGTGCGCAATGAAGGAGACCGCAAACACACACACACAGGTCACACAGATACCACCTTCAAACACCAAGAGCGGGTCAGAAATAGAACGATTTGATTAAACTGGGAATAATGGTGCTCAGGTTCATATTGGAGAAGACCGGGTGGGTGGGGGTAGGGGGTCAGGCAAATAAAACGCACGGCCCTCAGCACACTGGACAGAAAGGCCACGCCGCGAGGTGGGACGAGCGAATAACGGCGGCAGACCCACACGCGGACAGGGTGGGGGGGGGGGGTGCTGCGCTGGGAGCAGGACGGCGCCCGGTGAGCTCAGCGGGTCTGTCGCACGGCTCCAGAGATGGTCAGTGGGGGTGGGAATAGATGACAAGGAGTAAGTCTGGCTCGTTCCGGCTTCACCTCACGCACGGCTGCCATATATGTCCACATGGAGCTCCCGGTCTTCCTCGTGCGTTTGCGGCCGTCGCCTCGACCGCTCTACCCTCGGGTGTTTTCAGCATCTCGTTGCACGAGAATTTTTTTCTTTTTAAATTCTTGTACCGTTGTGCGTTATTTGTGTTTTATTTATTTTTTTCCCGGAGAGCAGTTTGAACGCGCTATGCAAATGAGATGGTTATTACCGCATTGCTCATCAAGCAGCACGTAGGAGACATTAATAGGCTGATGAATATGCATGTGAATTTGTTAATTAAGTTAATTATTCTGCTGAAAATGCATTCGTCTTCCAAGGACATCTTCCCTAGGATTTCAACCTGCTCCTTTCATTAGTCATGCAAAATTTTAAACATGGAGCGGGGTGTGGGGGGGGGGGAGAGGAGACAATAGTTTTTAAGTTTTATTGAACAAAAAAAAGCCCCAAAGTCACAGCAGAGGGAAAAATTAAGTTGCCATTTTATACTTGTCTTGGCGCAAGGAGGCCATTTTATATGGTTGAAGAATTAACCAATTTCCTTGTGAAAATTCTCAGTTCAGCCCCACCCAGTCCTACCCCCTCAGCTACACCCAGTTTGACTTATTTTCCTTCTCTCCCTCTTTGGTAGTTCTATCTTTCAGTTTTTCCTCTAATTGCTTATTAAAACCTCTTAAATGAACTTTTTGTGCCAACTTTCCAACACATTAATTAATTGTTGTAGCCAATTAAGTGCCGTTGTGCAAATGAGTTTCTGCACAAATGGTCCTGCAGGGCCGCCCCTCCTCCCCGCCCGCCTGCTTTCCCACAAGCCCTTGCTCCCTTAAAGAGGCAGCAGAACCCACACCGGTGCGGACCGTTCGGGCCTTGCCGGGGGTCGGTGTCGTTCACGTGGGGCATCTGGGGGGTCAGGACCACTGCTGATGAAGCTGATATCACATAAGCAGACTTTGGAGGTTCTGGGCACAGATGAGAAGCCTGGGAGCACAAGATCTCACAATGCAGGAGGAGGTTGGTGTGTTTGTGGGGGGGGGGGGGGTTGGGTGCAGATGCCACATGGCTGCCTCTTGCCCACTGAGCCCGAAGTTTAATGAGATACCGCGCCGGAGAGTGAGCAGCCTGCCAAACTGTGGCCGCCCCCATCACTGGGTGCGCGACGCGTGGCACGAGCAAGACACAATTGGGGACTGGGAGCAAAGTGCTGGAGCTGTGACCCTGCGCCGCCACCTTAACCCCCCTAAACCGTGTCCTAGTTTAGTGCTGCCCGCTTAGCCGGCTCTTGCTGTCACCGTGGTAGGGCTGAGTCCCGACTGGCAGCTAGCTGTTAAGTTACAACCAACAGAAGACCAAGGTGAACTCCCATAGTAACGACCTCATACTCTTACTAATAGGAGCGATTCTAGAATGTTTAAAGGTGGGAGGCACTAGAGGGGCCAAACTTATCATTAGCCAATGATTTGTTTTGAATTGGTGAATGAAGGGGTGCTCTGGGGGCCAATCAGCTTTCAGCTGGGGCCAGTGCCTCTGTGGCCCCGCCCCTGCATACACCCCTGTTCAGGAAGGCCCTCTGGTGAAGACCTATATGTGTTGTATCCTGACAACTTTTAGTTCCAGCTGAGTTAAGATGTCATTTCCACTTGCACGCTTGTTAGTTTTTCAGCCATTTACGAAGTAGTTTAAGACGAAAAAGTAACAAACTTCGCAAACAAGAAAAGAACATTTTGCCATGCACGGCTTCATTTTCGAAACCGGAAAGACTGAATAAATGACTAGAATAACACCATTTAATGAATTTATAGCGGCGGACACAGTCTGGCGTGTTTGTCCGTTTTTTTACTTTGAGGTCCTTCTTCAAGGTGTCGCCTGAAAGCACAAGCAGCTGGAGAGCCAGCGGCGGGAAGATTGCGGCCTGACGGACGGCTGCTCGTCCCTTCAAAGCCGACGGGCATCAAATCAAACCGGCTGCACTTTCCGCTTTCAGGCCATGCGGACTACACGTAAACGTGAGACGGGCACAGATGTGCAGGCTCCCTTCGAGTTCCATGGACGCGGCCATCGCGGCTGCATTTCCCCCCCCCAGTATTAAATTTGGCTTCATTCATCCCCTCAATAAACAGAGCTTTGTATTTAAATTATGAAATTGTGTGTCCCCAATCTCAAACCATTGTGCAGATGTCCCTAAAACGACGAGACACCTCAGAATGACCTTCTGCGTGAGGTCCAGCGTGATTACGTCTCATTGCAAGACCTCGTTTCTGTCATTCTCTCAGCCATGTTATATTCTTACCTCATACTCCAATCACTACACAGTACAGCTGTAAATTTCAGTAGGCTAATTGAACAACGTCATACCGCACTGGGGTAACAGAAATTAAACAAGATTAAATAATGATAAATTTTCTCTCAAAGGGCGCTTGAACTATTGTACCAAATAGCTATTTTCTTGGTTGGAGCAAAATCCGAGATAAAGACATGGCCCAGCTGACTACTTTAAGCTAGCTGTAGCTACTGCTAGATAACGTTAGCCACAAACAGCCATCACAAACTACCATTAGTACAGTTAGCTACTGCTAACTATCGCTACCTACTGTTAGCTACGGCTAGCTATCGCTACCTACTGTTAGCTACTGCTAGCTATGGCTACCTACTGTTAGCTACTGCTAGTTATCGCTACCTACTGTTAGCTACTGCTAGCTATGGCTACCTACTGTTAGCTACTGCTAGCTATGGCTACCTACTGTTAGCTACTGCTAGCTATCGCTACCTACTGTTAGCTATCGCTACCTACTGTTAGCTACTGCTAGCTATCGCTACCTACTGTTAGCTACTGCTAGCTATGGCTACCTAC
>JABFEB020000114.1:277626-293185 GCA_019775895.2 Stomatorhinus ivindoensis
AATGCATTACAGAGGCAACTGGGACTTTAGTTTAAATTATAGAAGACCCATATCAAACATTTAATTAGCTAAATTAGGAAAACAGCTATAAAAAAAACAAATATCATGAGCTCAAACCCAAATAAATTACAACATTTGTATAAATGGCGGAACAACGGCGACGATGGTGTTAATGTAGAATGAGGAAATTTAATTGGACATTTTAATTATTCAATAACAGATGGCACACAATAGTAAAAAGGTTTAAAGGCCATGATGAAAAGCAAACTGCTACTATGTGATTTAAATGTTTGTCCCCCCCGCCCCCCAACAGAGGACAACTGAGACAGGAAATAAAATTTAAATACACAGTGCAGATGAACTGGAGGGGAGATGAACAGATGAGCTAGCTGTGAAGGGCACCGCCTACAAACATCTCAGGGAGATCCGATTGGCTGTTTCACAGAAAAAGCATCCAATGAGAAAGAATTATAGTATGCAACAGTGGCTTGGCCAATGTCGGACTGAGAGTGAGAGGAGAGGCTGTTGATTTGCGTGCATTAGAGAGGACAGGACATGTGCAGGTGGTTTGTGTGTGTGTGTGAGAGAGAGAGAGAGAGAGAGAGAGACGGGGGGCACTGACCCACAGCTCCAGACGTCGATGGCCGGGGAATATCTCTCCTCCCCCAGGAGCAGCTCGGGGGGTCGGTACCACAGTGTTATCACCTTGTTAGTGTAAGGCCGGCTGTGGGGGGCAGGGACAGTTACGGCCGTGATAAACAGCTGAGTGCAGCTGTTCTGAGAGGGGGCGCGCATGCTTAGCACAGCAGTCAGACGTGGGCGCCCCCTGCTGTCCGCCGATCGCTGTACGATCCGGCCTTCTGACTCACCTCTCCTCCGAGTTGTAGAGGCGGGCCAGACCGAAATCCGCCAGCTTGATCTGACCGCTGCGGAGAAGGGGGAACAAACTCTCGTCAGCCCCCCCCCCCGTTTGGGAGATGACGTTACCCCCNNNNGAAATTCGGCTGGCACCTGTTGTTCAGCAGAATGTTGGAGCACTTGATGTCCCGGTGCAGGAAGTTCTTCTTATGGCAGTAGTCCAGGCCTTCCATCAGCTGCCGCATGAAGCTGCGCACGTGCTCGTGCGAGAACTGCACCAGGCCCGACTCCAGCAGCCCCATCAGGTCGTGATCCATGTACTCGAACACCAGGTAGAACGCACCTGGAGTGGGGGCGGGGCCTTATCTGCGACTGCCAGTACGCGCGTGTGTGTGTGTGTGTGCGTGGGCATGCGTGCGTGCGTTCATTCAGTACTACAGGTGACTGATATTATCTAAAGGCATTCTAGATAATATCCATTTATATACAGGCAGCTCTCGACTATTAGATTAACTGGACTGGACTAAATACCAGACACGCAGAGTTCATGCAAGGCGACGTGCATAAATTACATTTCATTCTTTGGTTTAATATGGGTTCTTCAGCAGGTATTGCAGTACATTATTGGCTTACGTGATTTTTGCTACTAGGTGTCTTAAATGACACGGCGGGCAGTAAATCCGACGTGCGTAAAATGTCACTCTCGTGTTTGGGTGTTTCCCGTCACTGCCAGTGACTGGAAATTTTTAACAGGGAAATCCTAGTAAGGTACAACAGCAGTGCCCCCTCGCTGAATGAATGATCTGCTCTCAATGCAGAACAGGGGAACCAACATGCAGAATGAATCATGAGCCAGACGCTGTCTTAGGTCTCGTTTACCTGTGCGACACTTATCCTGCACGATCCCCCCCTTCCTTAAACACACCAACAAGCCCCGCCTACCTTTGTCCTTCTTGAAGTCCAGGGCGTCCTGCTTGTCCGTGACGATCTCCTTCATGTTCACCACGCTGCGGTGGTTGAGCTGCCTGAGGATCTTGATCTCACGGATGGCTGTGATGGGGAAGCCCTCCTTCTCGTTGTCCAGACGGACCTTCTTCAGGGCTACGAGTTCACCTGGGGAAGGACGGTGACGGCGCGGTGACGGCCAGAGCCCGACTGACCCACGGAAGGGTCTGAACTTCGAGCAGGAAGGGGAAGGGGGGTGGGAGAATGGCGAGGTGTGAGCCTACCCGTGTCCTTGTCCTTGGCCTTGTACACCTGGCCGTACGTCCCTTCGCCGATGATGCCGATGATGTCGAACTTGTCCACACATCGCTTGCCCCAGTCGCTCTGGGTCTGCTTACGCTCGCCGTAGCGGGGGCAGCAGAACCTGGTTCGTCGGAGATGTGGGGGGGGGGAGGGGGAGAGGGTTGTAAGGGTCTGTCTGAGGAAGCCACTGGTTCTGCCGAAACCATAAAAGACCAGCTGGAAACCAGCAGTTTGTTGGTGTAGCTCCACACGTTTGGGTTCAGCCCAGAAGGGCGGCTTTTGGTTCCCGCGCCACTGACCACAAACACCCCCCCCCCAGACTCACTTTGGTCTCTTCTTGAAAACAGGCTGCAGTGAGGGTGGGGCCTTTTGGACAGGAGACTGAGGGGGTGACGAGTCTCCGCCGGCCAGAATGGGCGGCAGCGGGAGGTCGCTCAGCAGCGGCCGGCTCCGCACCTCCTTCTCCTTCTTCTGCAGCCTTTGTGGGGGGGTCTTCTTTGGGCTTCGGGGGTGAGAGGGGGAACACGGACACACAACACTGAACAAGAGGAAATGATGGACGTTCACACCTAAAACCATTTCATTTCTCCACATTCCTATTCTGGCTGGAAAATTGTAAACGGGGAACGTCGGCATCTGTGCCGGCAGAACGGGAAGCCGGCACGGAAATCCGGTCCGCGGGACGCGTTCTGAGAGAGACGCCGCTTTATTTCTGTCGACAGCCGCATGGTGGGGCTTGATGCGGGGGTGGTCGGTGGGGAGCCTGCGGCTTTTGATTCGGCCACGCAGATAGAGAAATCACTAACAGCTTCACAAGGCGGGGGCTGCTGGGGAGTCAAT
Organism: Stomatorhinus ivindoensis; assembly: GCA_019775895.2. Taxonomy (NCBI): domain Eukaryota; kingdom Metazoa; phylum Chordata; class Actinopteri; order Osteoglossiformes; family Mormyridae; genus Stomatorhinus; species Stomatorhinus ivindoensis. The sequence goes on from JABFEB020000114.1 coordinate 280,573, forward strand.
ACAGCAAGGGGCTTATGGAGAGGAGTCAGAACATGGAGTGAGTCGGCGTGTTGGCCACTCACCTGTCCTGGTCCCCCAGCAGCATGGGCGGCAGGGGCAGGGGGGGCAGCGTGGAGGTCTTCAAGGGGGGTGGCTGCCGGGCAGGACTGCGCGCTGGCAGCACCGCGGGGGATTTGGGCTGAGCCGCCGCGGACGAAGAGGAGGACGGGGTCGTGTGAGTTGAGGCAGGCTGTGTGACCTCTGGGAGGGGCGGTTCGTGTAGCGTGGCTGGTGACGGGGGCAGAGGAGGGGGCAGGGGAGGGGTCTGAGAGGGAGGGAGCGGAGGTGGAGGGGAGGAGAAGGATGGCAATGGCGGGGCTGAGGTCTTCTCTTCCCCACGCTGATTGGCCGGTAGGAGAGGCGTGGTGACTAGGGGCGGGGCTTGGGGCGGGGCCTGGGGAGTCGGGTCAGCTGGAGAGGCCTTCTCCCGGTCGGGGGGCTCGGGCTCTGCTTTCACGGGCCGCTTTGCGTTGGGGGAGGACGTGCGGGCGGCTGCCGCAGCGGCGGCCTGCCGCTCCTTCTTCCGCCGGCTGAGCTCGGCACCCAGACTGGAGTTGAGCGGCAGACAGGAGGTGGACGGGGAGCGGCTGGGGGGACGGCTGCTGTGCGAGCCGCCGCCCCCCCCCCCCGCCGACGAGTGCTTCTTGTTACGCGAGCGTGAGGAAGAGCGCCGGGAAGAGGACGAGGAGAAGGGGCCCGGTGAGCGGCTCCTGGAGCGAGCAGAGCGCCTGCGAAGACAGAGCGAGGCAGGCGGGGGCACTTAACGGCACGGCCAGGGGGGTCCCGACAAACTCATACAGAGGGAAAAGGTTTGGAGACATTTGAGGGCAGTAGCTGGTCTACATTTCGGACATATTAGTCATTGTTAAGGAAAAGAGGACAATAAAAATGTATAGACCAATTCTCTATTGTCCGCGGTCAAAAAAAACGCAGAAGACATTCCCCGGCATCATCACAGCTCGCCGTGCTGAGTGTGCAGTCACCAACGGGCCGACCCAGGAGGCAGAGCCAGCATTCGTACTGGGGGGGTGAATCTCATACCCAGTATTTTAGCATCTCCCCAGTCCCCCAGCAACACTAACTGTCAGCCGAGTGCAACAGTCACTCCTGAGAAAGTTCATTTTGTTATTTTGTTCAAGTTCAACCGCAAATCCATCAGCAGCCTTTAAAGGGTGTGGACCCATGCTAGTTTTTCACAGGGGGGTGTGCACCCAATGCCTGGCCAGAGATGAGGCCCATCCCGCTCCGCACGGCAACAAGAACCTGCAGGATCCTACTCTCTAGATCAGCAGTTAAATACTTCACAAATTAATTTGTTACATGTTTGAAGAGACTTGGAACAGCCAACCACAGAGTTTTAAAAAATACATCACATTTGTCACACTACTGACATCTCATTTTCCCCAATTAGAAAATCTAAAATATGGTGATTTTAACAGATTTGTAAAATGAAATACAAATTGCATTAAAAGAGCACCCCTCCCCCGTTTAGCCTGCTATTACTAGCGACAGTTTCAAAGAGGCTTCAAAACGTACAGCTTGACGCCGACAGCAGTAACTGAGAGGGACGGCTGCTTTTTAAAAGGCTCTTATGAAATGGCTTCTTATGAAACAGACACCGGTCTTGACAAACCGCAATAACATCTTAGTGCTGCCTTCTGCAAGCTCTGCAGTCACCAGTCAAGGTGCCTGCTCCCCCTAGTGGCCACGCTGAGGATGGCTGGGAGTCAGGCTGCACTTGCAAAGTTAGACCACTGTATAATCACATTCGCTGCCTTTTTCTTAACTTCAGCTTACAACCAGGTTGAGGCCTTCGCTGATACTTCGTCTTCACAGTTGGTCTAAAATGCCGGTCTGAAGCATCTCTACATCTGGTCCTTGCTGGGTCTCTGGGCTCCCACACTGGCTTGGAGATTCGCGCATTTCCTGTGTGGATTTCCACAGGGTCCTGCAGGTTCCTCTGAGAATCGGCAAACTAATATCTAATATCTAAACCGCCCATAGTATGAGTGAGTGCACCATGCTGCCATCTCGGAGGGGTACCATCCCATAACTCCGACCCAGACAAGCAGATTAACTAGGAAGCTGCTGCATTCACAGTCAGCCATCACCTTATTCACAAGTGAGAACGGCACAACTAAAAAAAGTGGTGCAATCAAATTAAGTAATTATGTCTGGCGAGGTTCGCCTACAGATGCTTACAAATCCCTCTCTAAAGGAAGAACACGTAGACCGCAACCTTGGAACTGTTCAAAACAAACCAAAGGAAACTATTTCATACAAATATAAAGAATAATTCTGAGAAGTAAATATCACTTATCCAGATCACAAAGGATCCTCTAAGCCTGACATGGAGGTCGTCAGTCTGTACTAGAAAAGTGATGGAGGAAAAACTGCTTTGTGAAACATCCTATAGTGTTTGTGCCCTTCAGGGGCAAAAAATAGTAAAACATTAAAGACGTTTTCGCAAAGGTATGTAACCCAGCACTGCCTCCCTCCACATCTACATGACTGTAAGAAAAAAAACGACACTTATTTACACAGCTTAAGCAGGGGTCAGTGGTTTGACGCAGCTCAAGGTGCCACTGAAATTCACAGAGAAGGTGTGAGGAGGTAAACTAGGGGAAGAAGCAGCTTTCATGAAAGAAACGCTCTAAACTGCAGGTCACACTACACCTCTTACAGAACACAGCAGCAGAAAATATTACTCTGAATTAGTGCTGCACTGTTCGCCGCCTTTAAATTCCAGTACGGTATAAATTTTTCATTTCAATTCATCACTGTACTAATTATTAAAATCATGCCAGTTAAGCAAGCATGTTGTCACCATGCTAAATATTTGGTAATAATCAATAAAACGTGTGTCTATAGAGCTACATATATGGCTGTAATCGATTAAACAATGCGCTAGATAAATGTCCATCATTACATGTCAGTGAAACAATTCTTAGCGAGCTCGGTACATGATGCATGATAATTAAAAAAAAAACATGTTTTTGAGCTGACTACATTAATAACTTCATAAATCATATCAGTTATGCTGTCAAGCTAAAAAATGATTTTTTATTATTAATAGGGGCAGGAAAATATTTCTGTTTTATGATCAATTGCGATCCTGGTTGCAATTAAATATTTATTAACACAAAATTCCAAGAATGCTTTACTTAATTTATACTGTTACCTCGTGACTTGAAAATATTTTTGCTGCATTTTACTTTTATCTGTCCTCTTATCATATAGATGGCGTTACATTCTCTCTCACCTGCAGGAGAGTTGCAACAGATATTACAAAATTGCCTCGCGTCGCCATCTTGGTGCATCGTCAGTCATGGTAATGGAGTACTCTGAGCACGTGAATGCAAGTCAAGTCGGGCTTTATTCTCACACCAGTCACTTTTATTACGCTGCTCATGGTGACGTGAAAATACCTAAAAGCAAAATAAATAAAACTAAGCAAATGATGAGTATTACTGATTATCTGTTTTTTTTCCTTGCCTAAATGTCATGGTTTCATGCTGAAGCAAATGAAAGCAGGTATAATTTACTTCTGGCTGGGTCCATGAACTGCAGAGGGAAATATTTTGGTGTATTGACGCGTAAGCACAAGAATAAATGTTATACTTATATACTGTTTTTCCTTATCTTATTTTTTTCATGTAATGGCAACAATTATGGCGCTTTGCAATGGCACCCTTGCTGTGTTTGTCGTTATTTTTACAACAGATCTGGTTTGACTGTACCTTAACGAATGTGAGACTGAATGGTCTCAAAACTGAATCCAATCGGGCACTTAATTGAAATCTTATTGTGAGATCAGTGGCCTGTACTATGAAGCGGGGTTACTGGCTTATCGGGGTAACTTGTCAGGTTTAGGATACCACAGTTTACATGGATTTCATATTTGGTCACTTACATTTTGCCCAGACTACCTTAAATCCGACAAGTTACCCGGATAAGCCTGTAACCCCGCTTCATAGTAAAGGCCCCTGGGGAACAATACCTGTATAAGATTCTAATTTATGTCTTGGCACATGTATTTAAGTTAAAGTCCTTCTGAAACATGGCGTGTGAGTTTTAGGACATTTTTATTTTCAGCTATTCTTTTCAGCCAGAAGTCATTTTACATGCTTTGAAATAGACGTTTTTTTTTTTTAAAGAAGTATACTCATACATTCTTCAAATAAAAAGATTTTGGTAAACAAGCCTTTGGCCTTTGCTGATTTTCACGATGTTTCCAATGACTCAGCATTTGTAAATTTGTGTTCCATTTAGAGCTTTTTAAACATCACTCCAAATTTGAAAAGCTGCTACACAGCATTTCATTTCTCACTCCTATCGGATTGATATCTAATCAGAATCTAATTCAATCAGACTGAATCGAATGGTTAGCTTGGGAATCAGAATCGAATTGGGGCATCTGTGCCAACACGCAGCCCTAACAATGCATGAGAATACACCTTTTTAAAAACATTCGTAAACATATTTTATTGATGCAAACGCTTGCTGCCGCAACATGGGTGAAATTATGAGAAAAAAATACGGTGATGCACAGTGAAAATGCGAGAATCTTAAAAAATATCGTGATACAATTTTTTGCCCGTACCACCTACAGGTGAATATTCCAGTTTGTTAACAAGGCCACTTGAGTTTATTCATCTTACAGCATTTCCTGTTGCTCATATATATTTTAAAAATCCAGATTAATGACTGATGGTGATTACAGATGTGTCCCACACTCCTGTTCATCAGTGACTGCATCGTGCTCCTCTACTAGTAAACAAACTTAGTATTACCTGATAGCACTGATGCAGATTTAAACATCTAATTTAAATCACGCTGCGGTGCGTTTCTGCATGTCTGGAATAAACTGATGCTACTGCAGCTTCCAGCCTCAGAGCATTTCTTTGTGCGTGAGAATACACACGGTGACAGTGACATGTTGAAATCAACATAACTCTGCGGGCCGACACAAGGCAGGCAAAAGAAAATGGGCAGGCTGTGATTCACTGTAGCTAATGTGCTAATGCAACGCGCAGCCTTGGTCGGACAGGAAACTGGATGGGGTATTTGCTCCTTGCGAGTCTGCAAAACAGAGCCCACCAGCGAGCCGGGCGTGCGATGACAGAGCCGACGCACGGGTCACTCGCGCTGCTCTGGCCGGCTGCAGGCCGCACAAGTGACGTGCCCTGTATCCCTCTAACACACAGGCTGAAAGCCTAAACCTAGAGCAAGGCTGGACTTCACAGGAATAACGTCCAGGTCAGTGTTTACCATTTCGGCAAAATCGCAGCAGCAAGAAAACAATCGTTCAGCCCCATGAGTTACATTTCAAAAGCTGATCTTGTAATAAGTACCGGCAAAGTGGGAAAACTATGTTTTTTGCAAGAGTGAAGCTATTTGCAAAACTGCATGCGGAAGGAGCAGTTTTATGGCTCGGACATGGGTCACCACCCGCCGCAACCTGTACAGCCTATCACCTGTACAGCCTATCACCTGTACAGCCTATCACCTGTTGGTTAAGTCCGATGCATAATTTTAGTGCTCAAATAATTTATGGAGAACTGGGGTGTAACTAGAAATTCTGCCCCCCCCCCATTTTGGTTGGCACTTTCAGTCTGAAGAAGGAAGGGTAGACAGGCCCCACACAGTGTCGCGCCCCCTGAATCTGCCTGGGCATCTATGACCCCGCGGCAGCCCAGATGGAGAATGACCCTCAGCCTTCTATCGACATGCCACTAGCCCAAAATGAGAGTGTGACTCACTTCAAGAGAGTCCAAAAACGACAAGCTGCCCTGAACACAACTACCTGTCAGTGCCGTGGATGACATCCAGACCTGGGTTTAGAACAGGGCTGCCAAGCCGAGGTGACGGCGGAGGGTCGGGCTGTGAGAGTGACCCCAGTGAGTCACATGCTGGGCTCATGCAGGTCGAACCCTGGTGGGTGGGGGTGCAACAGCCCAGACGCCTTGTCACGTGCAAAAAGCTCCTTGAACAGGCAGGCTGGCACGACACCCCACGTCTCCACTCGCACCTTCCCCTTCCCCGTCTAACATGCATCAACATCACGGCAAAAAGCTGAACTGGAACTCAGAAATGGTCGTGTGCAACACTAAAATCACTCCCCGCTTCAGTCTGCTCAAAGGAATCATTTTACCCCATGGGGGGGGGGGTTAGGCACAGAGCTGACTGCCCACCAGCATCACAACATGCACCATCGTGAGAAGGTAACGGCAATGATAAAACTAACGGAAATAGTGAGGGAGTTGGAAAAATTTTGGCTGGGGACAATTCACCCCCAAGGAGTAATCTGATATTTTCTGGGGGGCATCACACTCTCACCTTTTGAGACTACGAAGGTGTGATTATGGAAATCTGGCTAGGTCAACATGTCCCCTATGGTTAAAAAGAAAAAGAAAAATCAAACGCTAATTAAAATCTCCCAAACCAAACAAATGAGTAATTAAATTTCACCTGCTTGTTAGGACATTTTTTTTTTTTTTAGATATAAAAAAATACATCTGGCACTCTAGAGTTAGACACATCCTGTGATCGACCTGCTGAGAGAGATTGGAAGTAAGCGAACAGCACTGATTAGAGTGACTAGTCTCAAGCTGTGGACACGTACTACCACACCATTAACGTTACAGTTTTGGAGCCGGACTTCAACAGTCTAACTCCTGACCCACAGAGTGTCATGTTACTAAGCTGCCAGTCCAACTAACCCAGTCACAGTCACTGCTGTGGAGGCTTGGTGTTAGTAATGATTAACCTCCGCTGCCGCTGGTCACCCCGCGGTCTCATACCGCCATCCAGGGCTGACAGAGAACCCTTCCTACCATTCCTACACCCTCTGGTCAAGGTCCAGCAGGCCGGATCAAAATGGCCGACGGGGTGGATATTGATTTTCCTTCCTATTATGGGGCACTAAATAGAAGCCATTGCAAGCCCTTGTAGGATTACATGGAAATGATGCAGCAAATAGTGTGATCTAAAACTTCAGAAATTAAGACTTCTGGGCGTCACGACCGTCAATAGCAGGAATAAACGATGCAGAAATTAAACACTAAGCCTCAACAAACCACGTGCCAAACAGCTGCTATTCAACCTACACCTCTAGATGTGATTTTCCAGGCTGGTCTCCCTAATACTTTAGTAAAGTATTAGTATTCTTTTACTTATGCACCATGGAAGGGTCTGTGTGAAACGGCATTTCAATACAATGTATACTGTGTATATTGTTGTATTGACAATAAACGAAACTTGAATCTTGAAGACCTGGAATCATCTGAACATATTCTATGTCCTTTATGGCTTATGGGAGAGCCAACCACTCCAAAGCAATGCATGCTGGGAGAGGCAGCCATGTGCTGCAGACATTCAGTGACCTCAGATTTACCCAAGAGGCTACAGCTGTCAACAACAGTCACCTGTCCCAACCCCCCCCACGTCCAGCCTGCCACGCAAACACACACCTATCAGAAGAATCAAAATCACACCCGAACCATTGAGGGCCCATGTTCAGTTCTGGAAACATCGTGACAAAGGTCATGTCACACCTTTCCCACGGTCCTGGGCTGCCAAGTGCCACAAGGCACGGTCCCACTGCACTGTGGCCTCAGGCGGCAGCCCACGGTTCTCCCCAACTACCCCAGACTATCAAGAACCACAACCTGGGCGAAGACATGTGGGGCGGCATTGAGGCCACGGCGTCTTCGTGAAAAGGCGTCAAGCGTCGAGTCAAAGCCAACCACCTTGGGAGGTCACCCTACGGCGGATGCGACTTCCTGAAAGACCCCGTGCCTTGACGGGCGCGAGTGACAACGGAGCGGGATGCGGCTGTGCCGTACTCACCGGGACATGGGGCTGATGCTGGAGGACCTGCGGTTGGCATAGGGACTGAGGGAGGAGCGTTTCCTGGAGGAGTAGGGGCTGCTGTCGCGCTCGTAGCTGGAGGAGCGCTGCCGGCCGCCGTAGGGGCTGTCCGAGCGCTGCCGGCTGCGCCTTGACACCTCCCGGTACGGACTGGGGCTCTGCTGGGCCTGTCGCCGCCGGTGGTGGTAGCTCTCCTCCACGTCGAGGCTATAGCTCCCACCCGAGGGGCTGTCAGCACCTCCCCGCTTGGGGCTGGGGGACTGGATGGAAGCGAGGGCCTTTCTGCGAGGGCTCCCCCTGGAGGACGGCCGGCCCTTGGGACTGGCCTTGTAGCTCTTGGACGACTTGCGGTGGCTCTTGTCGGCGCGCTCCTTCTGCGAGGTGCCGTGCTCTCCTCGGCCCTCCCGCCGCTGCTGCTTGTCCTTGCGTGGCTTGGCGGAGTGGCCGCCATCATCCTTGCTGCGCGACGACGAGGACGAGGATGCCGTGCTGCTCACGCTGGCCCCGGGCTGGGCCAGCACACTCTGGGGCAGCTTGGCCCGCTTCAATACCAGGTCCCCCTCTATCTGGCCCAGCTGCCGGACCCCAGATGACAAGGTGGCCACGGAGGCCACTTTCTCCTTACTTTTCCCTGAACTTCCTTTTTCCCGGTCCCTGCTGCTCTTTTTCTTGGAGCTGCCGCCGGACTCAGCCGAGTCTTTAGCCCTGTGCGAGTCTTTGGACTTCTTACGGGGGTGCCTGTGCTTGTGTCCCCGGCCGTCCCTACTCCCGCCGGCCCCGCCCCCCTCGTCCTTACCGTAATCCAAGTCCGCCTCCAGCCTCTCCCCCCCCCGACGCTCTGCAGAGGGGCGGGATGCGGGGGGGTCCGAGAAGGTGTCCGAGTCCGAGCTGATGTCGTCATACTCAACAAGTGGCTTGATGGCGCTGACGGCAGGAGGCGGTGCGGAGCCCTGCGCCGCGAAGGCGGCCGCCGGGCTCAGCGCCGACGTCTCCCGGCCGTGCTTAGACGACTTGTGCCGCTTCCGCTTGGAAGAGGAGGAGGACGACGAGGAGGAGGCGGACGACTTCGAGTGAAGTTTGCCGTCTCTGCTCGTCATGTTGGCGGCCGAGGAGTGCGGCGACAGCAGCGGCTGATACGCCCCGCCGGTGCCGCTAGCTGGCGGAGGCTGCAGTGAGGCGCTGGGGTCCGGCTTCCTCTTGCTTCCATGGTGTCGGTCTGACCCGGGCATTCCTCACGTCAGCGGCGATCCGTCTCCCAATCGCGGGCCTACGCAGCCGAGACAATACATTAACGGCAGAACTGCACTCCAAAAATCCGGTTAAAAAGAACATTAAACAACAACAACAAAAAAAAAACGTTTACAAAGCAAACAACAAAAAAAGTATGCCCACGTTCCGTCCTTATGCTTTATCAGAGTTAATCCCAGTCAGGTCAGTAGCATGTTTCTGGCGTTTTGTACAGAAAAAAATCAGCTAGAAACCAAAAAAATACGCTACTTAATATGATCGGCTCAGCGTGTTGCAAGTTTTAATAGCCGGTTACAAAGAGTCAAGTCGGAGAATGGAGCCCGGTCTCCCCCGTCTCGCTTTGGTTAGCCAGCGCTGCCGTAGCTAGCTAGCTCTCCGTAAAAAAAAACGAAAAGGGAGAAGAAAAAAAAACAAACCCCCTTTTCAAACAGCCACCTTTAGCCTTCTGTAAGGCTTTAGCAAAGGTGGCGGCTCCTTCAGTTTACGTTGAGTTCGGAAACAAGTAGTAGTCCATGATGAATGGGCAATATTGTTTCACAGAACTGAAAATGAAAACTTGACCCGGTTGGTACTGTTTACATGTTCGCTTTAATTTTCAATTTTGTCTCATTATATTTGATGTTTGGTAAGAAATTATAGTATATTCGTGTGCAGAAGATGTCCCAGTTTATTTATAGTGGCCCTGGGAATCGACCAGGCCTGCATTTAGGGCGATGTTTGCGGATATAAGAACACCCACTGCCCCTGCTGTTATGAGGAGAGGACAGTCGCCATTGCGGCTCCTCCTACGAGCTTCAGCTTCTGTACTCCTCTTGCTCGGAAGCCGGAAGTCTCGGTCGCTGTCAGTCTTGACGGTAACTCAGCAACAACCTTTTTTTCCCCCAATGCGACGCCCGCCCTCTGTTCTTGGCGCGCTGCAGTGACAACCCTCAACCTGCAGGGGGCTTCGACATAAACTACTGTAGTTGTGAAAGTTGCACACACACAAAAAAAAAACCCGGCTGTCTCACGACAACCGCAATCTTCTGTGTAAGACCCCATTCATATTAACCAAGCATCAGTCCAGCATTTGTAATAAAAAAAGAAAAGGCTGCTGATAGGGAAATGTTTGTGATTTTATTATAGAAAAGTCCATAAGTCATCCAAGAGTTCCAAACAAAATCAAATTAGCTACCGCGCAAGTTTCCAAATCAGTATTTTAACGTCATGACCACGTTTAAGTGTTACGTATGAGTACACCATTACCAAAAATCTCGAATATCTACCTATATATGACACAGCAACGTTGAGCCAGAGCCTAAAGAATATTAATCTAGCGGTGAAATTGCTGAGGCCTCAGTTTATATAAGCCCTACCACAGAAGCAGGCTAAAATGATCGAATCAAGTGTCCTTCTTACACGGTAACCAAAACCAATGTATGGAGCGGAGCCCTTCCTAGCTAATTAGCGCAAAAATTCGCAAATACAAACCAGGTGCGAAAAGCTTGCCAGTAAGGATCTTTACTCGCTGGCTACCTCTCTACTGTAGCTTGCTGTAACGACGGCGTTCGTTCCTCTCCCACGAAATACAACAATCTAAGAAAAGTAAACGCAGGTTAATATCATTACAATCGCACGTTTCACCTTCTATCTTCATCAGTGAGGAGTTGTGTCGCCGAGATCTTCCGAAATTAGCTATATCTAAGCTTTTTAGGAAAATCACATGATGAGCGAGACAGCTTGCTAGCTAACTGAAAGCATTCCCTGCAGGCAAGCTTGTTCTTTTGACGCATGTTGATGACGTACAGGAAGTACTTTTAGTGGCGACGGAAGAGAAAGGGTTTCCTGTTTATTAATGTGCAGTTTGTATTTTTGTTATTGCGTAAGTGATTATGGTCTTCAAAATCATGTCGTGTTTTTTCCGTATAACTACGATTTTCCATTCGAGAATAGGAGAATTGTTACGCTCGTAGCCACTGGATTTTTGGAGAATATGGAATTTCGTTAACGGGTCACTTGGAGGCGTACAGAATTGGCATGTCAGGTTTGACGAAGGTCTGAGTTGCGTTTTGCGGAGGGAGCTCCCTTTCGCTGTAACTCCAGCACAATAGGTGGCGATGAACGCTTTTGCGTTTACTAAGTCGCCATCAACTCCAAAGAAAACGATCAATTAAGTTTCAAAAAGGGAAATTTTGTTGTGAGAACAATGTCGCTAAATATTGCTGTCGACTATGATCACAGTGTTGACTTTAATTTCTTCTTTTCTTAATTATGTTAAACTACGTACCATAAAAGGTAAATCTGTTCACAAATATAATTTCTAACGTATGACCAACATAACGAAACGAGTTAGGAACGTGAGGAACGGCATTCATAAATGGATCCTCGAATCTTGTTTTTACCTCCTCTACTTATCTAGTAAATTAGCGTATCCTTAGCCCTTAATTACTGAGTTTTAGGTTTCATTCAGTTTCTCTGAAATTGGATGGTGTAAAAGCTGTAATTTCTGATAATAAATCCACATTAATCAGATGTATGCTGTGGTATGCGTACCACAATGCCAACTAAGCACTTATATGCCATGAAAATAGTTAACATTTTTAATAATAATGTAATAATGATGATAATAATAGCAATACATTTCATTTGTAACACACTTTACATCTGAAGTGAATCTCAAAGTGCTATAAAATAACATCATAATAAAAACAACATAAAACACCTTTTTAAAAAATTAATTAAAAGCCATAACTTCTGCCAAAAAGAATTGTTTTAAGTCCCTTTTTAAAGGACAGTCTGCGATGCCCTCAAATGGTCCAAGAAGGCGTACCATAGTTGGGGGGGCAGAACAGAAGCCCCAAACACCCATGGTGCCTGGTCAGGAGGAGGCGATTTGAGTCGGTGTTGAGGTTAGTGGGGTAAGACGTTCTTTCAGGTACAATGGGCATTGCCATAAATGCACTGGTGAGTAAGACGGGAAACCTTGTCTTCATTCCTGGCAGAGGTGGGAAGCCAGTGAAGTGAATGAAGAATGGGTGAATGTGTTCATATTTTCACACTCTCATTAGGATCCTTGCTGTGCTGATCTGAATGTATTGGAGTCTTTGAAGATTCTTGCTAGGGATTCCAGCGAGTAGTGCATTGCAGTATTCCAGCCTGGATGAGATGTGAACCAGGTTAAAGCATCTGGTAAGGTAAGAGTAGGATGGAGTTTTGCAGTATTTATAAGGTGGTGGAATGAAATCTTGCAGAGATGCTTGATATGGGTTTCAATGGTGAGTTGAGCTTCAGAGGTAATTTTTTATCGCAATTTGTTGTGTGTTAATATTTCAATGGATCTATTACACTTATGTGAAATATTATTATATTCAGTTCGGTAATTCAGGTCAAGAGAGTAAAAGTCCAGACCGGGATTTTGTTTCAACCAACCAGTTAAGCATAAGGAGTCACAGTCACAGAGAACTTAACTGGTTGG
>JABFEB020000114.1:346555-358129 GCA_019775895.2 Stomatorhinus ivindoensis
GAGATGCCGCTAATGTGAGTCTCACTTTTTCGCGTAAGTCTGGCTTTCGTTAGCTACTTTCATGGAATACCCCCCAGGTCGACCATCGAAGGCCTAAATGATCAAACCCGATCAACACAACCCCCTGGACCACCTTAAGGGGGTGGAGACCTCCCTTGAGGACCACAACCGTTACAACAGTTAAGAACCTTTATGAATGTGGGGGGGGGGCAGGTGAGTGATCAAGTATTTATAGCAGCATAAAGAGCCAGTCAGACTCTCTCCATAGGAAGGGGAGTTATTCCCAAACCAGGGAGGACAGTTGCGCTGTGCGACCGGCTCACGATTCTAGGCCAGCTATTCTAGATGGGGGGGGGGCCGGAGGGCTATCTGGCTGACCCACTTCAGCAGGTTCTCCAGATTCCCCGAATCGAAACAGCGCTTCGTCTCCACGCGCAGCGCTCGCGCACACACCCCCCTCGGCGATCATCTCCTCTTTGAGGAACGGAGAGATGTGGCAGATAAGGGTCACTAGCGTTCTGGGGACCCTAATGCGTCGCTTCAGCTCAAAGTTGCTTTTCCTGGCAGAGCCGACGGCAGAAAGGGCACCGCCAAAGCGCTGCATGACAGATTGAGAAGCTGAGGGCTGCCACTTACTCAGTAAATCATAGCCCCCCACCCCCCAAAACCCTGGTCCTCATTCAAACAGTAAACCTGACAAAAAGATCCAGTACTGAAACCAAGCCCTCCTAATTAAAGTAATGCAGAAACATCAAAGGAGTCCTTGGAGGGATTTATATTTAAAAAGGGCAACTTACTGCACATCTCCTTAATTCTACATGGGAGAGAAGGTACCCGATTTTGGATGCTGTACACCTCAATGAGCGAGTCAGCGAGGTTTAGAATTGCCATTAAGGATGCAGACAAGGCGATCCAGACATTACTGCCAAAGTTTTTGATCAGTGTGACTGCTCTGCTGTGCCCAGGCCCGCTCGAACCTGGATCCAGGCACTGTACCAAGTGGGGAGTATCGTGTTCAGGTATAGTGCAGGGCAACTGGGCCAACTGAGTACAGCATGGTCAAGTTGTCTCGTACCTCTGTCACCTGACCGGTAGCATACTCTCTCCACACCCCCCACCCCCAAAAGCACAGCAATCAGGTGACCCATAGTCAATACTGTCATCTACAGGATCGTTCCACCTCTACACCCCCTGCTTCCTGGGAATGAGTTTTAGTTGCCATGATTTCACCTAGATGTTATTTCTGAAAACTAAGCCACAGGCTGTACAGCACAAGTCGCTTCAGTGAGCGGACGTGTAAGCGAGGACAGAGAGAGGCTACTCAGGCCGCAGGGTACTGCAAACGGGCCCCGCAGGGTCAGGGGTTCGAAAGCCAGTCTAACCTGTAGAGAAAGGAATCCCGATCCTCTGTACTGTGCGGTATTAAACAAAAACACAAAAAATGTCACCGGTAGTTTGGTCACAAAATTCATCACCTTTGCCTGTTGATTAGCCGATATTACACCAGTATATATAATCAGGGATTGAGTAATTCTACATCTTGCACTTCAAATCTTAAGACTTCACACAAAAGCATAAATATAAATGACAAAGGCCACCTGGCTAGCTGTCACAGTTACGCATGCAGAATTCAGCAGCCCGAACTGATTAAGCACTGCTGTCGAGCGTAATGACCATCCCTTCAAGCAGCACCTCAGGGAGTACCTGCTGATTCGCGGTGTCCCAGCAGGCATTAACGCAGGAACCCAGTGGGTATACTGCCCACTCAGAAAATCCTTGCTTGGGACTTCAATGCAAATGCACGACTGTCACGAAACACTGCACAAGCCAGACAGACTTCAGAAGCAAAAATTCAGGACTGCCAACAAATTACAAGAGCCTGCCACTTCTCGAGCAAAGGTAAACACACATGAAATGTTGGGGCAGAAATGAGTAAAGCAATCCTACATTCCCCATCGTCGTCTGAAATTCATATTACCATGGAAACCAATCTCCACTGCCCCTACCCAAATCCCCTGAATTGTACACCGTCATGAGGCCTCCCGAATCTCCCATTACAATAACATCCATTACCCAAGTCCCATAGCAGCCCAGATCCTAGGTACTGGATTTCGCAAGATCACCTAATGTGTTTACAGACGGGAACAAATATGGGACTGACATCCAGCCCCACTGCAAATGTTTGAAAGTCATCGTATGTTTAAAAGGCAAAGTAACTTGCTACTTCAGAAAGCACCTTCCCCACTGAGAGCTCGGGTCAAGTATGAACAGGGACCTAAGGCCAAAGCTTCACCCTCTACACGCCGATGGTAAACCAAGGAAGGAAAGTGCTTATTAGAGATCCAACAGAGGGCAACAGATCAGGGAGAGATGACATCTAAACATGCAACATTCCCAGGCTGGTAAGGAACAGGCCAGTCAGCTTCAGGGACTGCAAGAGGCTGATAATCCAAAGGCAGCCTGCGCACATGCGCCAAACAGGGGAGCAGGTATTACCATCCATCCAGTACAGGGGTTTAACAAAGTCTATATGCAAATTTCAGCAGATTGACCTATGAGTCTGTTTCAATTTAGACACCACCTGAAGGCACATGCATCAGAGGTCACTTCAGACAAACCAGCTGGATCCAGATTGCAATAACTAAAACTGGGTAATGTTTACTGTGAAAGGTAGGAAGGTACAGAAGTTTCATTCTGCAAAACAGCAAGCATTAGGGTCCATCATCTTGAGATACACCCATTCTGGCATATCTGTTCATTTAATGCAAGTCATGCTGTGTTGGAGAATAAATTATAGTTTAATAACACAAGGCTTTCATCCAATGGGATAGTTAAACCATTCTGTGACTGAAAACCTTTCAATGTGGTAAAGAATTACACTACAAAGGGGACATTAGTACTGGGCCAGAGACAGCAGACTCCACACAAAGCTTCCAACTAAAGCTGGAAAGTCCAACTTTCCCTCAGCTTGATTCTAAATAGAGCAGTGTTACTCCAATCTGACAAAGCACAGGATGGCACTGACGTCATTGCAGCTGCCGTACATGCTGCCGGCCCATAACACCCTCACAAAGCAAAATCAAGTTAATGGGGCCAGGAACAGGAACCAGGAGGGGAATTAAACTAAACCATCAGTTTAGTGGTCAGACAGCTGAAGGCAGTGGGTCTCTGGGTAGTTTATTTGGTCAATTAACCAATCATGATGCATACAGAACGCAATGTACAAAAAAGGGAAAACAATCCAAAATGTAAATTCATGCCATTGAAAGGCAACTAAATCTCACATTTAAACAAATTCGATTGTACTTTAAGGGTTACTACCCAACCTAAAAAAATCCTTTCCCACAAAGTTTAACCAGTAGCTGGAGAGACTGGCTTCAGGCTGAAGAAATCACGCAAGTTGACCTCTTGTGCCACAGGCCGTGGGATCTTGCGCTCGTTGAAGAGACTGGAGAGGTTGGCTTCCATCGTGAGGCGCCTTCGGAGTCGCATGCGCAGGGCAAACAGTTGACTCAGGTCATCCTCCACTAGGGGGCGCTGGCCGTAACCAAGGCGCTTCTGCCAACTCTTGCTGGACCGCTGCTGCTTCTGCTGCAAAAGTCATGGCACCCAGTCCCACACCCATCATTACAAGCCACTGCCAGCAGGGGGAGCCCTACCAGCAGCTTTCACTCCTTGCTGTACCATGTAGTATACACAATAGAAAAGTACCAAGACTGATGGATTAATCAGTTTAAAAGCCTAAATGCCTCAGAGGCAGAACATCCACAGTACCTTCAGCCTGGAAGCATAAGGGTCATGGTGAACCTGGTGTCTGTTCAGGCTTTCCTGTGGACCAAGCAGCCGTAAGTAAATAACCATGCACAAGTTAAGAGAACACCTAGGGATTTGCCATGCTCTACTTTGTAATATTGGAACTGTGTCTACAGGAATGGAAGATTAAATACAATGGACACAGAACAGTGTAGTACTGTCAAGTATGGGGTCTCAGTATGCATAAGTGATTCAAAGTATAATCTATGTTGACTTAGCCATTCATAGCAACTAGGCTGTATTCCTGGTGAGCCTGATATTGAAATGGATCAAAATAACCCAAAATGTTTTAGTTTTACCTATCTGAAGATGCTTAAGATTAGCTTTTAAAGTGTCCGGAAAACTTGATATACAATGAAACCGACGAAGGGCTTTTAGACGTAGGACAGACCATGAAGAACCCAGACGCAGGCAGCCGTGAAGCTAGGAGACGGCAGGGCTGCCACTCACACGCATGGCGAAGGCGCGCTGGCATCCCGGCTGGCTGCAGTGGTGCTTCAGCAGCTGCAGGTGCACCTTGCGGATGTGGTGCTGCAGGTTGAAGGCGGTGGAGAACTGGGCCGGGCAGCCGAGTCGGGGGCAGTGCAGGGCGGGCTTCTGCTGGGAATGGCAGCGCTTGTGGCGGCGCAGCGCCTTCCGTCCGTCAAAGGCCTTCTGGCACTGCTTGCAGGTGTACGTGGCTAAAGGGGAGGGGGCAGATTAGAAATTGCACATCTGGCCACTAGGTGGCAGCAAAATGGACAGAAACTGACCACTGAACAGATCTGCATACAATGCTACCAACAGAAGGCACAATGCCATTCACCACTTAGTTTCAGCCAATCCTAAGACCCATGCTTTCAGAAGCTTTCGGGTGTATTAGGACCGACTTCAGTTCTTCGATTTTCATCTTTTGCCAAACAAAACCAGCTGCAGGAAGTTACTTGGGAGATGCAACAGAACTTGTGTATGTAGATCGACTACATTCGCCAAACAGTACAGCGGGAACCCAGCTGCCATTCCTAAAAGGCTGACCCCTCCCAATCTGTACTCCTGCCATTCTCCAATCACCCGCAGGCATAGAAGCAGCAGCACAGCAGCTGTGTGAACATTAAGGCGGGTACCTGGGTGCTGGTGTGCGTGCTTGACCATCTTACCCCAGGTGGGCTGCACCACCTGACAGCCAGGGTCAGGGCAGGTGTACCCTGGGGGGAGAGAGAACTCAAGGCAGATTACAAAAGTACTGATGTGAATTTCTTCTGGTTAAGTACAATCTATGAATGCTTCAAGCTCTATTGTAGATTGACCCAAAGAAACAGCTGCGGCTTACGCCAGGTCCCTCACCAGAGTGCCTCCTTTCGTGGGCCCGGCGTGAAACGCGGGTCTCAAACGTGGCCATGCAACCCTTGACCGTGCACCTGGAAACAGGCAGAAGCCAGGGACAGTTTGGCTTTAGCCCAGCCAACAGCTTTTTACGCAGATTCCAGGAGGTCGTCAAATCCAAAGAACATACACAAAACAGCGGTCGCATGTCCTCATTGTTACCCACAGAACACTGTCGTTTCAATGCTAATGGGCGCACAGCAAAGAGCGCAAAGCCTTAAACAATTAACAGCATTTCAACAGTACAATTACCAATCGGCAGTCAAAACTGCATCCATTTCTAAAGCCAGGATGGACCATTTCGGGCCACCGCACATACCCTTCGCCACCTCTGCCACCTCGCTTTGACATCCAATTAACACATTATGTACAATCAAAGAACCTTTGACCATTTCGGATTCAGAATTTTGATGCCTTAAGCACTTTATATTTAACCTATTTCTGAACACTTTTGCTGTAATTTGGCTAGGAGTATTAAAATCAACACTAAATGTCCAGGGGTTGCCACCAAGGTTAACTGATGGACATTTTGATCACAACATTTACCCAGACATGGTATTTTTAAAAGGTTAGTGTCAATCATTGGCATTTGCCTGGATAGGTCAGATCGCTGTTATTGTGATTTAAAAAATCCACAACCCAACACCAGGAAGGGACCTCCATTCGAATTCCTGCTGTAATAAAAGTTCAGTGATTAACATTAATATTTCATGCAGGCGAGAAGCTGTACACTGAGCCCTTGCTGGAAAGGGAGCCGAACGTAATATCCGACTCTGCAGAAGGCTGACCGCAAATCAACGCGGCTGGAAGCGAGGGGTAGAAGCAGACCTCCGCAGACATGTCCTTATCGCCAAGTCTCATGCGACTGCCTTGCGCACTACAGCTTCAAGCAGCTGCTCGAGAAGCTAGAACTCAGGACAGCTGGACACCTCCAGCAATATAAATAGGGCAGAGTTTTGGAGGAAGACTAAAATCGATTGTATAACCCTGTAAAGTTTTGCCATTTCATTAAAGACAACGAACTCATGGATTTCCACTTAAAACTACCCCATAGATCACAGAGCCAGTGGCCTGTACGACGAAGCAGGGTTACCAACTTGTGGTGCCTTAAATCCGACAAATTACCCTGATAAGCCAGTAACCCCTCTGTAGTACAGGCCCCTGGGCTCCTAAACCAGTTTAACCAAGTGTCATACTCTACTAAAACTGACATCCCACATAAATGAATTTCCTAGAACATTCAGCTTAAGTGCATAGGCAGCAGTCGGCACTTACTTGAAAACTGGGGTAATGCCATGCACGTTCAGGTGCATCTTGTAAGCCTTGCGTTTCCTGAACGTCAGGGTGCAGGCTGGGTAATGGCACTACACACAGCACAATAGTCATTTTAATTCACACTCCCAAGAACGGCAGCATTACAAAGGCAGTATCTTAAACTTTAGCTATCTTGTCCTTGAACAAACTGCTTCAATTTAGAGTTATGTTCTTTAGATTTTCATTTACCGAAGCACAGACCGTAAAGCCAATAGAATCACCTACGAGACATTCGCAATTGTCAGATAATGAGCAAATGCGTTTTGAGCACCAAACTTGTGGGAATATAGCGCCACCTAGTGGACAAACCTTGAAGTACGCGTCCTTGTTACCGTGGCTGTATTGCGCATGTCTCTGCATGGACCTAGCGCTGAGAAAGCGCTCCTCGCAGTTCCCGTAGGTGCACCTGCAAAAGCGGCAGCGTCGTGTATAGTCGATAAATGCCGCACAAAATATGCTATATGCGCGGGATATTTTAAACCTGAAAGGCTTCTCTCCTGTATGTCCTAGTTTATGGCGATTGAGGTGTTTTTTCCTGGAGAAGCTGCGTTCACAGCCCGGTGCGGGGCACCGTAGGGGTCGCTGGTAGGGAGACAATACGACTTGAAAGAAGATTGAAAACAGCCAGTTTAACGCCACAATGAAATTAAAACCCCGACTTCCCCGCTTGTTCTTGGACAAACATACCTCACCAGTGTGCACGCATTCGTGCTCCCTGCAGCGCCACTCCCTCGAAAACGCCGCAGCGCAGCCCCCATGGCCGCAAACGAAGCGCCTCAAGCGAGGAATCGCGTCTAGTTCCTTCTCGTTCAAACCATTCATTTTAAACCGTATAACACAGTAACAACCTCCTGTTCCTCACGGCTTTTTAAAGAAAGCGGCACGGCTCGTTTGACAAATATATAGGCTTCCTGCCTAGTCGTCAGCATAAAGTTTAACCACCTGTATGAAATTTAATCTAATTCCCAGATGAGATCAGGATTAAGTAAATGAATAATTTACTTAATTTACTTTGAATGATTATCGGTTGATTCTGATTAACTTACTCTGACGCGTAAATCTGTTTATTTGAATTATAGAAAATGACTATATGTAGGCTATACTGACAAAAAACGCCAATTTGTTTTAGTGTGATCAGGGTTGCCAACACTGAACAGTTTCATTGTAAATGGTCTGTAGGGTTTACAAACTGCCCCAACTAT
The DNA here is from genome assembly GCA_019775895.2 of Stomatorhinus ivindoensis. Lineage (NCBI taxonomy): Eukaryota > Metazoa > Chordata > Actinopteri > Osteoglossiformes > Mormyridae > Stomatorhinus > Stomatorhinus ivindoensis. Next base: position 354,247 of record JABFEB020000114.1, read on the forward strand.
TTTGATGTAGCTAATTGTAGGTTTAGGGTTATAATGGAATACTATCATTTGCCATAAAATTGCAGTAGGATTAAGTTTAAATTGAGAGGATAAAAAATGGTAGGGTTGCCAACTTTGGGCTGAGGGCTGGAGTGAAAATTTCAATTTGAGACAAGTCTGCACTTACACTGACGCTGGCTTACCTTGCAAATAGTCTGTAGGGTTTGGAAACTGCCCCAACACTTTTGATGTAACTAATCTTAAGTTTCTAATGGAACAACATAGATTTGCTGAAAGATTTCTTGCGAGAGTCTGAAAGCACAAGAGTCATGCCAGATGAGTTAGCAACCCAGACTACGTAGTTAACATTTTTTAAATGCCATGTCCTTTGTAACAATTGCATTGATAAAAAAAATATCAGCCAAAATTCCAAATAGTGGTGGCATCTGTGACAAAAAGATGTTAAATGTAATTATCCCAGAAATGTCGCCTTGAGTGATTAAACCCTTACTTGTATTGCTTATGAGCAGAGGTGGAAAGTTCAGGTCCAGAAAGTACAAATCCAGACCAAGGTTTTATTTCAACTAACCAGTCAAGTATAAACAGACATAGTCACAGAGTACTCAATTGGTTGGTTGAAATAAAACCTTGGTCTGGATTTGTACTTTCTGGACCTGAACTTTCCACCTTTGCTTATGAAGCATACCTATCTTTAGTCTTGTATGACTAAAATGAAAATAGGTATGATAGAAATTAAAACTAGGCCTAAATAATACTAATAAAAGCAACTACAATGGCAAACCTAAAACGAAACAGTATACCCCTAGCGATAATAGTGTTTACAAATTTAGAGATACTTATTCTTGCCAGACAAGCTAGGTCATATTTATTTTAAATTCATGAGAATGAGATCGATGAGTTCTTTCTAGGTGACTGAAGACACGATTTTTAGCTGCTAGCTGTAATCTTTCCAGCAGGTCTTTGGTACCCAAGCTGTAGAAAATGCCTGAAAAGATAATCCAGCTTCAGGGTGCTCTGGGCTCCTCAGCCAACTTCTCAAAATACAGGATTTGCTACATTCCTGAGCGCGTTCCCGTTTCAGAATGCGCAGATGGGAACTACCCTGAAAAATGTATTTTTTAGGAATCCTGTTTTTCTAGTTACATTTCACATATATGACTATGAATGAGGATCACATGTTTTGTCTCTTGCTTCTGTATGATCAGGCAATTCAGAATCGGAATCAGAATTGGCTTTATTGGCCAAGTATGTTTACGCATACAAGGAATTTGGGTAACACTTTACATTCAGTGCACCTTCATAATGCATTCATAGAACATTCAGTGCACCTTCATAATGCATTCATAATACATTCATAAGCAGCATGCAAGTACACCGTAACACCCTAACATCCCTTAACAGCTTTAATATACATTAATAACAAACATGATATATTAAAGCTGTTAAAGGATGTTAGGATGTTAAGGAGTACAAACATGATATTTATTAATGATTTATGAATACTCAATGAATACATTATGAAGGTGCACTGAACATTTTATGAATGCAAAATAAAAGCATTATGAAGGTGCAGTTCATGTAAAGTGTTTCCGGAATTTGTCTCCGTTTTTTTACTGCGTTCAGTTTGCTTTCACAAGACGACAAACGAACAATGACGTACAGGATGTATAGAAGAGACTTAAGCGAGAGGGCCATAGTGCTATGATGAGTGAGATGCGGTGGATTTTAGGTGGTGACAGGTTTATTGCAGAAATAAACTTTAAGTGTTCAACAGAGTGATGACCTGTGGAAATGAACTATACGTCTGTCTGGTTGCTTGGTTTATTAGGCTCTGTAGCACTCGCCAAAGGGGAGGAGTTTGTACAGCAGGGACAGAGACAGGGTAACCTTGGTGTCTAATGCTGTTTCTGAACAACGTGATGCCAAATATATGGACAAGGCTTTCATGTCATGGATGATGTAATCGTCTAGCACGGCGATTCGCAAACCTTTTGGAGCAAGTATCACTTGAGATCAGGCAAAGCAAATTCTAAGCCAAAGTGCCACATGAGTGAAAAAAAATTCTGACTTGAATGCACATCTGTGTAAAAAAAAAATCACAAAAACAAGACAGCATTTACCGTTTCAGTGAGAGGGCTGAGGTACGTGGCACGACAAAGATTTGAGATGTCAGGGATGAGTGCAGTGAGCTCTTACTGAATAGTGATCCTTGATTAATCCTTGTGGGGAAATTCTCTATTTGCATGCCTACCCCATCTTGCTTGCGATGAGACAAACAGATGCAGCCGGCACGCGGTACCCCTGGAGATGGGGGGAGGGTTAATGGCTTCGCTTGAGGGTTCACGCTAGGGTTATCACCTAATCCATGTTAGGGGGGACAGTGTGAACCAGGACAGAATCTGTAAACTACCATGTCAATTAAAAAGACCTGAATCTGATTTAAGATAAGATCTTGCTGTGTGCTGATTGGCTAGTTTCCTATAATCATACATGTGCTGTTAATGGGAACAAACTGGATGAGTCATTCGGTCATGCAAACAAGCCAAGGACTGGACGAATTGTACTGTTTAGCCAATCAGGAGCCTTTCAGTTTTAATGTAGCTTGTAAAACCTGAAGTAGGTCACAGTGTCTTTTGTGTGGCAGTACTGAGGTCTTGTGGGTGTCATGACTACCAGGTATGTACCATGTGACACATTCCTGGCTTCAAACCTATGTACTTGGATGTTTTTTTTTGCTTTAGATTTTAAATACTTTAATAGGTTATAAAATCACAATTGTAATTCAGACATTTATTACAGTGTCACACAGTTAAATCAAAGATATGTATAAGTTAGTTTAGAATTTTAAAATATTTTTAGACATTTTTCTAAAGTACTGTTGGAGTTTCATTTTGACACTAATACCAAATGATCTGCGTTCTATCACCACTGCAGTATTTTGTGAAGATGTCACGTGATTTTTATCCACATTTATACACATATGCATTCACTCACATGTGATCCAAAATGAAGGACAATAGTGGTTTCATATCTTGGTGGAGTATGACTTTAAGAGGTTGAAGATCCTGGGGATACAATTTTTCAATGATACCTTTCAGCTGTTTGGATTGGGAAGGAATTGATAGGTAAGACGCCTCAACAACTGAAGTTCTGGGAACCCTTACAGAAAAAAGTGAAATAACAGGTGTGAAAGCTTGACAGAACGTTTCACAGATGGTAAATAAGGGCACTGATTTTGCTGACAGGACCTGGGAGGCTGAGAGCCAGGGGTAACCTCAAGGATATGCTGACCTATTTGAAGGTAATAGGAACCAACAAGGCAAATTAAACAAACTCACATAATTATCCAAAAGGGGTAAATCATCATCGGCATCCATACCCTCTTCTCCTGCGGTGAGTCGTGAGGCTCTGGAACGTATCCCAGAATCCACAGGCACAAAAGGCTGCAAGCCCATTGCAGAGCACATGCACAATTTTGGCAGCTTCAGTTCATCTTGCAGTTAGCAACAGTGCTAATTACTCTGCCACCCCTATATACTAATATAGCAAATCAATTCACATATACCAGGCAACTGTTAAAACAGCAGCGGCAAAGGCTTCATCTTGGACAGAGATCCAATGGTAGCCAGGATCCCTGACATCGCAAGGCTTCAACTTTATCTAAGCAAGTAAAAAAAGAACATATGACAAATTATTCACTATGTTAATAAAAATGTATAAAATAAATTACAGTAATCCCTCTCTTATCGCGGGAGATAGGTTCCAAGGCTGACCGTGATAACTGAATTTCCGCGAAGTAGGGACGCCATATTTAGTTAATTATTTAACATGTATTTGGACGTTTTTAAACCCTCCCTGTATTGTTTACAACATTGTTTGCAAC
>JABFEB020000114.1:387482-398333 GCA_019775895.2 Stomatorhinus ivindoensis
CCGCCCCCCCCCCCCCCCCCCCCCCCCCCCCCCCCCCGAAACACACAAGGAGCCATTATCTACCCCTGTGACGGAGGGTGGCACTGCTGCCTCACACCCCCAAGGCTGAGAGGTCAAACCCTGTTCTCTGTCTGTGCAGTTTGCATGCGCTCACTGCATTATACCTCCATCCCCTTGGTACTCCTGTTTCCTCATGCACCGCAAAGACATGCAGTTAGGTTAAACCTCATCTCTAGATACACACATTTGGTCATGGGACGGTTTGGTTTGAATCCCTGGCCAGCCCCATGCCCTGCTCTCTGAGTGCTAAAAAAAATAGCTGCCCATGGCTATGCTAGATACCGTTTAAATGCAGAGGACACATTTTGTTACGCACCAACGATGACAATCACTTTCACTTCATGTGGACGTGCCCTGCGACGGATTGGCATTCCATCGTTGGTTTACCCTTCCTTGTGCTGGGCCGAAATCCCAAGTCACAGGCCAGACCTTAAAATAGACCTCTTGACAAACACAATCTACAAGGACTACAGAGGATCTCCACCCTTTCCCCTTAGACTACACGCTATTGACCTTGGTCTGTCACATACTACCTTTCAGCACTTGGGGGAGATTGTGCCATAGTGAAACTTCTACTATGAAGTCCTTAACTGAAGAGCAAGAAAAGTAACGGGTAATTAATGGGTGGCGTTAGCCGCTAAGTTTATTAGACAGATTTGTTCACCAGTTAAAATTATCTACGCGTCTGACAAACGAATGCATTGGTTAAAAAAAAAGTTTTTCCACACTAGGACCACTCATTATGTACAGAGGAGAAGTTCGTTGTACTTGGCACTCTACAACCGTGACCACCGTTTGGAATTCTGGGGGCTGAGTTTAGGCAGAAAAGCTTTCATCTTACTTTGTTTCTTGCCATTGTTACACTAACCACAGGTACTCCATGTTTAATCGAGAGCCCACGCAATACAAATGGCATGTTGGCTGTTGCCACTGTGAGCTTCTTGGGAGGGTCACAGAATTATGATGGGGTCCGTCTAGAGGCAAAAAAAAAAAAAAAAAAACATAACCAAACATGTTGAGAATGAATATCTGAAGCCTGAACCTATTAGACGAGTTTGGGAGAGAAGATTGCAGTGTGATTCTGGTGATTCTGCAGAACATGTGGTCATCCCAGCTCATTTGCATCTATAAATAGACGAGGTCATGTTGTGGTTTGGCCCAGCCAGGAATGAGACGGTAGAGGTGTGGGGTGGGGGAAGGTGTTGATATTCAGCTGCTAAACTGGATACGTAGCTTAGTGGAGACGATCTTCCAAGTATGGCACCCCAGGTTCATGGAAGCGCATGGTGCTCAGTCAAAGAGAAAGCATCCACTCCCGCTCACCACACTCTGCGCAGACGACAAACTCAAGTACAAGAGGGCTTAAAATAGCAGCAAGAAAAATCTTGTGGATCAGGATCAGAAGCACACTCAACATGCGTCACTAGGTCTAGATCCTGCCATTCCTTGCGTATGCCAGCTAGCCATAGACTAAAATATTAGCGTTTGACCTGCTCTAGTGGATGAGAACCACAAATACAAACACTAAGACGGGGAAGATGCACACCAACAGGATTCGATTTCGTATCATGCTTTATGGCCAACCGCGTGTGGCCAGATGCAAGGAGCAGAGGCCTTCTCCAAAGGGAAGAGAGCCAGGGGAAAAATATCTCCTGTGTGACAAAGGGCAACTGCTTCCCACGCTCTCAAGGCTTGACTGAAAAATACAATCAATCTCTATCGTCTTCCAGCACCACTGCACCACCCATTCCGCCATGTTCCAGGTATTTTTCTGATCACCCAAGTTTATTTGGGGAAATCTTCAGAAATAGACTTTTCGTGGTAACGCTTGGTGTAAACAACTGAAACACAAAACAAAGTAGTCTCAGAGGACTCCACACAGACAAAAAAAAACAAAAATTAAATTTATGTAAAACATATGCAGTCGCAGCTGAATAAAACCATAGGAAAAATCATTTTATCACTTCAGAGTCCCTGCATCGAAATGCATATCACACCGTGAACGAGACACACACCCAGCTGAAACATCAAAATTCACACGCAGTTCTGCAATGTTATGTGATTATCTATTGCGACAGAATATATACAAACCATAGAGGTTCACTTACCCTTCCATAAACGGGTATGTTAAAGAGGATCCGTTCACACACCATACATGACCTTCTTTGGAAGTATCAGCAGAGCTGCCTCTCACAACAATCTTTATGCAACCTCAGTGTTGAAAACAGGGTTTTGTAATGCTGGGTTTCTGGATCCACAGGTTACTGAAGGGTAGCTGTACTCAGATTAACTCATCAATAGACACAAAAAAACTGACCACTACTCCTTTGAAAGAAGGAACAAAAAGTCAGGGGGAATTTGCGTTTTTCTATTCTTTTACAGGTTTCTGAGTAACACAAATCTAAGATTAAATTTCTGGTTTTTGAATGTCACTCAGTATCAACTCAAACTCCCACCATACATTATGTCAGAAGGATACAAATTTGTTCTGTACTCTTGAATTCCATAACTGAGGTGTCCTCAGGTATTGTAACAAGCTACAGGATTTCCAAGCTAAAGGAATTTAAGGAAATCCAGCATTTTCACAGTATTTTAGAGCCCAGCTACAGCCACTGGGTAAATACATTTGTTCACAAGTTACACAAATTACCCCAGCCACGCAAATTAATTACCTCGCACTAGTTTAAGAAACTGAGACGGACTGGGAATACTGCTTAAGAATAGTTGATCAAACCAAAAACTGACAGCTAGTGTTTTTAAGGAGCCCTCAGTAAACTTAACACCAATATGGTGTTAAGGTACCTAGCGGCCATCTTGGAGACAAATGAGAAAACAGGACAATGCAGAGTCTTTGAAGATTTTATTGGAATGGGGTTTGGGGATGGAAGCAGCTCACTTCTTGGCCTCCTCCTCCTTAGACAGAGTCTTGATGACCTCCTCCTTCTTGGCCTGGAGGCGCTCTTCACGGCGTTTACGGGCCTCCTTAGTCTTGGAGCGGCGAGCTTCAGCCTGGTCGCTGTGGGGCACAGGGACATCAGGTGACTGCTACACTGAGGCCTTCTTGAAGATCTCACGAAGAGTGACAAAGTGCTTTATCAAAGTCACTTTTTATAGCAGTGCCCCAATCCCAGTCCTGCGGCGCCAGAATCCAATACAGTGCGCAGATTTCCCTGTTCAAACACATACTAAACCCAGCAACTGGCCGATTGTGTTGGAGCAGGGAAATCTGCCAAGTATGCTGGATTCTGACCTTTCAGGACAGGAACTGAGAAACCCTGCTGCACAGTGGTGATTATGAGTAGCTCCTGAATACAATTCAGTCATTCATTTGTCCATCCTTTACCAAGCACTTACTCTAATGCTAGTTTGATGAAAGTACCGAGGGAACCAAGTAGTATTAAGGGTTCTTTTCCACTGCACCAGATACTGTACCTTTCAGTACTTTGCCCTTCCCACTGACTACCTGGTGCAGTGGAAAAACGCACTAAAATCAGCACTGGCTTGGACCCGCACTGTCCTACCAGCCTCCCGTCACAGAAGCTACGAGGGACCAGGCAGACGCGACTTACGCCAGGAGCTTCTTGCGGGCCTTGTCTGCCTTCAGCTTGTGGATGTGCTCCATCAGGATGCGCTTGTTCTTGAACACATTACCCTTCACCTTCAGGTACAGGTGGTGGTACCTGAGGGGAGCGGAGACTGCCGTCACAGGGGGTTCTGCTGCACAAGCCCATACGCTCTTTACGTGTTGATCAATTCCAGTTCCAAATGAGCACAACTGAATATATTTCTCTTGGAGATACACTGCAGAGATGGGCAACAGTGCTAACCACCGTGCACAAGTCAATCACCTCTAAATGATTAAGGCGAAGAAGACAGAAACCAAAATTGATCCACCTAAAATGTGGACTTCGACAGAAAGTCTGAAGACAAATGAATTATGGTTGAGCGAACAGACACCATCCATCAGCACTGTCCACCCATAATGATTTATCATAATAACGTTACATTTTCATAGCGCCTTTCACAATCCGAACGTCGCTTTATTAATGACATGATAAATAGTGACGTGCCCAGTTTTCTTGACGGGAAAGTGCAGCATACCCAAACCAACCACAACGGATCAAATGCATTTCTGCACACACTCACATGTGCCTGTCGATCTTCTTGGATTCCCTGTAACGACGCAGCAGCCGTCGCAGGATCCTCATGCGTCGCATCCAGCACAGCTTCTCTGGCATGCGGGCGTTGGCCGTACCCTTCCTCTTACCTGAGGTGGGGAGACAGTGTCACATACACATGCTCTGGGCTGCCACAGCAGCTGAGCCCCCACCTCCCCCCCCCACCGAAGGGCCGCTAACTCACCGACACCCATATGGCGGCCCTTGCGGCGGGCCAGCGTGTTCTTGCGGCAGCGGGCGCGGGAGTGCACCGTCACAGGCTTCCGGATGATCAACCCATCCTTCACCAGTTTTCGGATCTGTTGCCCTGAGGAGAGGTACAACTATTTCTTTTGGGGGCTGCGTGAACTGTACAAGTAGCCCAGATCCTTCTTTCAAAGCTCCTTTTAAAATATCCACTCGATCATCATTATTCATCACTCAAGCAGAACCTACAGGTTATAGCACACATGGTCCTTTCCGCCTCCCACAACGAACAAACTTTTCTGTGATGCATGATGTTCCTGTGCACTGGACTACCATACACGACAGGATCATTGTGTTACCTGCTGCAACTTTCGGCACCATTTATTTAGCAAAAGCTTTTGTCAAAAGCGACATCCAACTGAGGATCAGAGAGCAGGGTCGCCTAGTACCTGGAGTAATTGGGATAAAGACCCTTGGCTCAAGGTGATGTCACTCTGGCAGGCAGGGAATACAAGGCCAGTCACATAAATTAAGATGACAGTATTAGTGGCTGTGAAGACGCAATTCCACTGACACCCATATCCTTCAGGCAGTGGAGCACGGGTGCCAGACTGACGGACTTACGGGAGTTGGCGTTGGCAATCTCATTGGTCTCGTTGGGGTCGAGCCACACCTTCTTTTTGCCACAGCGCAGGACGCTGGACGCCAGCCGCTTCTGGAGCCTGAGCATGCTGAGGGCCAGAGAGGAAATGCTCTACCTCAATGGTCAAAATAATTATGGCTAGATGTACGTCATAGGCAAAACAGCTGCTCACACCTAAAAGAGCAGTTCCAAACAATGTTGTGCAATTATTTAACTTTGGAATGGTTTTGGTGGTTGTAGTACAAATATAAACAGCGCTTAATTACTAATAAATAACTTTTGATATGTCATTACCAGCGCTTGCATGAATAGTCGTATATAAATAACTACTTATGAAACATTATTCGACACAGAAGCAGCTTAAGGACCAATAAGTCACGCTTCGATTGAGTCTTAAGATGCACAAAACACTCATATCGGTAGAGAATATGCATTTAGATTCGGAAAAACGAGAGAATATACCATGATTAAGCAAGGCATTAAGGCAGCCAATTCATATGAATGGCTTATATGACCACGCTACAAAACCGCGTTCTCGTAGCAAGCTGGTGGATTAGCTTTAACGGCGCGCACGGCGCGGCAAACGACATAAAAAAGCAATTATGAATGACTAAAATATAGGCTGGCGTGGTATTCACCACACCACACAAACAGATGCGTATCCTTGGTCGCAATGCGGAGATACAAATGACAAATATTTCTGGTCGCTGAGCGTAAAAATAAACGACACGGCCTATGCATCCGGCCTGCTTGTTTAGGCGACAGATCTCGTGTACGTTCAATAATGCTTATCTTTATTCAAAGTTTTCCAAACATACGGCTTCAACATCACCCTGTCACGTAAGTTTCTTAACTAGCATCCAATATTAACTCGAAAATGCTTTACAACTCGGTTTTTAGCGTATTTTAACCGGAGCAGCTCAGGCCTGCTTACCTCATGGCTGCTGCTGGTTAAGAGAAAAGGAAGCTTAGGTGGCGGGCATGGTCTATCATTATTATGGAGAGGCCAACCAAACATTTTCAAATAAACGAAACTTAAGTGTACTAATGAAAATTAAAACAGAAATGTAAACACGTTTGATGTATTAACTTTAATTTATATAAGTGCCTAAGTAAGAGTTGAAATGATAAGTTATTTTATAAGATAGGAAGTATTAAACATAACTCCCCCCTCTTTCTAATTCATATGGTAGATTCCAAATTGGCCCAGTCACGTTGCATTGTGGGAAAAACTATATTCGTCGTTTTTATCCATAGCAGGTTACACAGGAGGGCGATGTTGAGCATCTTTAATTTTAAAAACTTTTTTCTAGTGCCAATTATATGTACTGTAGATTTCACTAAGGTTTGGTAGCATAATAAATTTCAACTTCTAAATTTAAATAAAGAGCTAAAATTTAAGAGTATCTTACTGAATATAGTAATGTTTTTCGTCAAAACAAATTATGTAATACACACTGTTACAAGTCATACTGCTATAATTCATGGTATTACTAATCAGTTTAACGAAAACAGATGCCTCACCCCTAGCTGTACTAGTGCAACGAAATTATTCCATCGGTATATTTAAAAACATGTATCAGCTCAAATATACGAGCATATCATTAAAATAATTAGAATCGAGATTTATATCTAGGGACGTGGGAGGGGGGCATGGACATTGGATACCCTGGCAAATTCAGAGGACCCAGCATTTGACAGGAGCCATTGAATACGTAAAATTATACGTTGAGCGGGGAGTCCAAGGTGTTGTGAGTGAACCCTGAATTTCTAGCTACGCTCCTGCATGCCTATGCCCCCACCAACAGATAAAAGCAATATCGAATACAAAATTTGACACTTTCTCCTTGATGGAAAAAAACTGAATACTCTACATGGTGACTTTTTTTGCTTAAAAACTTCTTGGCTCACATTTTTGCAATTTCCAGAAGGAAAATATAAGCCTATTAGACTGTCAACTAAGAAACACAATTAAGCATATGGTCACAGTGAATCAAAGCGTGCGATGACAGCCAAAGCAGTCTCAATACAACTGCCCAGCGGGAATCCGTAAGCCCAGTGACAGATATGCTATGCAAGAAGTAAGAAACATTAATGTTCATGCTTTTATTATCTCACCCCTGATCTTAACTTCTATGCCCTTTTAATTTAGCCCAAACAAATTGTTTAGTTCAATTATATTTTAGAAAAGAAAATCAATTTGTGTCCATCGGAACAGGTCCGGATTCAGGTATAGGCAGACTAGGCAACTGCCTAGGGTCCGATCGGCACAAGTGGGCCCAGACAAAGGAATGAAAAAATATAATATATATTTAATTAAATTAATATATATATATTAAATTCTCCAAAACAACTGAAGCCATATGCATTGTGTAAATACCAGCAGCACATTTCCTGTAGAGTTAGAGTTACATATTAAAGGTGTCTTTAGATTCCAGTATTGTTCAGAAAACGCATCTTCCTGGGTGGATTACAAACGTGAAGAGTATTTCTGCTTATTCAAACAATATTAATACGGGATTCTTTTGTGTCAGCATATTAAATATTAATACGGCTATTAATAGTAGGGCTGCGTCTTACTGACAACATGCTGCGTATGGTTTAGCCTTCGGTATGAATATGTAATCTGAAACGATGGTGAATTTTTTCCTAAAACAAAATTTAGTATAAAAATAGACCAGTGCATTTACAGTGCAGTACGAAGAACTTAACGTCTGTCACAGAAAACCTTTTCACTAAATCCAAGCCAGAAAAATAAATAAATAAAGAAACAAATAAATAAATAAATGACATTAAAGAGGTCTCGTTCTAATTAGTGATCGGCTTCCCCCCCCCTCCAAAAAAACCAGAAACATTAAACAGTGATGACGAGACATTCGAGCCTCCCACTTGCTAACCATCTGTTGATTTTTCCTTCCAGTCTATCATGCTGTACTTTTTTAACAACAACAACGGAAATAATGCTACAGTCTTACAATATCACTATATTATTATTCATAATAATATTGGTGTTATAATTTATGCTGAACGTGAATCATGTTAGGCTTTTATAGCAGTATTTCGGATATTTTTGATCGGATCACAGGTTCGTATAACAGCCTTGTAATATCTCTTTCTTGATGATTTATTTTACTCCAAAATAGGCCTGAGGGGGTCTTCCAAACAGGAGATTTCTAATCCGACCCTTGTACTGAGCAGCAATACCGCCTCGTCCAAAATACACCTGTTCTCAGTGGCCTGAAAGCACCGGGGCTGGAAGATGTACCCGCCCCTCCTTTATAAAAATGATTGTCACGTCGGTCTTCCAATCACGTCATAGAAAAATAAATCACGGCACACTATAGGCTGTTGTGAAAGATTGACAGCGACGTAGGGGTGGAGCCTGGCAGAGGGGCGTAGACCGGTCCCTGAGCAGCTGGACTCGGCGGCGTACGGTATTGTCTGTGCCTGAGGAAACAGAGGTGGCCGTGCGAGGGGGAAAGCACAGCTGTGTAGTGTGACACCAGCGGTGGCAGAAGGAAGCGGACGGGAAAAAAGCAGCACCATCTGTTTCTCTACGCAGACAATGCCTACGTTTACAATAGTCAAAGCCATACAAAATAACCGATTATAATAAAGAATAACATAAATCAATGGTACAGAAAAGTAACATGTCCAGGACGCCTTCGACTTCAACCCAGGAGATACAAATGGACATGTTCGAACATCCTACTTCACAGGTAAGGACGCACGATATAGATATGGCCATTTCCATTGCCTCCACACAATATGCTCTGGAAAGCAACGCATCCAGTTTCTCACATTGCATGCAGGGGGGAAAAAAGAGAGAAAACCATAACCAGCAAGTGTTGAATTTTGAAATCTTGATGTGGTTTTCCTGTAATTTTGTCAACCGATTGATGCAAAGTAAACTTAACTAGTACTGAATATAAATGACAGACAGGAACATTTTAATTGAAAGAAGAAGAAGGAAATACTTTGTATTTCAAATATAACGCATGCTTTAAATTGTTTCTGTTGACATTTTCATCCAGTATTTCCATAGTATCGCTTGTTAATTTGAGCAAACTGGAAAATACATATCGGATATTAAAATGTGGCCTTTTTGTTTCTCACTGTCCTTTGAACTGATTTGCAGTTATTTGAATTACTGGAAGACAATGGTTTATAAGACCGTTCTTCAGTAGCCATAGTGTATATTGCAGGGTGGGGTACAAACATAAGTAGTTTTTTTCTACAAGGAAATAATGTAATAAATCCACGCGTTTGTAACTGTATTTTAACGTGTGGTTTCGCTATTGCGTTTGGAGGTACTGTTATCAATGAATTTTTTCCCTTATATAACGTATATGCTTTAAGTAATAGTTCAAAATAACATTAATTTGTGTCTGTGAATACATGTGGACGCCTTATGTCAAGTCTGTATCTGCGGCTTGAATCAAGGTAAAGTGGAAGTGTTTCAGCGTTAGACAGTGATGTAATTGGGGTTATTTTTTGGTCAGAGGTGGGAATGTTGTTCTAGTTTATATCTAGCCACACCTAGAGCATATCCGGTGTGTTGGATTCGGCTGCTACCCACTCGTAAGGATATTAAACATTAACATTATTAATGTCTTTTTCATACGTACAATGATACCACTTTTTTTTTTTACTACGTAGGCTAGTTTGCTACAAATATGCAAATTATGTAAATTATTTTGGGTAAAGCCATCACATAAATCCATACAAGATGTTAAATATTATTTGGTCCTCACAAGGATCCTACTCCGAATACACCTTGATATATAGTTCAGGGTAGAATCTTAGTGAGAACTGCAGCAGTTCCGTTTCATAAGATTTTAAACTAGAACCCACTCGTGATAACCTCAGGAACTCTCTTTGCCAACTCAATCTAAACGCACTTCTTCGCTTTTCGGCTGCACTATGCTTTTAAATCACAGACCCCACAGTTCTGCTCCTGCCAAAATCGCTTGCGTTGGATTTCCACGACGGAGTTCACGGTAGCCTGTTTATATGATTTAAAAGCGAGCGTATAATCTCGACAAAGCTCAATCAGACAGATGGGCTGCTAGCGGGTCGCGCAGCAAGTATCCCTCCAGCGCCAAGCTGATAAATTATATATAAAGTTCAGGTGCCTCGTGGTGGGCTGTATTATAACATGAGTGAGTCAGTCATCGAGACACCTACAGCCCCTCTACTCACCAGCAGAAGAACTGCACGCTCGTCCCCCGTCTTTGGCCCCAAGCCAAACATGATTATAGTTTGGAATGGAAAAAGAGAACAAACGCGATACTTTCGGACACCGTCACAACCTCACAGTTGGGTACCGATGTGTGCAGATGGGGACACCACGGATAAGTGGCCCTAGCGTATAGGAGGGCACAAACCTTTCGGGTTTCTGAATCAATTCGTATTGTCACAGGACTTTCAGCTATTTTGAGTCCTGCCTCCCATTTTTGCATTCAGCATTTTTAATGCAGGCTCCGCCGTGAATGAAGACAATTTAATTTCCTGGCTTGATTATCTTAAATAATGCATCTGTATAGTATTGCTTCCTGACTTTCCACACAGGCCCCTCCCTTTTCAGTAGTATATCTACAACTGTCTGATCCGGAGACACCACCCTGAAATTCGCTCCAGTTTACCCTCTTAATTGGTCCACTTTACTACTGGAAACTCTATCTATCGCCAAGATGGTTCCTCTGTGGGTTTTTGGGGGGGGGGGGGGGGGGGGGGGGGGGGGGGGGGGGGGGGGGGGGGGGGGGGGGGGGGGGGGGGGGGGGG
>JABFEB020000114.1:439930-455411 GCA_019775895.2 Stomatorhinus ivindoensis
TTTACTTAAGTATATATTTTGCAGGGTAGTTGTACTTTTACTTAAGTACTAAACTTAAGTACTTCCTCCACCACTGGTGTTTAGATATACCAAGCAGATCAAGTCAGTCTTTCAGAGCTCGCCACTTAGCCTATGAATGGAGCATGAGACGGGAAACAATGTAGCACTGAATTTCGCCAGGGAGAAATAGCTCCCATTACATGTCGTCTACGGTAATTGTGTAGCACCTTCGTACCCACAACAAGAAAAGTCCGCCGCCCCCTCAAAAAACGAATAAAACAAAACTGAATGGCAGACAGGCAAACATGCACTACCACTAATTAGATAATTACCATCCTAGACACCAAAGGTTTTCTAAAATGCAGACAAGATGATGCCTTCCAGCAGGTAACATTTTACTTATTTTTAAATAAGGCACATTTTCCGCCAGTGTTTGAAGATGCTCTTTACTGCCTCCTGCTGATTCGGAGTTGCCATACCAGGCGCACGACTAAGAAAAACGTTCAGTTTGGACTTGTTCTGTTCCTGATTCAGCTAGCAAGTTGTTGTGCGAGTGCCCATTATATCAGTGAATGAAATTTTAAGTCATAAGTAAAATAATGGAATGAATCACCATTGTGCTGTTTTCAAAGTCACATCCTGTTACCTTACTTTCAAATCCGACCGCAGAGGATTACATTGTGTATAATTGCTTGGGGAATACTGCCTCACAATGTACATTTAGCAGCGTGATCGCCGACTTATTTTTGCTAACCCCCTTAGACCTAAACTTACATGTTATATAGGCTGACATATTTTCATATAAAATGTCGAGGCAGTTTATATATGATATGCTCTTGAGTAAAGTTCAGGTTTGCCTTTGGAGCTGGGTGGATTTCAGCTTCGAATTGCCGGCCTGTATCCAGGATTGTTATACGCACAGACAGGCAAATGGCGCATGCCAGGGACAGCTGACCCAAACCAAATACACCGCGTGGAATTTCTACTGCAATACGACTGTAATATCACAAGATTTCCTCAAAACCAATTTGATTCACAATCTATTCCTGTAGACCAGGGATGGGGCCGTTGGGTTCACGATGATTTATGAAATGGCTTATGAAATGTTAGGGGGATCGATTTCTGGGACCGGATTTAATTGCATTTGGGTTTGGACACGTTCAAAAACATATTGGTTCAAAGCAGGGCACATCATTTTATTTTTCAATACTGGATGCTCCCATAAATTAGAGGATGACCCTGTAAAACACTAGATGTAAAATCATATCAAACAGGTTTAGCTGAGGCCTTTTTTAGTGGCCCCCCCTGGGCATCAGCTGTGGTAACCCATAGGTAGGGTTGCCGGACCCTCCATGAAATTTATTTCTGGCTACGGCCCGCTGGCAATGAACAGATGTATGATGTCATCGCCTGGTGGACGTGAAGTAGTCGTTCTGGCAGTTGTGGTTCGTGTCTCCCCACAGCATTAGAGCCCCCCCAAAGGGGGCAGTCTGACACCTGCGTACAGGGATACAGTGGCCACCACTGCCATCGTCTGAAGCCAATCAACAAAGCAATAAACGGCATCACCCAAGCCTTTGACCAACCCTTGACACATGGTCTATTGGAGCTCTTTTCATGTTAATGTTGGCTGGAGCTTCACATGCATCATCTTTTCAGGAGGAAATACTGCAGACCCCCCCCCCCCCATCCCCCATCTCTTTCTTAAGTTGTGTGTTAAAATTTGGATAGTGTGAAATGGGACTTTTGCCATCTTGCACGTTTGGCATTGATTTCCTCTACAGCCCTCTGGATGATGGGCTCCCCCTTTGAATCTGGTTCCCCCCAAGGTTTCTTCCTATTGGGGAGTTTAATCTCGCCCCTGTCACCTCTAGCTTGTTCACTGCGGGGGCATTGGGGGTGGGAATAATGTGAAGCGCTTTGAGACAATGTAAGGTTGTGAAAATGCGCTATACAAATAAAACTGAATTGAAGAATTGAATTGAATTGATGCCGCTCATTCGTTAGCACGATCGTTTACCCCAAGACGATTACCTTTACAGACAGATACATTTTTCATAGACCTATTCAGAGTCCCCACAGGATGTCTTGTTCCATTGATGATTTAATTCCTGGGAAATTCCCTGGTGTCCTTTGAATGAGAAGGTGTCTGGATGAATGATTACAATAAACTTCTGTGCTTAGTAGCTTTGAATGTTGACATCTGGGTCTTAGATGGTTATACATATAAAGACAGACCATAATAAACATCCCCATTACAGCTCATTTAAGTCTCAGGACAAGAGAATGTGTTTTGCATTTTACTTCTCCTGCAAGTAAGAGTTACTCCTAGATAGCACATTTATTATTAATTAATTAATTCATTCATTCATCTATCAGACTCTTTAACTCCAACACTTAAAACTGTACAAACATTTACTGGTGTTATGTACAGTAATTGATTCTACATCATTTTTTCAATCTGCAGCACTGGCACTTGCACTATCCACCCCCACACATACTTATACAGACATTCCCATCCCCACTATACATGCATTCCCATCCCCACTATACATGCATTCCCATCCCCACTATACATACATTCCCGTGCTTATGTGTGTTGATTAATGCAGATTGTAATGCTGTCTTACGAATGACTGGTACAATTGGGGGACAGTGTGTGGTTCAGTGAGCTAAGCCTCCAGTCTCAACATATCTGTGGGTCCTTTAGAAAGGCCCTTAACCCCCAGCTCCCTGGGCGCTGCTATGGGCGGCTGCCCTTCACAGTTAGCTTACTCTCACCTACAGCGAGCATGTTGGAGGAGGGCACAAAGAGTATCTCCCGCCTGGGGAAATTATTCTATTATTATAGTATCTTTTATTATTATTGTACAGCTTCAAGCTGCTTAGATATACATTAACCAATGTTCCTTCCTGCTTAATCAGTATTGCAAAGAAGCTGGAGTATATCTCAGGAGGGTGGGGGTCTTTGGACTGTTACGACAGACTATCTGGGCTAATTGTTTTCCTGCCGTTTTAACTCCCGCTGCTTGATACTGAATGCTGGTGAATGCTTGATATTATTAATGTAATAAATGATTATTTCAGACATTGTGAAGGACATAGGGGGTATAGCTCAGTGGTAGAGCATTTGACTGCAGATCAAGAGGTCCCCGGTTCAAATCCGGGTGCCCCCTTAATTTTCTTTAAAATTTTCATTTAAATTAATGAACACCACAAGGTGACGTGCAAGGTCTCAGATATGCTCTTCCTCCTTAATTAAAGCATGTTGATTTTATTAAATGAGTTCCATTCCGCTGTTGAGTTATTTACGGAATGTCAAAGAATTACACAATCGCACTGAATTAATCACAGCTGGAGCAGAAGGTTAACAACGAAAGCCATGTGCATGCTTCCTCACAATGAGCCTCTGGTTCTGAAAGTGCATGGCCTCCAACTCGGGCTGATAGAGATTAAAATGGCTTTTGAAGACTAGCAGCTCTGGGTGCGGTGCAGCTATTCTGACCGTGGGATAAAATTAATATTTACCCATGGTGTTTTGCTGGGAGGGGAGGGAGATGGGCTTCTGTGAAGGGACACTGGAACCAATCAGAAGGGGAAATGAATGCGTGTGTGTGTTAGTGTGTGTGAGTGCGGCGCTGGGTTATGTACACTTGTATATTATGTAGTGGGGACCAATCTTATATAAAAGTTACCATCTCAGGCATCAAAAGATTTTCGCCACAAAGATAGGAATACAAATGTGTTTGTTTGTGTGTGTCACACCTCTTAACATGCCAGGTGTATCACCCACTAAGACATTAAACAACAGAAACGGGTGAAGATCTAACTAAAGTGCCTCGCTTTGAGTTAAAGTGCCAAGCGTTCAACTTCTGGTCAACTCGATCCTATCATGGTCTCTTCACCGCTTAATGGTAATGACCCACCATTAAAACTAGTATCAGCTCATCGGTTTCAGATGAGGCTTAATTGGAGAAAGCTGCACGTCCTTCTGTTTTACCTGAGCCGAATCTGATATTTTAGCGGTGGCTCTGAACGTGTGGCCGAGTGCAGTCTCCACTTCTCCGTGCAGTGCCTCTACCACCAAATGGGAATTTGTAACCAGGAATGACAGTTTTACTCCCCTAGATGTAGATGGAGTTCAGGAAAAGATGGATTGGATTGTCTTTAAAAATACACACACACACACACAAACAAATAACACTGCTGCAGGCATGAGAGGCGGTGGTAAAAGCAAGGCAATGTATAGATTCCAGTGAGGCTACAGAAGAAAATGTGGCCTATTATTGATCATTGCTAAATCCGTAACAGAGCGGGCGGATTTTAGCGTGTGCGTCCTGCTTTGCCTCTGCCAACCTGAGGGCTTGTATGTCGGGCCAAAGACAGAAACCGCTTTAATGTGTAAACATCTACAGAGAGGCTATGACCTGACCACAGGAAGCAAGCCAGTCTAAACTGCTCCATTGTTGGCTTCTAACGCTACAGAGTGCACAGGAGAGGCCTTTGTATCACCAGCAGAGAAACAAATGATTTTAAGTGACGATAATATCTGACACCTTTTTGCCCCTTATTTCATGTCACCATTCCATGTTTTTGTCATTCTGCGTCAGTGGTCTTCGACTTTCTTACAATGAGAGCTACTTATACAAAGAAAATAATCTGGGAAACCAATTAAGTTTGGAAGTTTGGAATGTATATATATATATCCCCCTTGATGTATTTTGCCACCTGGGGGGAGGAGGGGAGGTCCCCTCTGTAGGTTTTGCCTACAGGGGAAGGGAAGCCAGCAGGGGTGGAGGTGGAGGGGCAAACAACCTGGGCCCCCACACTCTAGGGGGCCCCCTGCTGATTTTAGTGAAAAAAAATCACATATATCAAATGTCCACTACAAACCATTTCCGTGACAATTTTGGTTCATATATTATACTCTATAATAGTGGTGGCATGGTAGCACCGTGGACGCACACCTTTGGGGCCAGAGGTCGACTCTCCGCCACGGCCCCGTGTGTGGAGTTTGCGTGTTCTCCCCGTGTCATTGTGGGGGGGTCCTCCGGGTTCTCTGGTTTCCCCCCCACAGTCCAACATTACGCTGAGGCTGGAGTTACCATATCGTGCGCATGTGTGAGTGAGCTCTGCGATTGGCTGGCGCACCATCCTTGCTTGTTCCCTGCCTCGCACCCATAGCCTGTGCGATATGCCCCAGGGCCCCTGCGACCATGAACAGGATGAGAAGTTACAGAAAATATTGCCCCCAGTCAGCAAATTTTACCAACTGACCCTGATCGATACATTTTTCTGCTGGCACCCAGTACTTTGATTAGCGTATTATTGACATTCCATATTTTTAAGTTCCCTCTCTTCTATTTTGGCTCCAAAAATAGCTCAAATGGTCCAATTAGGGGCCCCCCAGAGAAGTTGACCCTCCCGTGAGGGCCGAGAGGATGCTGCGATTGTCTTGAACCCATGAATTGCGATCGACCAGTAAGCGACCATTGCTCTGCGTAAATACAGATGCCTGGGTTTCGCTATTTGTTGACAGCACTTACCCGCACTAATATGCTTGACTGAGGAAGCATCTTTTACATTGTATATCTTTTACATGTATTTCCTCTGCCCATAAATCTGTCTCCAATCTCCTTTCCTTTTGTGTTTTCTGGGATTGCCGAAAAGGACAAAAACAGGACAAGTCTTTTTCAGACTTTTTATTCTGCTATTTGTTTAACGTTTGTTTTACTAGGAAGATCCCACCAGGAGAGCAAGAAAGGTTAATAGTATTCAAGGTAGAAATGTTGGCTTCTTTTACTTAATTGTTACTTACTGTATGTATCTGTTTCACATTTCTGTACATACACAAAACATTTTAAAAATGCTTTTTGCAAGATGTTAGAAGTTTTATTATCTTTAAAATATGCAAGAAATTCTCAAGTTGTGCCATGAATTCGATCTCTGAAGTTGACACACCTGCTTCAGAAACCTGGAGCCTTTGTTTTATTTTTTATAACAGATAAGCTCAGAATTTATGCTTTAGGATGGAAAACAGGATATTAATGTTATCAGCTGGCTTAGAGGTTCTTCCAAGACAGTGATGCATGATGCAAGGTCTAACTTTTGGGACCATGAGAAGATGACAGCTCTGTATGACGACATACAGACGTCTACTGCTTTTGAAAGATGGGGGACGTGAAAGAAGTAACGTATCTGAGGAAAGTTTCGGCAGAATATCCTCCAAAGAAAAATCAGGACATTATTCAAAGAAGCCAAACTGAGCTGGTAACACAAACTACGAGGATGGAAAATGGTCTGACATTTCCTTTGTCATCCACTAGATTAACTGAAACTGAACTCTCAATCTTTTCACATTATAGAGTGTACTGAGAGGCACTTAAATGCTCTACCAAACAAATCTGAAAAGTACTGCAGACAGTTTTTTACTGTAATTATGTATACTAGCAGGTCATTGCTGTGAAATGCAAGAGTTGCTTGGATTTGGGCAGTCAAGTCAAGAACCACTATGCTAGAGGTCACAGTTTATGCCATTAGGCAAACGCACCAGCAATAATTACTGCCATGCACAATCATAGTGCTGCAGGGCCAGTCAATCCAGTAGACCACACAGGCGACCACCTAGGCTGCCAACTTCTGAAACTGGCTTTCTTGCACCCATATAAGTTCTTGTGCCCCCTACAGTGTTGGCACAGAACAGCCATGCCATGTGGAGCGCCGACTTGCCAGCCGTATCCACTTCACAATCACAGTACCAACTACTGGAATAAATATGTCTCTGTGGATGCAAAAGGTGTACAAAATCAAAGCAGTATGAGAAGTCTTTGCTTAGACCGCTTGCTATGTGAATAAATACAGGCTACAAACTTCTCAGAATAAATGATGCGAATGTAAGGAACTGCCTGGAATTGCCCTGTGGCGTATTAAACCCGAGGAACATTGAAGAATAGTGGGAGTCAGTTTTTTTGGCAACTCCAGACAATGTTTCAAACAAATCCATATCCCTCGTAGGCACATAACTTAATGTCTGTTTATAAGCTGTCGCATAAAAGTCTGTTTTAGTATTCTGCTCAGGAATGACACGACCATCTCACATACGAATGTACCCAGACTGCCTTTCCTTGTCCACAACGTTAGTAACCGCGATCTGTTTATTGAATTAGTTGGCGTTAGTTTTCAGTCCTCGTCTCTTTCGCAGTCGTTTCCCGTGGTTCGAATTCTAATCGTTTCCTAGTAAAGCTCCAGGCCCAAACTGAAGAAGACCAGGGAATGTGGGCCACAAGTGGAAATGTCAGACATCTGTGTTGGGCAACGACCGAAGGTGGGTTCGTCACAAACGGCACCTCGCTTTGGGCTTCATTCCCAGTTGTTTTCTACACAATTGATGCTGACTCTGGGCCCGGGGTTCTTCACACACCCTTCAAAACAGAGGTTCAGTGTCCCATTAGCCAGCGCTACACGGCAACCCAGGGCTAAGAACATCCGACTCATGCACAACCACAACTGTACTTACAAACGGATCGCCATAAAGTCCGTTATATTAAAAATTCGCGTTAAACACAATGCTATGTAATAGTGAACGAACACTGCTTTGTAAAGCTCATGAAAATGTGGCAAGGCTTCAGTGCTGCAAGGAATCAGTGAGTTTGTTGACTCAAAGTGCAGTATTGTGCTGTATATTGTATTACTACTGTATAATTATTATTATTATATACCGTAATATTATTCTTCCAACTTACCCACAAACTTGACTCAGGGAACGGATCTCAGTCATAACCTGAGGACTCCCTGTACCAGGAGACTTGAATCTGACTTTTCTGCATGGAGGATTGTGGACAAACGTCACGGAGAAAATCCTTCACACAACCCCCTTAGAACTAGTATGGCATCTAGATTCTATCTGACGTTGTTAAAGTCCATTCATCACCTTATCTCCATGGAGCAAATAATCTTCTTCTCAGGCCATCAGATGCCTGGAGGCAAGTATCTCAGGAAATGAAAGGTCCCAAAAAAACAGTGCGATGCTTTGTTGACAAAAACCCGTTTCGTGCCTGATAGAGTCCCAGGAAGACAAGTATCCATGGCTGGTAGCTAAAAAAAATTCAGCTGGAATATGAAAATGTCCCAATTGAAAATACGTGAGTAACTCCTTAGCATCTCAGGAGCCCAGCATCTTTGCACCAAATTACCCTGGTCTCATGGTGCTAGTTTTTGATCATTTCTCTAGTACAGTCAGTTCCGTTCTAGCTTCTTGAAGGATCTCCCTGTGCTCCTCAGTTGCAAAACAACCCGTCACGGTTTATATTAAATTACCCCAATGTCCTCCTCTCCGCTGCCTTGGGTAAATATTTTGCTGCGACTCTGAACCACCCCATAGCTACCACTAACCACTTCAAACAGCGACACATGGTGGTCGTTCGTCATTGGTTATGCAATTAGGACAGGATCAACCTGTTCCGACATTATCCCTTGAATGGAAACAATAGTAATTTATTTTTATTATTTTTGTGCTGCGGCACCTAATTATCTCAGGTGCGTGTTTCTGGCATCATTAAACCCCTAACAACAGTTTCAATGGCTGTTATTTCAATCATCCCATTGTCTGCGTTGCTTGCCATATCTTGTGAGTTGTGCCATGTGTGTATTAGTATGCTCTATGGAGACTTCGAAGGCTTATATTGGTGAGGCATTTGTTGACCACCTGTAGTTTATTTACACGCCCACATAACTCCCTGCCGGATTACGAGTGCCGTGAGCCGCAAGGCCCGGTTTTGGGAAATCCTTGCCAATGCCAGGGACTTGATTCGCCGCGATTGTTTTTAAAATGCTGTTTCCCAATTCCGATGACTTGTGCAACAATGCAAAGTTTAGGCAGTTGCGCCACACGCTTTACTTAATGGACCTTTTTCGAAACTCGGGGTGAGAGCGATTTTTTTCGAACAGGCGGACTTTAGTGTGAAGCATCATGGATGCTGATTTTCCATTATTCTGTCATGGAAGAGCGAGGATTAGCAAGACCAAACCTGGAACACTCTATATGCTTCTCCATTACCGTCCAAAACCGGGCATTAACTAGAAAGCGATGTTACTAAAAACATTAGCGTTAGCATTATCCAAATATCATCACATAAAATTAGACAATGCACAAAAGTTAAATAGGATCTATGCACGTTTGTTAAATGAAAAGTGGTCTCACTAACATTCTTTGGGCATCTTCAAAAAGCATCACATCTTAAAAAAATATTTCACAGCTATCTATATCGTTAAGGACTGCAGAATACAAATACAAAAGGCTTTCCGTTTCAAACTGAAAAACAGTTGGACTTGTCTGCTTAAATACTTCAATATTTCAGTTTTCCGGCGTTACTTTTCTGGAACCTTAATGTCTGGCTCAGGTAACTGAAATCTCTATTTTATTTCCACTAGAGGGCAGAAGCTCTCTGCCCTGATGATGCTCACTCATCCCCCCCCCTCTTTTCCCTATGTTTGAATTCTAATTCTTTTCACATTTACAATAAATGGAAGAAATCCCATATGTGCACATAACAAGTGTCTATTTCTGTGGAGTGATGGGATCTAGCCCAGTTTAGGTTTCATATGGTTCTGTGAAGGAAGAACAGCAGCGAGACAACAAAGGACGGCAAAGGGACCATAGAAGTGAAGCAAAACCAGGGATAACAGAGGAACCAGGAACCACAAGTGGGATGGAGAAGGCAGAGAGACAGAGAACTCTTTTATCTTCCTAACTGCGACGCCTCACCATTTGTTCCCCGAGTCCTGTATCACCATGGGAACAGCAGTGCAGCAGTGAAGGGGAGAGAGAGAGTGAGAGAGAGAGGAGGAGAGAGAGCGAGAGAGAGTAAAGGACACATGAACGTGTGGGACCTGGAGGAGAAGCGAAGGAGGAGAAGTAGAAAGAAGGATGCTGTCACACATGAGCATTGGCACCATGCTGTTCATCTGCTTCATCCTGGCAGAGCTGGGAGGAACTTGGGCTCAGGAGCGAACAGGTAAGCACCCCTTCCCTCTCTTTCTCCTCCTGCACCCCAGGAGAAGCCCAGAATCAGCTCTGCCTGTCCCTAGCCAAGTCCTGCTGGGTCTCACCAAGCGTTAATCCTGCTGCTCCACGTCAGGTGGATTAGTGCACCGTAGAACCCTATTGGGGCAGTTTGAGTAGTTCGGTAGATCGTTACGGTGGTTTTGGTGCCTCCGTCCACCTGCGGAGCCTACCGTGCAGATGCTGAACGGTGCAGGAGAGATGACACGCCTAAGTTCATCCACGGATCCCGGCGGCTCCTGCAGCACTGGCATCCGGGTGCACTTACGCCACGTGAGTTTTCATTCGGCACCTGGTCCGACCCGGTGATGCTTTAATCGCACCCCCCAGGAGTAAAGCCGGCCCCGACGGGCTACGCCATTCGCGTGTCGACCCACTCGGCACTGGTGCTGAGGAGGATCTTGCATGCGGCGGCATGCTGGTGCGTTTTTGGACCTGGGGGGGGGGGGCAGGTGATAACAGGGCATGGTAACGCGTGATCTCCACTTTGTTGCTGTTGTCAGTGGCCCTCTGTGTTGAGAATTGCGGTTTTGTTTTGGAATGGGGGGGGGGGGTAGACACTCACCCTCCAGCGAGTAGACTGACGAATCGATTGCGACAAAACCCACTGCAGAGGACTGCACTGTCGCTTGTGCGGCTTGCCGGATAACGGAGGAAGAATTTGTCATTTTCAATGTCAGTGGGATGTGGGACGGAGATGTGGGACTGAGCTGACTCTAGAACGCGAAGCTGCGTGCTTTTGTGTGCAGGTATATTTGTGTATAGATCTGCGATTTTGCGTGTTTATGTTGGTGTTCTGGTAATTTCACAGGGTACTGTGTTTTTAAAATACTGCAGCTGTATATATATGTGTGCGTGTCTTAATTATTACATTATAGAGACATGAATGCTAATGTGTGTCTGTCTGTCTCTCTGTTATTTTTATGCTCACATGCACAAGATCTTGACAAGTTTGAGCGCATAAGCATGTTTTTTCTCCTTACTTTCAACAGGGTAGATTTTGGCTGTGTCAGGTATCCAGTAACAAACTACTGCACTCCTTCATTCCCACATGCAAAGCACAAGTTTATGCTGTGCTTTTTAACGCCTGTTTGCAATTGTCTTGCATTCCTGCACCTGGTACTGCATGCAGCCACTTGATGCCGATCAACGTGTGGCCAGTAGCATAATCGCTTTCTAGAGCACGCTTTGCACCATCCAAGAAACATGAAGTACGAGCAGCTAGAGCAGTGGAGTTACATTTAGACAATCGCAAGGCACTAATCATATCTGACCGTGGACCACAATTTTCATCTTTCTCAAAGCTGATTAATGATTAAATCACCAATATCTTAAATCTTGATGCCAGTTTCTGTCTGAGCAGAGGAAAAGTTTGTCTCCAATTGAACTGGAGATACAAAAACTACACGATGGACCTGGTAGTCTTCCCTCTGGGCTTATTTGTTTGTTTAGAGTCTTCTTTGGGGTCCTGGGTAGAGACCAGGCCCATATTCTGTCCTGCAAACTATAATCTTTGGCCTCTGCGGCGGAAGAATGACAATGGATGGTCTTGCGCAGTACAGAGCGAATTTGTTGGCCGAATAGATATAATCTGAGGCCAGGAAGAAGACACAAAACCAAGCCTGAAGTCAAAATTCAGGTCTGGCCTACAGAGGAGACATGGTCGAATGTTCTTCTGTTGAAAAAGATTGGCCGTCATATAAGGCTGCTCATTAGCTTAAATACGGCTGTTTTAATCCTGGACTGGCTGCTCTTCTTGTGGTTGGATGGTTCAGATCAGATGGGCCACAATGGTTCTCACAGACCACAGGATTTTGCATACTCACAGATCCTTGGCATCCATCTCTTCCAACTTGCACCCAGTCCCCCCCCCCACACACACACCTGAATTTCTAGTATTTTCTTAGTCGTTCAGAAACAGTAGAAATCCTCAGTTAATGCAGTAGTGATTGAAGAAGCTTGTTTTTGAAGCACATGGTGGGTGACATTGCGTACTACCACCCAGGGACTGTGTTAATCCTCCATCCCGTTGGTTATTTTATTGGTTCCAGTCCCGACCTCTGGAGGTTTCAAAGCCATATTTCTCCCATAACAAGTTCCTGACTCTGCTCCAGGGAAAACCCACTAATATTGACACCCATTATTTTTTTCTTGGCCTCCCCGCACAGGTGGTCTTCATTTAATCGAGGTCATGTTGGTGAGTTATTTCACAGCCCTTTCTTGCAATGGGGCGATTTCTTCAGCGGCTCATTACTGAATTACGAGAAAGAACATGGTGAATCATGGAACAGTCCAGAATCAATAAGTCTGAAGGAGACAGCCCCTTGAGATTAGTGTAATAGATTATTTCACTGGACGCTCATTCTACATCTTTATCTAGCTTTTCTATTTTATCACCAAGGTGAATTATGTCTGTTNNNNGTTTAGGGGATCAGTCATGGGCAGCTGGAAGCCTTGTGTCCTATCCTGCCTGAAATAGGCTCCAGTTTCCCAGTGAACCTGACCAAGATAAAACGGTTAGAACATGGATTGATGGATGGATGTACCTATGGAGAAACAATGTGTTGTGTTGGGGCAGAAGTATAAGCACCTATGATGGAGCAGAGCTGGTTGAAGATGGAGAGCTTGGTGGTGAAGTAATGCAAGGTGAGGGAGGTGGGCCTTGTAAAAGATGTGGGCGAGGTCTTCAGGTAAGCAGCAGGATCCTATAAAGGAGAACATCCGGGTGATCTTGGTGGGCCTGTTGCTATAATGGGGGTGACTGCAACAATGCAGAAAAGCCAGCAAGATCTGCACATGATGCAAATGGATTCTGAGGAAGGGAATGAGGTTTAGCAGCATACCAAGCATTAGGAGAATGGGGCACAGCAAGATCAGTAGCATCTTCTGAAGGGCGTCTCCGCTCAGCAGGTGGCCAGTTCTTCACGGTTCTTGTGGTGTAATGGCAGCCAGCATAGGGAGCATCCTTCTAGACTTAAGACTCAGCTCTTTTCCACCATGCAAAATTTATGTATATAACTGCAATTGCCACAACCAATGCTCAGTGCAAAAAAAAAATATGGTTCAGAGTCATTCTAGGACAAGAGTTTGTAAAATAAACATTTATTTGGCTAGTCAACCATTGGCCGTTGGAAGACAAAGAGCAATAGTGAATATAGATCGTGTCCTCACTGAAGTGACCTCATTGCCCAGACATTAACTAATGAAATATAACCTTCAATTTTTTTTATAAGTGCCAGACACCTCAAATTTATAGGGAGGACCATGCCTGACCCTCCGCCCCTTTCTTCCCCCGATGCCAAATAGCTACTCCGTGGAAAAGGGATGTTAGGGGGCAGCTGGAGGAACATGAAGAAGGCCCATCACTCGCTTCTCGCCCTCACAGGCCTCCCGTCAGTAATAATCCCGCATAACTTCCACATTAACACGCATCACAGATGACAGCGAGTTTGCACTGGCGTACCGCGGGGATTCGGTTCCGCGCCGTCGTCTCCCTAGTCGCTGTCATCGTTGTCAAACACGGTCACACAAAGTCATCTTTTCCATCCCATCGCGCATTGTGGCACCCCCGTGACTTATATTTTGAGTTATGTCTTTAATTTGGCTAAATGATTTTCCACATTTTTTTAAACTAGGGCCACAATGAGGTATAAAGGTTCGTTTAAGGAATCAGATTTATGACCAGAGTCTATTGGCAGCACATTGCAAGGCAGACATTTGCTTAGCAGGGGGTGGGATTTCAGCCTGTAAATACAGCATGTAAGCTGTCCTGGGTAAAAACACAAAAATATTCATAGTCAGTTTTGGATCTTCTCAGGCTTGAGGTCAACTCTGGTAATGCAACAAAAATATGGGTCTTTTTGGGGATTTAAACTGACGATGTTTTAGTTATAAACTGAGAGACTCTACCACTATGCCATCCATTACCTGCCGGTCACAGTGCCGTACCCTTTGACTTTGATCCGGACGGATATCCCAAAACCAAACCAGAGTCTACAAGGCCTGCTTAACATTCTGCAAGCATTGTAGTGACCATGAGCTGCGCACATCATTTAGAGCGAGCAGCTTTTCAGATGGCTCCGCTCAGTCCTTCTGCCAGTGGTTGTTTTGTATAAAGGTCCCCGTGTGGCTGTACGTTAGCATTTTTGCCCAGCCCCATTTGAACATCTGCTTTCATTTACCGTGCACTGCTGAAAGTTCCGCTGTAAGCAACGCAAATTCGGTCGTCTGATGAAAGTTTATTTCATTAATGACACACCTAAAGACACATCCCCCCCCCCCCCTCTGCTCCACCCTCAAATTCCACATAGATTCACCAGCTGAGTTTAGGACAATCAATAATCCTGATCGCTGTGGAAGAAAATCCCGTTAGTTCTGCTGTTACACAACATAATCCAATCAGGGGTAATTTTCTGTTTCGTTTCAAACTATGGAAGAATTGGCAAATGCCCAAATATTTGGAACTATGAATGCTTTATCCAGAGTATGAGAGTTAGCAATCAGGTATAAAAAACTAGATCACTAATGTTGCATGGAAAATAAATATATATATATATGTCATGTTGATACAGAAAAAATTAATAACCATAATGGTAATAGACCCATTGTATGTTCCTATCCCCCTCAGAATGGACACTGTTAGTCAGTATCCCAGCAACATCTTCACTGAGTCCTTGAACCATTTAACGCATACTAGTTGTCATGACAATAAAACATAATAGATGTTCTCGCAGAAAATATGAGCGACGCAAAAGATGGGTCGCGTTTCCTTAGCTCAGACCGCAGCGTTTTATGGGCTGGCCCGGTGCCAGGGCGCCTCTGTCTTTCGAAGTCGACACCGTGTCGGCATTTTAAAAACATATAAATAAAGGCTGGTTTCAAAGGAAGTTGAAACTGGCACAGCGTGCCTCTCCGCCCACCGCTTCGAACCTGCCGATTGCCCCCACGCTCTGCCCCGTTTGCGGATATACACAATTACTGTTGGCCATACGTCACCATTTTCTGATCGCTAGCCTGCACCACCCACCATGCTCTGGAGCAACACCTTTGGTCCGGAGAATTTGTAAAAGTCAGTGATCGCACCAAGGTTCTGGATAATTCAGGCGTTTCAGCTCTAAACCACAAAATCACGCGGGAGACTAATAGACGCCTGTGATTTGTAATTGCTCGATCAATCAGCTGACAGGACAACCGGCTAATAGACTGCCGCAAGGCAGCTGCGCCAAGCGGTCAATGAATTCAGGCCGATACAAATCAGCCAATCACACGTCAGCCTGGCAAAAAAAAAAGTACTCTGAGGCAGAGTCAATGCAGGTTCAGAATTAAGCGTCTTCAACATGCTACATGTCACGATGCGTTCGCACAGCGTGCCTGGATGCGTGCAGCGTCGTACAAACAGGATGGAACGAGGCAGGAATATCC
>JABFEB020000114.1:455511-465628 GCA_019775895.2 Stomatorhinus ivindoensis
TGATTACAATCAGGATTCGCACATGAGGAGCAAGGGGGGCGTGGCACATGAGGCTGGAACGGACGGATCATGACACTACATTTTCAAAATGCCAGCAAAATATGGCTGTAGGGAGCAGTGAGATTAGGCTTTTGCTTTATTTGAAAGATGCCGTGTAGCTCACATTCTCATACTGCTTAAATACACACATGGGTATTCATTGGAAGCTCAGCCGGTATATATATCAGTTGACTCCTTGGCGGCATGTATGTTTGGATGTGATATCGGCCTCACTTGTACGCCTGCTAAATAAAAATAAACAAAAATGTAAATGAGGTGCAACAGAGTTTCAGAAGCCTTGCGTTTGGGAACTCAACACACCCCAGAGAGAGGGTGTCCTGAGATGCTGCAATCGCTGGCCCTCATGGGAAGATGTTGGGATGGCTGAGTTAAAGTTAGCGCGGAGACGCATAACTGTCCGAACATGCAAAGCTCTCCTCTGCACGTGAATAAGCACATTTTCACAAGCACCAATTCATCAGTTTCATCTGAATTATAAATCTGAGGCCCTGAGCTACGTTACTCAGTCGGTCGATTGTCTTTGCAGCAGCAGTTCAATACATTTTACTCTGTTTACTTCCTTTGGGTGCCAGTGACAGCAAAAGGAGGAACCTGGCTTTAATGCGAGATGCAGGGAATGCGAGCTTCAAATGTGCAGCTTACGGCATGTCTTCTTGTGGTTTTGGGTGTACTCCTTCCTAAACAAATGTAGACTTTTAAAAGTAAATGTGCCCTTTTAATAGCAAAATTATGGGAGTGGCAGTTGTGTTCCATCACTTTGCTGATGTCATTTACATTGGGGGCTGTGTGTTTGGGTTAGGAGTCTATGCTCATGTCCAGAAGGTTTCTGGTCTAAATCTCATGGCTGGCAGAGTAATCATTGTTAAACCCTTTAATAAGGCCATTAACCAGATAAACTTGCTGTAATGGTACTGGATAAATGGCTGACCTTTGCACTCTGACCCCAAGCGTCATTTTCACATGCGTTGGGTGTCTCATGGTGAGCAAGATGGGATGCGCAAAAATCAAAGAACTCCCACATACCAGCATTCATTCTGCACTCATACTGTATATACAAATGCCACATAAAAGATTCATTAATTAGCAGACATTTCCCTGGGCTTATTTAAGCTGCATTATGGTAATAGTGTGACAATAGTAATCTCAGCCTTGAGCCAATAACCTTCAGTTGGCAATTCTACATCCTTCATGAACGTGTCACCTGCTGTCCCACGAAAGTGCGTCATAACCCACCTTTGGCGTACAATCTACCCCAGGTTTGCTAAAAGGCAACCAGGAGAGGAGGAACACCATGACCTTGCGTGGAGGTGATTTCCTTGAATCCTTCACATAAAAAAATGTGTTTTTCTGGACCAATGGGAAGCCTGCCGATTAAAATACAATGTGGCAGAGAGATTGAGCTTGCAGAAAGTCATCCAAGAGGCAAGACCAGCAAGGTGTGCTGATGCCTCTGAATTTGTAACAATACATGGGAACTAAATATACTGTGCAAGAAAAGTGGTAGGAGTCAATGAGAAACGCAGTTAGCTAACCGCTAAGACTTTCGTTAACCCTAATACAGAAAGGAAATCAGCGTGGGAGTGACCTGTGCCGTAGAGCAGGGCCCAACCAGGGAACCTCATGACGCCGAGTCTTCGTGACGCCTTTGGCCAGTATAGGCTGCAGTTTCCAGTCACATCGAGAGCCTATTGCGAGAGCGTGCCAAGATCCACTTGGGTTCTGTGCTTGAGACCCTCGTTGCGTCATGCTGCGGCCTTTGTGGTGGTGTTCTGGTCCCAGCCTTGACCCCGTCCGCCCCGGAAGGGCTTGTCCCTCACAACCAATGCTCACTGCAAAAAAAAAAATATGGTTCAGAGTCATCCTAGGACAACTCACTATATTTAAACATATCTCTTCATTTCTAAAATACTCACGTGCTCGGAGGTAGTCGCAAGCACGCATGACCCTCTTTTCCCATTCTTAATTTCCAGTTCGGTTCTTTGTTTGTGACTAACTTCCTGTGTAGCCCGTCCATAGACCGCCTTGCCAGACATGACGCGTGGCAAACAAGTCACTCTGGTGTGAGGTTTATATATATCATTTATGATTAGCATGTGGGCCAGCAGCTGGACACTGCAGTGACCCGTCGACAGAGTAGATGTTACCCAAATGGCACACGCCAGGCTGACCAGGCCACATTTTTTTATTCGCCGTCTCCGCCTCCAGTTCCAGTCTATTTCTGCAGCTGACGCCCTCTATCCTGCCCACTTACAGAAAACTTTTAAAGTCTTTCTTTTTACCACAGCTGAAATTCAAAAGTCTCAGGAAAACAGTGCTTAAGAACTGGGACGGACACCCACACCCAGCTGGCGACCGCCCTGCGTGGAGCTCATTTTCCGGTGCCTCCTGTACAGTCCTCATCATTATTTCTGCCACTCCTGTTGGGGAGATCTTGATTCTTTCCCTCATCCTCCCCCCAAAGTCTCTCTCACTGTGCTGCTTGAGCAGTGAAAAGCAGCAGCAGAAGGATGAACAGACAAACATTTGGTTTAGAAATTATTTTTCTAAGCCTCCATATTAAGACTTTTTAAAGTCTTCCCCTGGAAGAAAAAAACAGGCAACTAATTTGTATTGTTACAGAAAGTGGTTCTTGTTCATTTGGAAAGGAGCAGTGAGTCTATAAATCTACAAGCTTTGTTATCTGACACCTCATCCACTCTTCTGCTAAATCCTTCACCCCTCTTTTCCTCCTCCGCTCTGCACAGGCACCCAATCAGAGCCAAGACACTATTTCTCATTCTCCTGACCTGTTGCCCACTAAGGGGTCATTTTACAGTTAGATAACCAAATTAGCTTGTTCATTTCCATAGATATGCTGAAGATAATAAACTGTTGTTACTAAAAATCTTGTCGACGTGATTAGGAAAGGGGTCTGGGTAAGAGGGCTACCCGCTTCGTGAAATCATATCTGAAATACTCCTTAAGAGACCAAACTTCAAACATCTGGGCCTACTCTCCATCAGGTCAGATCATGTAGTAATAAAGATCAAAAGGTACTTATAAACATGGTTCATATTACTTGAATGTAATACATGGGTTAGTTTATACAAGGGTTGCATTTTTCAGGCACGGACACGAACATATATGCAGTTTATGTTAATACTTCAACTCAAACAAAGTTGCAACACTACTGGTTACTGCATAGTGACATCACACCCCTCCTATTTCCATTTTGCTGTGCCTCTTCAGCCTGGCTGTACTCCAACCCAGATAGTGACTTACGATAGTGAATACAGATTAACACCAGCTGCTTTGGGAAATCATGAAGGATACACAGGCCCCCAGCCAGACGCTCACTCTCCCTTGGAATCCTGTGTAACTTTCAAACCACTACAGTGTTGCAAAGGTGACACCCATCAGATTTAAGAACGAGACAGAACTCAGGCTTGAATAACATCTATCACAGTACATCTCCTTGAACCAAAGGCAGAGACTCATTTGAACTTAATGTAGCAAAACTAACAGGCTGCCTTTTGCCCACTTAACAGTTTTTATAATCCCCCACGATTGCTGTATTCCCATGCAACCAAAACCAAACAGGCTTTTTGTATCCTGGAATTGTCTCTGCCAATTCTTTTCACCCTTCATCATTTCAAGGAACCACACTTTAGTCTAAAACTCCATTTCGTTAGTCTAAAACATGGATACGGCTGCTCCAAGTGGTCAGCGAATCTCATGGGTGCCTTTTGTTTCCACTGCTAAAGGAAAACGTTCATTTCAATAACCCTCGTTATACCTACCAAGTCAGCAGCTGACAGTGCTCAACTGGCTACAAAGCGCACACGGTCATGTCGAAATTGTAATGCTTAGAGATACATTTCACAATCTAAATGCAAGTCTGGAGTCAAGGTTGCGTCGAAAAGCATTTTGTAAAAACTGCAGACACCTCATGTTTCATCGGCCTTCTCTGCAGACTAGAGAGAGGCCTCCGTTTTTCGCAGTTCATCCTCTCAAGGCGGGCTTTAAAACATAAGACGAGCCTCTGCAAACCAGCACGCTCCCAAAATGCCCATTGTGTGCTTGTTTACTCGCCCATTTCCGTGAACCACAAGGTATGCTCCACGTCCCCCATACGGCTGCTAAGCCAAGCCATCCGGCATCCTCAATTAAAGGGTTTCACGTTGACATTTTTTCCCCAAACCGACGGCAAGACAAACAGCTCACAGTTCGCTATTCGATCGTTAAATCGCACCGGCCCACGTATAATTAGGGGACTCAAAGAAAAAGACCTTGGATTTATCACGTTTATTTAGGAACGGGCCATAACAGTGGTAAGGGTTGCAGAAGAAACCGGTGCGGTTCGATTAAAAAAAAAAAGAAGCATAAAGACGACAGCATTAGAAACGTCTTACAACCATTAGACAAGCCAGCAAACCGACATCTTAAATATCTAACAAAAGAACATATGAAGTTTGGCGCTTTAAAAAAAAAACTCACACTCGAGGTTTGCAGGCGGTTGTGCATCATGCAGTTTTAGATAACGCGGGGACTCCTGCTGATTGATGCAAAACAAGTATAAGTTAACTTTCAGGGGAAAAAATGAATGGAAGGAAGCCATCGCCAACACGATAAGAATATAAATGTCTGAACGCCGGCTTTCTTGGAGGCCCACGATCAAAGACCCTCAAGGCAAAGCCAGGTTCCGTTTAATCTGCTCAATTTTCTAAGATCTCCCCAGAAATAAATGCGGAGCAACAGAGACGAACTCTTCGCGGCAGCCAAGCTGACCACGGCCAGGCGCATTTTACATAGGAGATTGAGCTTGGCAGAGTAGCCTCTAGACTTTTTTCCCCCCTTCCGGCAGCGGCGTTTCCATCTTTCTATAGTTTACTGAAAGCTAGAGACAAAACAGCAAACATCTGTATAGAAAGCGACCAAAATTTAGGGTTAGACGAAGCACTCCGCCAAATATCCGGCGGCGAGTTTGCGCTTTTATAGCCGACGTGACGTCACATTTTTTTAAATTCACCGTAAAACAAATAATAGGTGCACCTCTTCAAACTGCGGTTTGCAATTTGTTACAGCTACTTTATTATTTAATAATGTCTGTGCAGACAGGGGAAGAACGTGTAGGAGGGGTGCACACTAAAATTCAAGTTTATTCAGTTAAGTTAATGCTTAAACGTTAATATGGAAAAGAAAATAAAACCATTAACCGGATCGCTATAATTCGCATATCCAGGTACGTAATTACGTGAGGCTCCGGAAACGTGTATTTTTCTTGTATTGTTTTTTTAATGGTAGTTATCCTCTATTCAATAAACGGTGTGGATGGACGATGGAGGTATATTTTTTTAAAATACATTTTTTGCTCACGTGCCAATATGAATATTGTGTTGTTTCACTGGGTGGTAAGGTATTACGATACATGGTTAGGGCCTTTGTGTCCTCCCATCGCTCTGTGTGCTTGGAGTTTGTCAGTATTATAAAGAGTACTTGAAGTGTGAACAAAAAAAACAGGTGCTGGTACTCCCCTGTTATTCAGTACCAGCAGATATTGGGACGTGGCAGTACTCTGACGGGGAAAAATAAAGTGGAACTGGTCTCCATACTGGCCCACTTCAAGCACTGATCACAAGTTTTTCTGTACTATAACACGCTTTCCGTATGTTTACGCGTTGATATGGGGCCGTTGCTACTTTTTGCACTATCCACCCCCCCACATCAACGTTTATGGTCGTTATATTCTTGGTCTTTATTGGAAACGCAAACCAATGATCTATCACTTAATGGGATCTATGCACAATGTTTTCAGATGAACTTCTTAATGGGATTTGTTTCATATCAGTCCCAGCTGCCACGCTTGTTTGCCTCCTCAGTTTATAGCATCCTGCTCTAATTTTGTAGGGAAAATGTTAGGGGAAGATTTATAGATGTAAGAGCGGTGAGATTTCCATACATTTGGCAAGGCTTGGAGGGAGTATGAAGGATCCTGATGCACTTTTGTTCTAAATTTCATCTGTTTTAAGACGTAACACATGTTCAGTTTAATCACGGCAAGGTGACGACCAGAGACGGAAATGACAGCAGAAACGGACTCATTCCACTAAGTTTGTTGCAAAAGTATGTGAGAAACTAGGTTTGGGAGGCTTGATCTCAGTGCTAGGTCCTCTCAGGTGGGGCAGGGAAAAGGTGGCTGATGCCATTGACACAAATCCAGGGGTTTTGAGCAACCAATGGAGAAAATCCCACAGGGAGAATCCCTGGAAAAATCTCAAAGCTAATTCTACAGAACACTTTTTTTCTGGCTCTTGTTTGTTTTGGTCTTCCTTCTAAAAAATTTTAGCAGGAAACTGCGGAAACGTGGCCAACAATATTATTCCAGTGGATCTGTCATTCAGTTCATTGTTTATCCGCTTGTTTTGGCGCGTCGAATGCCCGTTTCTACTGGTGTATATGTCCACTTGTGAATGGATGTGTCTGAACGTATAAAGAAAGTGATAACGAGAAAGTAATCAAAACCACGTCTCAAAAAAGATCCACTAAGTCAGTTCCTTCTTGAGTTTGAGCTTTCTGTACTAAAGCCAAATTACTATCAAGCCAAATATTCTCTCTGATGCCAGCAAATATTTCATTAATGAATGTCTGAACTCTGTTTCAACTCCTTGAACATTATATTGAATAGGGAATCAAGGTTTAAAGAATGCAAAAAAAAATACTGAGTAATGTAAATGATACCAAAACATTGGCGAGAAATATATTGTTTATTGTTTCTGCGTGCACTCAGTTTCCAGACATACCAGTGTAACGGCTGGCATCTTGCTGCATGGTTGCAAATTTAGGCCACCAGGCTTATTAATCTGATTCTATTTGTCAAACTTCTCATACAATTTGATTAATTTACATTTATTCATTTATCTGACACTTTTATCCAAAGTGACTTCCAGTAGAGAGAGTTGCTACTCATGTGTGCTCCCTGTAATTTGAACTCGTGACCTTCGCATTGTCAGCACAATCTAATACTTCAAAAGCTACATTGAGGTGATGTGGTATTAAAAATATGGCCCAATAAAGCAAGAGAAGCGTTTTATTACAGAGACGACAGATAAAGTTGTTTAATTTTGCCCTGACAGTGGTGTTACATTCAGATGAAGTCATATGATGGGATCATATTAAGTTAATACAGTAATCTGTTAATCTGCAACATCGATCCCGTCAGGACTTACTATCCCACTCAACCCTGTTTATGTTTTCCTCCCAGAAGAGTGTAAAATCGCTCTTTCCCACACTTCCACATGTGTCTCAGACTTGTTTCTATAATGTGTCTCACTTGACTTCTCAATGTCATGTCAATTTATAATTATTTTAGGCTGGGTGCTTCCACAGCTATTGCTGATGTCTGATGTCTGATGTCTGCTCTGTCTAGGCCTGCGGCCCGTTCCGCCCGCAGGGAGGGCTGGGACCTCTGTTTCGCGCCGTAGGACTCGCAGTGTCCCGGGTCTCCTAGCTGAGCCGGGATGGGCAAGAACAGAGATGCTTGGAGCCGGCTTGGACATCGACACTCTGCCAAACAATATGACTCACATTGTGGTGAGGAGAGCTGGAGTGTGTCTCTAACAGACGTGTGTGTGTGTGTGTGGGGGGGGGGGATCATGTTTGTATTACATTGTGGGGACCAGATGTCCACCGCAATGTAATTAAAACCTGCTATTTTGACATTGTGGAGACCGTTTTTTCAGGCAATTGAATGCAATAAAAAACTAAAAATGTAAGTCTTGTATTTTGTTTGGTTAATTATGGTTAAGGAGAGTGCTGGGTAGGGGTTAAAGATTGGGGTGATGTCTCTACAAAGATACGAATAAAAATGTGTGTGTGTGTGTGTGAGCAAGCAACTGTCCTTTGGTTTTCTCTGGAATTTGAAAAAGAAGTACTGATGTTTAATGTGGTTCTGAAGTTACTTAGTAACATAGACGTGCAAACCTGCATTCAGCCAGTGAGTCCTGAGCAACGCCTCCAGACACCATCTCAGTGGCCTGCAGGTTCACCTCTCAGCAGATGTCCCACTGGAGGTAGAAAGCTACGTTTCCCAGAAGGATTGAGGCGCTGAAATGGTCGCCGATTCCACTGCACGCCATTCAAATTCCAATCATCATTACCCTTTGCTTTTTGGAGAAAGTGATCATTATAGCACTCTGGACAGGAATCTGTTGAGTGCATTAGCTGATGCTGGGTTACCTGGCAACGCTAGAATCATTTAGGCATTATGTATACGGGGAGTGATATTGCCGTAAAGCTATAAAGCTATTGCTGTATGTTGGTGTTTGTTGTTGCCAAGGGCGATTAAATTTGGTGAGCAATGGTAACAAAATGCGTGTGAAAATACGGGACAAATGGCTAAATGGTTATAGAATAATTACTTTACAGGGGGGCTGAAGCCCCCCCTAAATAGGGTATAGAACTGCCTATGGACGTCACACAACAACAGCTGTTTATGGCATTGTAATATGCTGCAGCTTTAAACTGCAGGGTAAAGGCAGGAGTTTGTGACCTGAATGCTGTTGTTTTAAGTGCAAGGGGAACCCTGGTCTAGAAGATGGTGCCTAATAAATTTAAGGTGCATTGGCTTCCAGCGTCATTAGCGAGCATTGTACCAACTCCCATTATCATGGCTGGATGGGGTCTGGAAGGACCCCTCTGCACCTCTACTGCCGTGCTGGGGTCATATTGTTCTCACATACCGTCTGACTCACCACCAGTTGATCATTTCTTCACTTTCTTACGGTCGTCCCATTGGTTACAGATGAGTTGCTGGGTCGGGGCCCAGCCCTGCCGGATAATCCCTCTCCCTCTGGGCTCAGTCCATTCCCCTCACCCCACAGCCTGGCCTCCTGCCCAAGCCTGTGAGAGCGTCCTCGGGCCGCCGTGAGTCAGACTTCCTGCCATCGGGGACTCCTGTCTCCATGACTTGCGTGCCCACACAAACACAGGCGCGGGATCCTCCAGCCTCTGTGATGAAATGTGCCCAAAATGTGCGTCAGGGCCGTGGTGTTTTACAGCCTTGCTGTGGAGCACAAGCTTACCGTGTAAGCCACAATAATAATATTAGACCAGTGCTAAACATTTGAACTGTCCAGTAAATCAGGTGAAAAATTGTGTTTCCTGTGTTTCTTAATGTTAGCTAAGTTTCATGATGAAATAACAGGTGTAGCTGACATACATTTATATACCAGAATCTAGGTAAATGAATCTCTTTTTTTATTATTAATAGATGCTATCAAGTGAATGTCAATGTCTGGCGACCGTAGAGACAGCCGTGCTCCGGAGCAGGGTTGGGGGCATTCCGGAATGCATTCATCAATTCCAATCCAAATCGGGAAATGGAACTGGAGTTGGAATTTACAGAATTATGCTCAACTAAGCATTTTTCTGTCTCAGGAGGACTCTCATCGATATTACACATGGCGAAGTTTTGGGCCGGCCGACAAGCGCACGGAAGATCTCTGGGTGGATCTGAATGACCCACGGCTCAGCCAAGTCCGAATGCACGGGATCCTGTCCAACACGCACCGGCAGGCTGCGGTGAGAACCCAGGAACGTGGGCAGGCTCCAGCAGCTAGCCCAACGCCCCGCTCTGCTCATAATCTATTCCTTATGATCTTCTTCTCGATACATCAGATGGATGCTGATTTCGCCCCAACGAATCTAAGACACAGATGAAAGGCGATAAGGAGGGGAATGTTTTGGGAGGCTCTGGCACTTCGAGTTTCTTAACTTGAAGCAGAAGAACATCTAAAAAGAGATAATGAATCAGAAGGACAACCCCTCTAGGCCTGAATGGGTCATATGTTCCGTATTAATCAGTATCATGCCGTTCAGATGATAATACTCAATTATCGCTTTTTAACTGGTAATTCATGACAGTCAGCTGACACATTTAATGTGTTTTCGCCAATTCGTTCTGGTACCAAGATTAATAAACCTTTTCATGCGCTTGGTAATTAATAAATCACATGTATAACCTTGTGGTGGCAACTTACGTGACCTGTAGTCACACAAAGCCAATCACCAGCCTCTCTCC
>JABFEB020000114.1:567251-588948 GCA_019775895.2 Stomatorhinus ivindoensis
ACAAGGAGGACCAACAGCCGGTCCCGAATATCGACCACCTGTTGTCCAACATTGGGAGGACGGCGCCGCTTCCGGAGGCCTCAGGTGAGACCTCGACCCCCACTTCCCCTGCCACCAACAGCCACACGCACACTTAACATCCACGCCATATACGGCGCTGTGCTGTTCCCACGGCGACCTCAGGCCCTTTCACAGAAGTGGTGCTTTAATCGAAAGGCAGCGACGCGTCCGCGTGTTCTGCTCCGCCCCTCGCGGACTCGGACGTTCCCTGTGTGCCACTTTCCCACGTTTCTCTCTCTTGTACCTCTGCGTTTTTCTACTAGCTGAGCCTCTGGAGCCCTCATTGCGGTAGGACTTCTACTGGCATGATGTCTGTGTTCGTGTTTGTGTCTCTGTGTCTGTGTATCTGTCTGTGTGTGTGTGTGTGTGTGTGTGCGCGAGAGAGAGAGATCACTCTTGCCGCAGATCCACTTACCTCTCAGTCTCCATGAAAGGTTTGTGCCAGTATACATTACTATACCTGTTGGTACCCAGTTAACTTAATTGATTAATGGATTAACCGTGATTTTTCTCTTTCTCTGTGAGCTTCTACCTCATGGAATAAAGTCCCTGGCCCACACTAAACTCTCACTGATCATAGCTGCTTACACGGTTTCTGTCTTTACTTCAGTGTGAACTCCTGAGCACTTTGCTTGTGTGTGTGTGTGCGTGTGTGTATGTATGTGTTTATGCGTGATTTTGCGATTTCAGTCGTATTGGAACGATCTTTCACTGGAACTTCATTCATAATCGCAGCCATTTCCATGCTGTCTCCCCTGTACTCTGATGTTTGTTACAAATCAACATCCGCACGCCCTTTCCCATCCATCCATGCTTGGTCAATAAACATGCACGGACGCCCCGTTACCCCAGCAACCGGAAGCCCCCACCCACCACCGTCTCTGCCTCCCACCTGCACCTGATGCTTGCTCCTAATACACCGGTGTGGCATCATCACCGAGCGCCTCCTGTGCTGCCCCCCCCACCCCACCCCCAAGATATGTGGCTGCCATGTTGTTGTGTGAAGACCCACAGTCTAATGACAATCGCTGCAGGAAGTCAGACTGTTCTGTTTAGACTGAGCCGGTGAGCGAGGTTTTCTCCCTGGAGGGAAGAAGAGTGACGTGGCCAGACCCTGCTGTTATTCCCTTAATAAGACGTCACTATATAATTACTCACAAGCATTATGGCACAATAAGCTGTTTAGTAATTTCATTCTCCCAAGTGCTGCTTTTCAGACAGTGACATGTCGCGCTACATCTCACCCTAGCACACGACTGCTCACTGATGCCGTGCAGCCTTTCCTGTCCCCTTCTTGTCTTTTGCAGCCCACCCTCTTCCTCTAACGCAGAGTCATGATTCCACCCCCCCCCCCTCCTGACCTCTCCTCTTATTGCTTTTGCAGATTCAACCAACAGTGAATCAGCGAAATCCAAGGTTAGTGAAACAAAAGCCGACTTACGGCACTTTTTGTAATTATGAGGCACGAGCTAATTATGGGGAGCCTTAGTCAAATACTGTGAGATCAACCGTGAGATTGCTGCCCTTTGCAGTACCATGGATGTACTGAATGTGTCACATG
Source organism: Stomatorhinus ivindoensis (assembly GCA_019775895.2). Taxonomy (NCBI): domain Eukaryota; kingdom Metazoa; phylum Chordata; class Actinopteri; order Osteoglossiformes; family Mormyridae; genus Stomatorhinus; species Stomatorhinus ivindoensis. The sequence continues at coordinate 568,873 of JABFEB020000114.1, forward strand.
GGCATGCACGGCATTATGGGTAACACTGTGATGGCGATGCACCTTTCTTATACAGCAAACGTTCACGACCCGGGAAATGCTTAGCTAGCTGTCACAATTCTGAAATATAAATAAAATTATTAAAAATTCATAATAAGAGGTAATACTGTGCAATAAAAAACTGAAAAGAACCAAGATAAGGAATTGCACAATACATATGTAAACATGGCGGCGTGCTTTAGTCTTCGTTCCGCTTGATTTGCCATTGTTTGCCTCATAATCTCTTGTATTCCACCCAAATATTTCATACAGCAGTTACATTGCAGTATGTTACGATAACAGTACTATACAGTAAACGTTCATTTGTGGATATGAAAGGCTTAAAGTACAGATACTCCATACGTAAAGACTGAGTTCCGTCCCTACTACTAGGTTGTATAGTGAATCGGTCGATAAGTGAGGAGTCACCCCATACCGATATTTCAAACAATCTGTAGGCTACTGTTAGTGAGTATCTGTCAACCATCTTTAGATATAGTTTTAATGTTGCCTTCGCACTATTTATAACATTTTTGTATATTTTTTAACAGGATGCACATAACTGGTATGCATGTGCGCATTCACCTTTAAAGCGACGTGTCGATTGACCTTATCAGCTAGGTCGTTAAGTGAGGAGTATCTGTATAAGAAAAGTGTTACAATTCAGCAATTTTCAATAGTGACAATCAGCTTTCAGGAAAAATTCTTTAGTTTCTATTTCCTGACAAAGATACAGAAAAAGGCTGCTCTCTGTGTTAGCCTTGGGTTTTTAGGTGCTGGTGGTGAATGAATGAGGTCTGCCATCTTCCTCGCTTCCTCGTTAACTGTCTCCTCTGCTACCCCAGGGCTCATGGGGGTCGAAGCTAGACCTGAGTGCCAAGGACCTGCTCGCCATCGTGTCCGCCGTCACGCGCTCACATAAGCGCAAGAAGCCCTTCAGGGGCCGGCCCAACAGCACGGACGAGGACTCGGAATACGAACCCGGCAGGGAGAGCGACTGTGGCGGGGCAGAGGGGGACACGGCCCCCAGGGCAGAGGGGGAGGAGGACGAAGAGGACGAGGAGGAGGAAGAGGAAGGGAGAGAGGCCACGGAGGAGGAAGAGGAGCCCTCGTGCCAGCTGGAGGAGGAGGCGGGGCAAGAGGGCGGGGCCCTGGAGCAGGAGGAGGGAGAGGCATGCAAGGTGCCGGCGTGGCACAGCCCGGAAGATGCGCGCTCCATCGTGTCGGGCTACTCCACCCTGTCCACACTGGGCCGTGGCCCCGCCTCTGAGGGGCGGGGAGAAGAGGCGGACGACGAGCGCAGCGAGCTGGTCAGCGAGACGGACAATGAGAGCGGCTTTGCCTCGCGCTCCCTCACGCAGGAGAGGCCGGAGAAGCCACCGTTGCCCCCACGTAGCTTCCTGTACACCCAGTACAAATCCTCTACCGTGTCCAGCCCCGCCCCAGCTGAGGCGCCCTCCACCCCCAGCGAAAGGAGCAACAGTCGGGCAGAGTCGACCACTCCCTCTTCCTCCTCGTCTTCCTCTGCCCCACACAAGCTTAACCTCCGGCCGTCCTTCAACTCCCACAAGCTCATCCAGTGCGACACGCTGGCGCGCAAGAAAACCAGGGCGGATAGAGCCAAGGGGCGGCGCCTCAGCTCGGAGCTGGTGCAGGAGCCAGCCAATGAGGAAGTTCAGACGGACGACGGGGAAGCTTCAACGGCACCGGCCAGCCAAGCAGCGGCTCTCGCAGCTGCCGGCGGACGAGAGGGTGCCGGGCAGAGCCGCACCCCACCCCAAGCGCACAGCGCCAATCTGACACCCTCCCCGCCAGCTGCGACAGGGTGGGGCTCGCTGGCCGAACATGTGCGGACGCGTATCCGGGGGTCCGCCGACGACCTACGGGGCGTCGGCCTGCGGAAGCCAGTGTCGCCCGAGACGCGGAGGCGGAGGCGGGCATGGCGACGGCACACCGTGGTGGTCGGTCCTGGCGCGCATAGTGCGGACCCTATACCTGTGCAGGACCCACCCATGGCGGACGCCCCCAAGCCCGCCTCTGAGCTGCCGGGTCACGCTGCGCCTCCCCCAGCTTCGGGACCCGCCAGACAGTCCCAGCACACTCTTGCCGTCACGCGACAGACGTCCCGGTTTCACCAGTATCTGTAGTGGGCAACATCCGTCTGCATGACAGGAGGAGAACCTAGGGCAACCTCCCACTGGGCCACCAAGGCTGCCTGCAGTAACAGTAACAGCTGGCCAATCATCAATTTTGGGGGGAGGGGCTACAGTGACAGGCTTGGCTTTCACAAACACATCCCGGAGGGTCGTCTCCTCCGCTTCCACAGTCAGATAGGCCTCACCTGCAAGGCAGCAGAGCCACACAGCGTTGCCAAAGATTTTTCCGACTGTACAAAACTGTGACTGTTTATCGAGACAGCTGGGGTTGAGAGGGTGGGGGGGGGCAGGTTTAACCTGAGGGGCACAGATACAGCAGCTGTGAGCCCTGCCGAGTAAGTCATTCTAGGGTTGCCTGGTGACAGCCAGCTGTGTCACACAGGAAGGACAGGCTGATACAGGCATAGGAACAAATAGACACACTAACACCACACCAAGGGGATTCCCCCTCACCTCCACAAACCAGCAGCCTCCCCCCGCCCCCATGACCTCAGCTGTAAGCCTCACCCCCTGACACGTCCATCTGAAAAATGCGCATATGAACCAGTATGCCTGCGCAAAAAACTTGTATGGGTAGGAGTGTGTGTGCGCGCATGTGTGTGTGTACATTAACGCGTGTGGAACTGTTTTGTAACATTTGTACAGAGCCTTGCTAAGTTAACCTTGTGTATATATTATATATAATACATTATATTATTTTTTTCCATTGTTTACAACAGTGCATTCAGGTGCACAATCACTTCCTTTAAGATGTTACTTGAAATATTTCCCTTAATTTCTTTTTCTTTTGTTTTATATGCAGTATATTATATATTTTTTGTATGGGGGGAAAAAGTACTTTTATTGTGATTTGAATCATCTGGGTGTTTCTGTGTAATACTTAAAGAAAAAACTAAACTCAACAAAAAGACTTCTGTCTTTGTTGCTGAGTAACAAAAAGAAATTCCTAAATCTGATTGAAAGAAAATAGCAAACCTACGGTCATATACCTTAAATAAAATAAAATAACCAGCATTCCACTTGTTATTACGACTGGGGTAGGGGGGGTCTGCTGAAGTTAGTTGTTTCTGATATATTAAATCGTGTCCAGTGCGATTCCACAGTCTCTCGCCCGGGACTCTCTCGGTCCCAAGTCCAGCACTTCAAAATTTCATTGACCCTACACACAAAAAACCAACACACAGCTACTTTCGCAGCGCTAAACCTTGGCTGGTATTTCATTCACTTTCTGAAGAAGAAAACAAACGTGTAATTTTACTTCTTTACCCTGTTTTCAGTGAAGGTTCTCAAAACAATGACCAAGATTAATTACAATTCACCTTCCCCGAAATTAATTACGTTCCGCCCATTAGACTATTTTGCTAACTAGTTCCATATATTTTTCTCACATGGAAACTAAAGCCGATTCATGTAGCCTATAAGGGGTAAACTGAAACAAATTATATCCTGGTTACACATCATGCCACTACAAAGGGCATGGTTATAAAATATTGATACACGGTATGGAAAGACCAAAACAATTTAGCCTATGCAAAATCGCGGCACTTTTCAATTAAACGGTTCCCGGCGCCATCTGCAGCAGCGGGCCCTCCTTGGTCGTGCATGTAAACTCCACTGATCCGTTTCCATTCACCCAGAAAGAGCAACTGCCGGGAGAATCGTTCTAGCTTTTGTTGCGAATGCCATCACCTCCATAACTCTACAGCAGCAGTAGAGTTTTATTTTTCATTATTTTTATGGTTTTTTTCCATTCATGCATTTCTTAAACTGAAAGAACTTAGGCAAGAAGATCGAGTGTCTCTTAATTGTGGAGTGTAGTCTGATCGCGTCATGTGTCCCCACCACACATATATATATATATATATATAAACAAAAACCGGCTCCTAATTTGTTTTCGCCAAGTCTAATGTGAATGAATCCGTTGCTTTGCTAATGCTGTCCTTTGGTGTGGCAGCTCAAAGAACAATGGACAATGTGATACTTTTAGTAACCATCTCCCAGAAAAGCGCCTACTGGTGACCACTGACCATTGTTCTCTACTGTTATTGTGTCGTTTTAGAGATAAGACTGTATTCATTCTCAATGCAATTACTATGGCGTTTTAACGGTTGCAGTTTGTCTTGTCCACCATTTTGGTTTTGGATTCTGATTCAAATAATTTTAAGTAATACGTTTTATGTTTCTATAGACCATGCATAGAAAAACGTGATGCGTTGCCCTAAAGTCTATAGGCTCTACTAAATTGTATATGCAAATGATTACATATTCAAATGTAGCATGGAACTGATTGTTTATGCTGTTATTGAACACCAGACATTTAGATGTGTTTTATTAAAACCGTATACGTGTCACCTGTGTGTTAAATAAGTTTAATATGTCAAAACAACTACATTTGCCATGCAATGCATTGGGTTTGTGAATGTTAAAGGTAAAATAACAGCGGGCAGGATTTGGCTCTGCTTATTTTGGGGATCCTTACTTTGTGGATCACTGTAACGATGGACGCAGCATTTATTGCGTGACAACAGTTAAACCATGCAATGCATTAATTTGTGATGCAGTGGAGGTATGAGTTCTTGTGACAGGCCAACCAAACGGGGTTCAGAAGTATTCGCCAGTTTTTACTATGTTGTATGCCATTAGAGATTATAATATATTCCTGAGCTGCTTTCGATTCGCCCTGTCTGGCAAGGTGGTTAAAATTGCTGTGAAATGGTTTTCCCTGTCATTTCCCTGCCTTTAATATCTTAGAGGTGCCCTGAAAGTGCCTCATTTTTACGCCTATCCCACACTCTTCTGGTCACACAAAGTAATTCTCTGCTTATTTACAGTCATCTTGTACTTCGCCACACTTTTCAAAGTATGAAGAATTCAGGGAATGAAAATAAAGGAACATGTACAGAAATTGCATTTACCTCACTCTAAAGCACACTGAGAGGAAGCAGACAGGTACGCGGTTTCTTCTCTCAAAAATGTATTTTATAAGTCTATCAGGAAGAAATGTGCGTTGTTTTTTTTTGTTGTTGCGGGGAAGCATATGAGAAACCAAAGGTGACATACAAAAAAACTGTCTGTGTGAAAACTCTGAAACATGTATTGTATGACAGTGCTGTAACTGTCCATTTTCCAAAAACAGCGTCAAACGTCATATAGCCTAGGTCCTGAGTGAGGTTTACACCTAAATTTAAGAATAATAATGGGAATAATTTTTTGCCCATCCTTTCTGAAATTGAAAATGTATGCAGCCTTTGTGGTTTTAGTTTGATATGTTTGTATATATTGTCTCAGAACGTGTAACATATTATGTAAAGGACTTTTACATCATTGTTAGTGAATTACGTCATATGAAAATGTCTTAACTGACTGCATGATACAGGTCCCTAATTCTTACATGGCTCGCTACTCTAAAATGCTAGTTATTGAACGGAAATATATGTTTTAAATAAAAAAGAATGGGAAATAAACAATTAATCGGGTATTATAGTTGTTTACATGATGCATGATGATTCGATGTGATTTTTATCTTAAAGGCGTTTGGCGCTTTGCCATCTATCACCTAACTTTCCTGTTCTAATTGGTGTGTTACCAAAACTGACTGTGCTAATACGACACTGACCATACTGCAAATCATACAATTTGAATGTAGAATAATATTTTGACTCCGTAACGCAGACCAGGATAAGCAGTTGGAAGATGGATGGATGGATGGAACAAGTTCATTCTGTAAGTTTATCTCAGTGCCATTACTATTGCACATTGTTCTGTACAGATGTATTCGGCTTTGTATAACCAGTGTCAAACAGATCACGGCTATTATTATTATTCGATTAAATCATATTATTTTAACACGTACATTATTTACTTCGTGAGTGCATAAAAAGTAGTAGTTTAGTAATTTTTAGCAACGAAAGGCGTGTAGTTGTGGGTTTTCTTCCAGGTACTCCGGTTTCCCCCCCACAGTCCAACAACATTCTGAGGTTACTGGATTTACCAGATTGCCCGCAGGTGTGAATGGTGTGTGCGCATGCCTTGCGATGGGTTGGCGCCCTATCCTGGGTTGTTACCTGCTTTGCGCCGGTAGTTTCTGGGAAAAGCTCCGGAGGTTAGCGACGAAATGGTGATTTGGATCTTAGATGTACAATATATTAAACAAAATCAGCCAGTAGGGGGCACCATGTAGTAGTCGACCAGTAACCTGGATTTTTTACACTAAACTGAAAACTAAAAGTAGCATGTTAATATGGAAGAGTTCGTCTGTTTGACGTATTATATAGGCTTAATTATGCGTCTGAGGAGTATAACATATGCTTTCAAATAACAGCATGACTATACGATAACACACTATAATCCTTGTACTAAATGAGCTATTTTAAGACATCAGCTTTCTTGTACAATGGCTATTAAACAAATGCAATTCAGCGAAAATCGGTAGATGTACCTCAGGTTAACCTCGGAGTTTTCTCGACCACGATTTAATGTTAAACTTCGTACACGTGAGCAGCGGCGACTGCATATCCCATCATGCCCCGCGAGAGCTGGGACTCCCGGGCGTCGCCGTCTTCAGTGCGTCACTTCTACAGACTGCTAGGAACAGCAGCTTTCAATACAGTTAAGCACTTTTCAAAATTACGGTTTCACATGAAGTGCCTTAATACACAAAAAGTTTTTTGGGTGTCTTCATAGTTTAGTGGGTAGTTTATTAAATATTTGATGCACTTCAACGGCTAATATCGATAAACGTAAGCAAAGCTCAATATTAGCATTAGCTAGCGGTCAAGCTGCTACTGCTGCCATGAATGTGAAATATATAGTCTCAACCAGTTGGTTATGGCCCGTAACTGGGAAGTCCGTATGTATTTTTTTTGTGTATTTCTGACTGATGGCTGCCATTTACAAGTCATTAGTTGTATGAAAACATACTGGATATCTAGGCAAAATTATTATCTTTGTATATGGGTGAAGGGCCTTGTGTCGTCAGTTTATTACTTTAAACACGATATATTATCTTTACTCCTTATCTGCTGGAGGATCAATTATTCTACCGTGGCATAGCGAAAAGCACAGGGCCGTTTAGGCTGAATGAAAATCCATAACCACGTTATCGGTGCGGAGCATTCAGCGCTGCGTACGTGGGGCAGGACATCTCAGGAAATTGCGGGGATTGAAAGTGGGACAAGGCCTGAGTGTAGGGCTTTCCGTGAGCTGGCAGATAGTTTAAGATTTAAAAAAATATATATTAACCACAAGCCTGATACAGACTAATCGCAAATGAAGAATGTTATTTTTTAAATTATCCGTTATTCATTTTTCTCAGATCGAGAAAGAGAGGTTCAGTTATTTGATATGGCTTGTGCTCATCTTCCAGATAAATTTGGTTTAATATTTAAAACTGCTGGGTAATATTTAAAGGACTGCTCTTTATCTGGCGAAAACGTGGCACACGGCCTTTGGCGAAATAGTATTGGCCTGCATATGCGTAAGAGTCGTCTGTGCTAAGACATGGTTGACAAGGATTAGACAATCTAGTTTTTGTTCTTCCACCATTTCATTTCCACATCAGTATATCACGTACCTACGACTCATATGACAATAAGTAAACGGACCATAAAGACCTGTGCATTATATTGTGCCCTGCTGGTTGTGTTAGTACGTAAAAAGCGTTGAAATCTTCCATCTTGACGACGTTCCTCAGGATATCTTAGTTTAGTTTCCAGCACGCAGGAAATGAAACTAGAGGGGCGTCTCTTTATTGCAATGCTGAATTGATCTTAATTCTAAAACAAATGCTAATATACTGTGTGCTTGTGCATAGTTATTAGGCTAAATGTTTATGCCATCAGACCATAAACAGTTGCAGCATGTTAACCCATATGTTTATTTCATGAAATCCTTAAATATTCATATAGGGATTAATTCCCCTTGATTATTTCTGTTTGCTTATTGTTGGATATAACAATAACAGCAGAAACCATAGTTTCTGCTCCAATGGGGCATAAAATTAATTCCATTAGAAATTATATTAATCTGGAACTAATATGTCCATACAGCTAATTTATCATGTATGTCAGAAAATATATTTTGTACTCACCTTTGTACTTCATTTTATGTATATGTAACCAGTCTTAATGGAAATCTGTTCAGCTGCCTTTCAATGGGTCAAAGCTTTTGTTTGAATTCGTCAAACGTGCTTAAAACAATTCGTTTCAAAGGACAGAGCTCAGATCACTGCGCCGCCGTTGTACTCAAGCTGAGGAGCAATACGAACAGCAAATGGCAGCAAGGGACACCCAGAAACTTTAGTGCTAAACTGCCTCATATTCTGATTTTCACTGCTCATCTCTCTCTTTTATTATATACATTTTTATACAAAATCACTGCAGCTGGCAAATAACCGGAGAACCCAGCAATTTCCATATAAACGTGCAGCATCACCCATCCCTGTCATAAATCACATACAGTAAACTGGCTTCTCCTTTCAGATACCCACTTACCCCCCCCCCCCGCCACAATGATCGTCTCATCATTTTGCCCCTCCCCCACATACGCCGTGCGGAATGATGCTCACTAAGACCACCAGTGCCAGTCAGAATCCCGCTGCTTTTCAGACAGGTTAAACATGGCAGTCTTGCCAAACTGCACCCCCCCACCCTATTTTGTGCATCGCTGTGATGAACCTGTACATGTGTCTCAGTGGGGGCAGGGTCACGATAACAGCTGTCCTTCCTCCCTTACATTCTTGCTGCAAGTGTCGCTTCTGCAACCAAATTGACATGTTGCCACATGACCTTTTGTGTACAAAACAAAAACAACTGAGGATAGGAGTAAGGCTGTCATCGGTCAGTCACTTCATCGAAAACTTGAAATTTGGCCAAATTTTACTACAATATACCTATAGATGACCGGTGTCTGGTACGCTGTGTTAGTGGGTTTTGTTGTAATCCTAAATGAAAGAGCTAAGATAGTTTTGCGGCGAAACTAGTAACAAAATGGTACTGGAGTCAAGAAGTCTCTCGTGGTTGAATGAAGTTAAAAAAAGTGAATTTGGTTCAGTGACAATGAGACATTGCTGGTTTGTATATACTCCTTTAGACATGCATAATTCTGCAAAAACAATTTTAAAAATGTCCCCAAACAAATCTTGTCTTCAGTGTTTTAAGATAAAGCATTTAAATGACACAGTGGTCGGTCATTAGCATCCATCGTAGCTTCTTCATGAACAGTTAAATGGATCTCACAATGTAAATTACCACACAGCTAATCTGAAACAAACAGGATATAGGCATCGAGGGACAACATGGCTTAAGGGTAACCATTTTCTATAGGGTAACCTGATATATCCATTCATGAATTGTTTGTTCACTGTAGCACACGACCCACAAACACTGAACTATGTCTGAACCTTGTGTTGCATCTTCATTGTGTGATGTGGGCAAGACGTAAACCCATTTATAACATCCAACCCAAATACTTGTAACATTATCATCAGTTAAAGAAGAAGGCTGATATAGCAGGTTTCACATATAGAGTGTTTAAATTACAATGAACCTACCCCTAGGATTATTTGGCATAATGTAGCTTGCCAATTTAATTAGATGAACTTGCATACATTTTTGAAATTACTATTCCATTAATATGCGAATAATGACACAAAACACCTCGACTGTATTTCTGTATTTACAAATTCAATAACAGATTTCTTTAGAGGCGGTTTAGGGGAGATTTCTCCAAAAATTAAATTAGATGTGGCCGAAATGCAAGCAATAAGTCCAAGAATCTTGGGGACTGTATATTTTTATACACACGACACCTTTGAAAAGAAAAAACAAAAACGACGAAACACGACTCTTTTCCCCCCATATAATCTCTTAAAAAATTGAATATATATGTATATACACACACACTGCATATTGAAAAAGTCTCCGTTGTCTATCATAAAAAAAAATGAACAAAGTATTGCAAATGGAGAAATTTGGACAGTCCAATTTATCAAACTGATTATATAAAACGCATCGCAAATTTAAAATACTTACATCGTCAAAACTGAAAAACTTATTTATTTTTTTTCTCACGGGCACACGCCCCACTGCACAGCCGCTCACTCGGCGTGCACACTCTCCCTCCACTGCTGGTTCTGCTGACGGAGCTCGCTATTCTGCGCCCTCAGTTTCTCAAGTTCCACCTCCAGCTCCCTGACCCGCGATCGCTCGGGCGGGGAGACCGGGCTCTCCTCTGCCACCGCCTCCGGGCTTTTCCCGGCGCGCCGCAGCCGGTTGTTCTCCTCTTCCAAGCGGGACATGCACTTCTCCAGCTCCAGGTACTCCCGCACCAGCTCCTGCTTGGTCATGTTCTGGAGGCTCTCGACGTGGTATTTCTCGTAAGTCTCCGAGAAGTCCCTCTGGAGGAATTCCCCCCCGACGTTGCCCGGCCTCCCGATGCCGTCGCTGCCCCCGCCGCTGCCCCCCTCCTCCTCCTCTTCTATTTCAAATAAGTCCTCCTCGCTGAAGGTGTCCTCCGAGCGACTCGCCCCCAAAAAGCGGCGGCTGGCTAGCTCGGTGTTGAGGTCCGGTTCCTCCCGGTCGTGCTCCTCCATTAGAAACTGCGTGGTGTTGTAAGGGGCCACCGGAAGACCCTTGGCGAACATCTCCGCTCGCACCCTGGATGCCCGTGCGGTCTCCCGCTCGTCTAGTTCCTTCTTCTCCTCCCACGACAACTTGAAGTACGGCTTCCAGCGTCGCTTCTTCTTGGAGGGCCGCCGCCGGTGCTTCTTCTTCCCCATCCGTGCATCGGGTAAGGCCTGAGGCCGTGCTGCAGAAGACCCCGAGTTCATCCTCATAACGTGCTTACCGCTCTCGCCTTGAACCTGACTGTGGGTTTCCTCGGTGGGTCCATCTCCGCTGTTGCCGTGCGCGACAAGTCCCCCCTCACCTGCCGTGTCGGCTTCGGGTTCCTGGCAAGGTTTGGTCACCACGGGGCACTTGGGGTGCGCGTTTCCAGCCACCATGCCCGCGCACACCTCCTGCTGCCCACCTTGTCTGTTCCATAGATTCTCCGCGATAGTGCCGCCGCTGCTGCCGCCCTCGGTCTGCTGTCCATCGGCGCATCGCCCCCTATCGGCGCACTGTACCCCGCCGTTCTCATTGGCTACAGGATGCTCCGAAACTGTAGCGCTCCCACCTGAAAGGGCATGTGAACTTTTCGTCTGAGTACTCTGGTCCTCAGGTTCTGACATCCTGATGTTTGCAAAAAGAAACGATGGGCAATTTACCCTTACACTTTCTCTATGAAGTCCAGTACTCGGCTTTCCTAAAAAGTCCTTAAAATATCTTCCGACTCTGCAAAGTTTTATTCTTGCTATTTAACAGCAACATTTACGTAATCTTCATGTAAGTTTGACGTAAAAAAAACAACTTATTTTGAATCATCACATTTGTTCATTTAAATTCGTCAAAAGTCGTCAGAGCTACCGTAACTACCGTTAACTCTTTCAGTGCCGATCAAAATTGCTTTACTTTGCTAACTTCGAACACGTCGCCACAACAGTATCCAAGTATACTACTACAAATACAAGAGCTCCTGTTTATATAGGAAATCTGTCGACGTCTGTGCGCATGCGACTGTTCTGGTTTCTAATTGTCCTTCGGGAACTGTAGTTTATTTGCGCCATTCATGGTATAGTAATGTCGTCCTAAAAACTACCTGGACCACAATTCTAAAAACTGTAGCCAATATGTAAACCAATCGCATTTCGCGATATAGAATGAACAAGACCCGCCCGTTTAGAAATGCTATTGGCTGGAAAGGTTGGTACTCTGTTGCTAAGCTTAAACTCCATTTCAATAGGCGTTTTTGACCATCAATCATAGATCCAGTTCTCCTATAAGAAAAGCGGGACGGGCCACTTCTTTGACGCTACCAAGTGAAGAAATAGGGGGGACGTGTATATATTTTAAGTTAAATTTGTACACAAGACTGCAAACGTGTATATAGATTATAATATAATCGGAGTATGTAGGCTTAAAAACTGAAATAGATCATTTAACTTTTCACGTATTTGGAAGTGTCATTTGGTTCCGATTTTCTGGCGTATGCAGAATTTCCTCTTGCAGGACAAAGTACAGGATTCCGCATGCATAAACTAGTTCTTTTTTAAATTTTGTATGTTGCTGGAATTATAATCTAGGAACGGCCAAATGTGTACTTTATAGTTTTTGAGATGTGGTTTGATTAATTTTGTATTAAACATTTTGAGTGTTTACATGGCATAAATCATGTCAACGCCAGCGCGGAGCGATATCGGTTGTCCGCCCTTTTCTCACTCGCTGAAAGGAAGCGCAGTGAGATTGAAGGAGTTCGAACGAGAAACGTAAACAACTGTGAAATGGCCTAAGTGGGTGTATGTCTGGGCTTACGTGCTTATAAATGTTTGCCAGAAGAGTTATTGTGCAGTAATTTTAGCATTCATTAATGGGCAACCATACGCTTATGTAATTGTCCACGATATTAGTTAACGGTGGGTTTATGCCGTGCTTCTCGACCCTTCTTCACGTAAGGGCTTGCCCAGTCGGCTGCCTATTTAACTCGGTAGTCTGTTAAATTAGAGGCTACGCCACCGTTTAAAACGCTGAGATACATCACTGTGCTCAGTATTACCCGGATCCGTGTGCAACACCTCTTAGGTATTCAAACGAGAAAATTACGTGGGTAGTGTCCTTGTAAACAATGGCCAGCTGCCAGCTAGCATCCCAAAGCGCAAGGAATTCACACAACCTACCAAGCCAGTTTGGCATCTGGCGTAATATTGTTTATTATTGTAATATATATTTTCAGGAATATATTTGTATGCATGTGCCCAGGCACGCGCAGTCTCCGTCGTGAAGCGTTGACGAAGCGATATCAGTTTTGCATGGGAGATTTTGGGCAGTTTTGCATGGGAGATTTTGGGCAATACCTGGGCTAGCTAGTTAGCTGTCACTTAGCTGAAATAAAAACAAAATGCACATATAGTATATTCACTTGGTAATGGTAAGTAAATGTCAGACTATATGGCGGCGATGGAGCCAAGCTTCCCCGCCTATCCGTGACAAGTGAAGAAGTGAGGTAGTTGTCATCGTATTTAAGTGTTTTTTCCTCTTGCTCTGTGGGGGGGGGGGGGGGGGCTTACGTGCAGAACCCAACCCGGTTATCTGACCCGCCCCCCCGGGTGGCCTATTGTACTGGTTGGGCGGGGACTTATTCGCAAAACTTGGGGCGGCGGCGTCGGCCGGTACGCGCGGGGTTAAACCTCACCGCCTGAGGTGAGCTGTGGCCCAGTGTCAGTGCTGTACTGGGGAGTTTTAGCGGATTGTTTGTTAGATAAATATTTCGGGAGCATAAAATGCGTCCATGCACAAATGTATTAGAATCACGACCAATCCACTATGTAGTCATTTCGTCATTTTCATACTTCGTCGCGGGGCTGTTTTATATGCAGCGCGTGAGTGGCCTGGTGTCAGCCCTGCTTCTGCACGGCGTGGTTATAAGCACGTGATCATGATGCTGGACTGCCATCGTAAACGTTTTAGGCAGTCGTAACCTTGTAAGGGGGGTAATAAACGCGGTGAGTGAATATGGGCAATGACACAAACCTTGGCCTATTAGATGCATGTTTATTCGCCTTTCTGTGCAAGGAACGAGATGCTAAACATGATTTGATTAGTGGCTTTTCACTTTCAAGCAGATGGAGTCTCGTCCCGACCGGTGCCAACTGCTTGAATTAAGTAATCTGGGATTTTAACTGCCATTTAAACAAAATGACAAGTGCCAACGATGGAGTGTTTATTTAGTGTGACAATACATAGTTCTTTCTGATTGCTGCATTCACACAAAAGTGAAACCAAAACATGTCCTTTGATAAAAGTGTGTTGATAGTGGTATAGAAATAGGAAGATGCAAAGGATGATGGGAGCTGACAAAGGTTCTCCTATTTTCAGACACCGGAGATGGGCAGGGTTTTGTGAAACGCTCACTGACAACAGAAGCACATAAAGCTCCTTATTAACATTGCAGTTATACAGCTGGTTTAAGTTGTATCTGGCTGTTTGCTGAACATGTCACCCATGAGAACAATGGACTGAACATGGCATTGTCTTTTGGTTAAGTGCAAATGAAATGATAATGCAGCGATCAGTGTTGTCCCTCCACAAAATCTGTTCTATTACAATGGATTCTCTTAAGTTTCATGTAATTGCAGGGACAATGTACCTCACAGATCAACATAGAGTATGGGGCATTATAAAGGTCTTAATGGACAAGGTGTGTCTTGCTGGCTTTCCAAATGGCTGTTTCTCCCCTCTTGCACAGAAGAAACACAGCTCTGTCCACTGGTAATGCTTAAAAATATTATCTGCCCTGTTTTTTTCTATATATGTTGTAATAAGATCTGTGATCAGATGAGGAAATGGAAGTCACTTTCTGCTGAAGCATGAAGTCAGTCATATAAAGTTAGACTAGATGGAAACCGTATTTCCTTCCACTTCATGTTTTATATCGGACCAAGACGAGGATGACAGAATACAATGCTTGTTTCCAAACGCTGTGCAGTGTCTCTAAGTTCAAGAAAGGCATCTGAGTCCGACTGGTATCTCTGGCAAGCCCGTGAGTTTAACCAGGGGTTTTCCATCGTGCATCTAGTTTGATTAAAGCAGAAGGGAGCGACCAGGTATTTTCTTGCTTTGGTTAACTACAAAAAAAACAACGCTTACAGCATTATCCATTATTTCCTATGAGGAAATGTCTAGGTAGGAGTCCTTCCTTAGGGAACTAGATACAGGTAGGTTCAGATGCCAGGACAATACTGCCATCTTTGGAATGGCTAAGAAGGATTATGGTACGTAGGGTAATCTCACGTTCTGGATCTATAAAAAAGGGCAGCGGCAGCTGCATGCAATGTTAGAGTTCCATGTAGTCTTATATTGTAGCAAACGATGCTTATAGAAAATGATTACAAAGTATTACTCATTCCTCATTGCAACAGAGGAACAAGTATGCATGCCAGTTATAAGAATCTCCTGCAAGTTTGGTTTCACAATCATTACAATGTTGCAGCTTTCTCAATCTTATTATTGTGGACTCCAAGTCTATACTCCCAGTGATCTCATTCTGAAAACTCATTGCTTCCATCTTTTGAAACTCTGTATCCTCAGCATGTATATCAGACACTGACGTGACCATCACCAGGCAGATTGCAGTTGGGTATTGGGAATCGATTGCTACACCATATGTCTTGCTGCAGTACCAGGACCCACAGTATCCACACAAAATGCAAGTGTTTGACCATAAATTTTTTATTACGGTAAACACTGAGACCGGACCAGTCCCCAAGTGTACCTTTCCACTGTAATACCAGCCCAAAGAAGAGTAATCTCTGGCTTCTTGGAAAGCTGCATGTCTTGGGACGGCGGAGAATACACACATGTTGGAAGAGACCTGTAACGCATGCAGAGAACCGGCAGGAATAATATCGCACAGGAAAACAAGTGGCTACTTATTTTTTGGTGGGGAATTTCTGACTCTTCACATGTTCGCGTTCTCTTGAGGATCGAGAAAACACTTACAATCAACAATGCTTGATCCTCCTGTGTCGTGTGGTAGCAAATGGCATAAAAGTCAGTTTGGGTGATCTTTTCTATGATGGAAATATGTGTTTCCACGGCGATTGATCATTAGCTCCAGACCCACAGCAGCCTCAATTAGTCAAATGCAGTCGACTCCGATTGGACTAATTTGCTTGATAGGGTTGTATGCACTGTCGGGTCAAATGGATAGGATCTGGGGGGTACAGTGACTCAGGAAGCATTGCTGGTGTGTGCATCCATCCCCTCCCTCCTCTGCAGTCAAAAGATATGCATTGAGGTTAATTGTTGGCTCTGACTTATACATGTTGTTGTCTGCATGAGATATGCTTCAGACCGCAACCCCCCCCCCCACCATAACCACATACAGAGTAGGGAGATGGAAGGTGGAAACATTCCAGGCAACTTTAATGTACTGAGTTCATGAGTTGTGTGATGTGGGGTGTCTTTCAAGCACTATTTCAGGCACCATTTCATGTTTTTAAAGAGGTGGTTGAAGAAACTGAATCAAAAGTGTGTTCTTGCTAACAAAGGCAGAGAAATGCCTAAGGGGAGTTTACAGAAGATAAGGACAACCCCTGTTCTCGTTTCACAGAAGTAGTCCATTATGTTATTGAACCGCGCAGGGCAAAGATTCTAACATATGACCTTTAAGCGATTGTAGCTGTCCTCACAGTGGAATTCCATGTCATGTACAAAGCATCAAGTCTCAGTCACGTAAACATTTAATGCGATCACATCACTAAAGGAGGGAGGGGAGTAGAGGATATAAATGTAAGTGCATAAAATGTAAAGGGTTTGGATTCTGACACTAGTTAGTTACGATTTTGCCATCTTGCCATGTGGCTTGTCAGGTGTAGAGCTAGCGATGTTTATCTGATAAGTTAACAGCTGGCATTTTTGCCGATTATTTCTAAATGCATATTTTGGATTAACAATGAAATTATGGCAAGACAGCATGTAAATATTGCTGTTTGTCTGATGCTTGGCACTAATCACTGGTCAACTGGGATGATGACCACATCAACTAGGTTAGCTAGCTAACGCTTTATCAACATGGATATACATAGTGTTTAGTTTCGTGCCCCGAGGCCCAGGGCCCTGCCCCCCACCAGCCTGGACCATAATCCAGCCACCATGCCTAAAATTACAGTGTAGATCATTTTTAAACATGGTAGCAAATAGAGATAAGGCGGCTTGTATTCCCCCATATGTCACCAGAGGTCCCTTTCAGCTCTGTATAAACCTTCACCTTCATTGATTAATGGGGGGGGGATACAAGACAATTTTGTTGTTGCTCTAACTTGATTGACCATTGTCCTCATTGTCAGTATACCTGCACAGACTCCTCAATCCCCCGCAACAGCTAAGTTTCTGGAACTCTGTCAGTCAGCTGGTAATTCCCTTCAGCTCTCGACACGCACATACACACCAATGAGAACATGACGGTGGCATTCGTGGAAGCTAAGCTGCTGTCCTTTATTTATTTTTTTTCTTTTTCATTCAGGGCCAAGTTTTCTGTGTTTCGCTGAACCTAGGAGGTCACCTCTAGCATGACCAACTGGCAGCCCTCCATAGTAACTTTACACCCCAATTGCAAACGCAGTGTTCGGTTCAGAAAGCTGTGACATCTATTGAGAGAGAAGATAGAAAGGTTCTTAACTAAATGACATAATAGAAATTCTGCAAATTAAGCTTAGGATTACTGGAATTATGATTACTGACCAATGGTTTTACCTGATTTTAATACTGATATGAAACATATTCTTAAAAATATTACAGCTGTTTAAACTGTAAACATGACTTTCATTCCAAACGTAGTTGGGTACGCCACACGGCATTCTCTCTTTCCCTGGTTGTAAATCTCATTCAGTGTAAAGCACTACCTTTTGGAAAGGGCTTGTACTGATGTTTTAATGCAATCATGCATTTAATGCAATCATGCACTAGATCCTTGCATGTTAGTGCAGAATCTAGGTATTAAATAACTAAGGTCAGGTGGACCCAAAAGACAAATGAACATCATGCAGCAATTCTTGTCTTACTGAAGCCTTGATCTGCATGAAGCTGGGGGTTGTTGGAGAAATTCCTCCCACGCCACTCCACAAACAAACATCCTGCATGGACACCATCAGCCACAAAGGGCTGGAACCGCCGCCACAACAAACCATTTAGCGCGGTGTGCTGTGACTGGCGGCCATTTTGGGAGCGACCTCGGAGCCAGGCGCAGTAGGTGTCTGTCTTCAGGAGCAGCCGGGCCTGGGTGTATTTGTGGCTGCTGCTGCTGTAAAACAGGCACTTTCCAGGACCTTCCCCAGAGCTCTACGCCCCTCTTGGGCTCCAGCTGAGCTCTCTTTTGCTAATTGGCCTCCTTATGCTATTAGAAGCGCTCAGGAAGGCCTTGTTTCATGCCCCTGTCATCACAATAGACATCTAGGTAAATTTTACTAGATTTGTATGGATGATCTGAAAAAAAAATTGCCTTGGCACATGTATAAATTACATAATCCTTTGAAAAATTGAAAAAATATATCATCAAAATACTTAATGTGAGTGAAATCTATCAGGTAGACAAGGTTTATTGATTTTTTTTTTTAAAAAAAGGTTTTGACTTCAGTATCAAATCAAATTTACTTCTAAAGCACATCTAAAATAGCAGTAGCTGACCGAAGTGCTATACAGTAGAATGTTGTCATTTCGTGGCATTATTTGACCGCATATAAAGGCTGCGAGAGGCAGTAAAAGGTGAGTCTGTAAAAGGGTGTTTGTTCTGCTCAGGTCAGAGATAACAACTTCAAGACACTCAGAAAAGCTGTTTCCTCATCCAGCGGCTGGCCGGTATAAGCAGGGCATCGCAGAGCCAAAATGACTGAAGCCCTCTTATATAAATCAACAGTTAACTGTGATTAAACCTCATCAACAGTGAGGGAGGGTGTTTGGTATTGGTAGGGGCATAATGCAATATTTCAAATACAAAGGTTTGTTTATTGAGGGTTGGAGGTGAATGAAGCCAAATTAAATACTGGGGGGTTACACTTCCCCCCTCAGGTCCTACACCTCTAATCAGTCCCAGAAACCATTAAATTGTGTTAGTATTGGCATGCCATAAAATATACTACAGATGCAGGATACATTTAAACGACCAGTTTGATGTCAGATAAAGAATGCTTTAACGTAAGAGACAATTCACTGGATTTTTATTTTTCGTATATTCTGAAGCCTTTATTCACAGCCAGGCTGTTTTGACGCATTGCCCGGTGTTTTAAGGCCTTGACCGTATCACGACAGGTTGAAATCCACGTGTAGGTGCCATTGCGCTCACCGAATTCACAATGCTGATCGCGGTAAGTAGCTAATATAATTCAATTACTACGTAGAATACGGGAATTCTGATTTCCTTGATTCTTCCTTAATATTGCTGTTTAACGAAAGCGAAATCTATCTGTGTTTATCTCGCTGACGTCTTGGCTATATCGGCGCTGAAACAAATAGGCTACGTGAATGTAGTCGGGTTACACTTGTATAACTTTGATAACCTTGTCGGAAGCGAAATGCAACATCGGTTGGCAGTATGCGTTCATCTACCTTCTTCATTCTGAAGATTCATTAAATTTACCAAGCCATTGTCCTGATAGACATACTTAAATTTTAAGTTGTATTATTATGAAATCATTGTGCTGTAGCCTAAATTGTGATCGATATCTTCTTGGCCTTTACGCGTTATTTGCATAGGTACCACGTATTTTTTTTGTTCAGTTGTATAGATAGAAGGTTTGGCTTGGCTCAGTACGTCCACCCACTCATTCTTTAATAACCTGAAAAGGGTAAAATAAAGTGAATTGTTTGCCTTTTTTGTAACGATGTTACATCGATTACTACATATTTCTTTGTTAAAATACCTTGATTTTACCAGAAAGTGGTAAATTACATGTAAAGAGATGACTTAATTGTTAGTTATTTAATGACACTCTGGAAAATGACTTGCTACACTGATCAAGAGTATACTTATAATACACCGCCGGGCCAAAAAAGTCACCTTTTGAATTTAAATCAGCGAGCACTTAAGAGCTAAAGATTGGATCAGTATTACAGCTCAGCAATGTTGTGCAGCAATAAAGTGACGTCAGCTGAGTACGTGAATCTACTGTATGGCCAGGTTTTCCCGTCAATGGATTTTTTCTTCCCTAACGGTGTGGGAATATTCCAAGACGATATTGCTAAGATTCATCACCTTTGAATTGTTGAAGAGTGGTTCAGGGAGCACGAGGAATCATTTTCACACATGAATTGGC
>JABFEB020000114.1:631909-642498 GCA_019775895.2 Stomatorhinus ivindoensis
AGTTGCACACCAGCCTATCACATGCCAGGCTGATCGTCTGCACAGCGGCAGCCGGCAGGCCAGAACGACCATCAGGCGACCGGGAAATGTCCCGGTGCTCCCGATGGCCAGTCCGCCCCTGATTAAACTGTTCACAAAACGAGGGCGGTATTGTATCGTATACCCAGGGACGGACTAACGTCAGCCAGTGTGCACGTCTGTGCCGTGCGATGGGCCCCCGGCTCTCTTTTGTCCTGTTCTGCCTGTGATTAGCTATAGACGGATGCATGCATGCGAGATGGCAGCACGCAGAAATGATCCCCATGACCACTATAAACCTAAATCTAGCTACATCAAAGGCGTGTGTGTGTGTGTGGGTGGGGGGAGGGAATAGTTTATTTACAAGGTAATAAACATGTAAATGCGTATGCATGTGTGCACATATTTGTCTTGAATTGAAAATCTCACTCCGGCCTACGCAGTTGACCAAAGTTGGCAGCTCTGGTGTGTCCTAGATAACTAAAGCTCAGTGTTCAGTTAAATTGAGTAGAAGAAAAGCCCTCAAAGATGAAACTGTTCTAAAATTACTGTCTTGTTCAGCAAGGTGTCGGGTAACGTTAATAAGCGTGCAGCTGGTCACGGATGCATGCAGCTAGCGTGGCCAGAAGTGCGGCTTTAGGACGGTCAGTGGGGTTCTTCAGCTTGATATTCTCCGTCCAGTGTTTGCTTGTTTGTACTTCTTTTCATCATTAATGTAATTTATAAGGGGTAATATACGGCTACTTAATTAATAATTAACCTGATACTCGTATAACCGGCCCGTTATCAAGTTTAGCGGGAGTATAAAAAGTCCTGTTATTGACTATAGTCAAACATGATGTTGCTTTTCATTGGGCCTCCTGTCTTGCAGCAAGTTTGTCGATGGAAGTGGAAATAAGCAGAAATAGAAAGGGTTCGAATATCAATAACAGGCACGATTTTGCAAGTGTTAATTTATTTTATCTATCACGTCTTTATGATCAATTTTCCCTTAAATTAATCTCAGCTTTGTGACA
Source organism: Stomatorhinus ivindoensis (assembly GCA_019775895.2). Lineage (NCBI taxonomy): Eukaryota > Metazoa > Chordata > Actinopteri > Osteoglossiformes > Mormyridae > Stomatorhinus > Stomatorhinus ivindoensis. The sequence goes on from JABFEB020000114.1 coordinate 632,944, forward strand.
CGTTTTTATCGTGCATCAGTCGGAGTGTCTGGGAGCTGCTGTCAGTGTCCAGTAGGCATGTCTGCATATGCTGACCGCTGTGGGGGGGCATGTCCAGCAGCTTGCTGATACTCCTCAGCATGTACGGTCTACGATGGCCTTTCTTCTGTGGCGACGCTGCATTACCTACCCAGTCGTATGAATGGATGACTAGTTTTCCTTTATGCAAATGTAAACGAATGTAAGATTGTGCAGTTGCACATAGTTGTTGCACCCTAATTTATTGACTTTAAGGTAGTGATTTTTTTCGCTACTTGGTTGGCAACATGTTTTGACAAACAGTACACTAAATTTAATTTAATTTTATTTCTTCCTAGGGCATTAACTGAGAAGTATTATAAGGTGTATGTACAGCATGTAGGGGCGTTGTTGCTCTGTTAGACCAGGCCTGATGATAACGTGCATCGAAGAGCAAATAGAGGACAGAAGTCGAGCCAGATTTTTTTTACCATACATTTATGGCTGCTCATGCCATTACACTTAAATAAGCAAAACAGCCAGCGACACTGTAAGGGGTTTTATTCAAAATAGCCCCATTAGTCCGTACATCACGGCAAATGTGTTACGTAAGTGATTCATTAACTGGTCTGAAGGAAGTCTGTAGCGTGGGGTGTTATGGTACTGAGAGATGCTGAAGGATGTTCATCTGGAATAAAATAGGCTATTTAAACGTTTTTAGATTTCGGATCTTTCAGCACCTTACCACTTTTATGAAAGAAAAAGCAGTCTATAAAAATATTTTAAAAATCTTATCGGCATTAGCACCATTTGTTAGTTATGTAAAACTGACTAATAATTGCGAGCGAATATTTTATTCATGATGATGCTTTGACATTTTACCGATTCTGGCCTTATTTATTACAAGGATTGCAGTGACTGTTTTAACTTTATGCATTGCAAACATCACGTCTGGAAAACACGAATCCCCAAGGAGGTTTTTCTTTTCCATTTGCATGCTGTTTCCCAAACACCGCTTTGTCTCGCCCATCATCTATAAGTGGAATTTCTGGAGAACTACAAAATCTGAAGCACGAACCTATGACGCAAGATGTGACGTATTATTTGTGCGCCGCTGTTAAATAGAAGTAAGGTATTTTTTTAATCGTTCGGACATCTGCGTTTAATTTCTTAAATGCAATGGATGCTCGTGGTGTTTTTTTAATTTTCGATCGGCGAACTGGTTGGTTTTAAGTTAAATGGTCCCGGGACTCGAAAAGGTTGAGTGTTTTCTTGTGTTGTAACGCTATTCGCTAACTGGTTAGCAGGAGCATCTTGGAGCTATCATCTGTGTTATGAGCGGTCCCTTGTCTTGCGTGGCCGTAATCGCGGAACCTCTGCGCTGCATTTTATTAACCGATAGGGTCCCTCGGTGCGGATCATTGACATATTGTCACTGGCAGTCACGTCTGATGATTTTGATGCTGAAAAAGTTCCCACGGCCCAACCACGCAGCTAGCATGTTAGTCAGCTAACTATAAACATTAACCGGTTTTTCTCGGTACATTTTCGTGCACTCCACATCTTTGCTTATATGTAATCTTGTCGCTCGTCTCCGTTGCGTATAGCATCACAAATTTCCATTTGAGTTATTTCCAGTGTGTTCTGTACTTGTACAGGGTTTTAGCGAGCAATTCGGCAAAACAGCTTCTTGCAGTTGTAAGTTTTTGTCCAGATATACATGTTTTATGGAATTTAGACAAGTGTAATCGGCGTTATCTTACACTCCCTTAATGCATGGATATAGTTAGCTGACTAACAGGATCTTGTTCCCAGCAGTTTCCTTAAGAGGTCTCTGTTTTACTGTTTTTCTTTGACCCTTCTGTTAGTAAAGCTGCGAGCTGCAGGGAGAGACACCAGGGGGAACAATGGCAGCGGGAGGCTTAGGCGACTATGAAGTAGACCTCCACCTGTCGGTCGGCTTTCTCAGAGAGCAGCTGGGCGGGACCATCGAGGAGGCGGTCCGGACAGCAGTCGAAACGGTTCTGTGTGAGACGGTCCGGCTCCTGGGCCAGCGGCTGGGGTTCCTCCATGGAGGCCGGGCCCAGGACAGTAGTGGGACTCAGAGCCTGAAGCTGCGACTCGAGGCGACAGGTGGAGAATGGAAGGTGGGGGGCGCTGGCGAGCAGGGGGCTTCCGAGATGGACTTTGGGGTGGTGGGAAAGACCGCAAGGAGCATGAATCGGGCAAACTTCGGGACTCAGAAACCGCACCTCCATGGAGGGGACCCAGACCCCCCCCACGACGAACAGGCTGACTTTGGAGTGTTTTCTGACCCCTTTGATATGGATTCAACTGGAGCCAGGGTGGAGGACTTTGAGGAGGGACAGGACATGGGACTTCCGGAAGATTGGGAGCTGATGAACAAAGTGTACAAGGTGGAACACAGCGAGGGCCTTTCCTTCATAGACGAGGGCGGGACTGCGCACTGTAAGCATCCGCTACGAGAAACAGTGGCATTATTTTTATTACCTAATGTTTCTGTGCCCTTATTGTCTGATACTGTTGTCTAATGTTTCCCAATCTGCTCCTCAGGGACCCAAGGTTAGTCCATGTTCTTCCTTCCTCCAAGCTGCCTGCCAGACAGTCCACGTTTTTGCTCCCTGTAGGGTGTTCGGAGGGTGCAAAAACATGGACTGTCTGTGGTTCCACGAGGACTGGATTGGGATACGCCGCTTTAAAGCATGTCTCTGTGCAAAGTAGATAAGGCAATACATTAGACACTTTGACACTCTTTAGCATTAATACGTTATCGTGAAAAGATGGTGTTCTGTCGAATGACTTCTGTCTGACATTGAAACGGGCAGATGTCGGAGGACATTTTTTGACATTAGTTTTCAGGGTGAGTTTTGTTCTCGGTGGCTGTGAGCTGTCTGAAGGGATGCCCTCTTGCTCCCAGACGCCGAGGACTACCTGATGCATGACCGCGACCTCAGGATCATCACAGTGCCGCAGGAAGAGGAGCTTCCCCAGGGAGACACACCCGCTGTCCAGGACAACCTGACGAAGTTCAGCCCAGCAGACATCAAGAAAGAAGCGCCTGAGGCACAGAGTTCTGCCACTGTGACTGAGACTCCAACACTGCCCCCTGCTGGCGAGGTGGGTGATGTGCGGATCCACTAAATATGGGTCATTGGATCCTTTCAGAAGTCAGCCTGAGTATAAAGTATTTGGATACCCAGCTTCCAATCTTACTGTGATGACACTGCTCTTACTTTGGTGCCTTCCACCTGGCTATGCCATTTCCAGCTTCCTGTTTCCCAGGCCGCGGAAAGCAGTGTGGCAGGGAGGTCAGTCACATGATCAGAATGTGGCTCAAATTCCAGGAACGACACTGATGTACATCGGAGGACGGCGCTTAAAATAAATATTTGATAAATAGTTTTTCTGCGTGAATTGGTGATATTGTAAAGATAGTAGGTTATCTTGAATAAAAGCCTTTACTAAACCAGTCATCACGTGAGATCACCTTTTCAAACCTCCATCTGCCTTCACAAAACATGAAAATAGCCTGGGTTGTTCCCTGCCTTACACCTGTAGCTTTCAGGATAGGCTCCAGACCCTCACAACCGTGCACAGGACAAGCAGGAACAGTGAGTGAGTGAAAGAATGAATGAACGAATGATAATTCCTGTATTTTCCATTTGCACAATGTACAGCTGCATTGGAATTATTGTTTTTTTTGACCCCACCTTGCTCTCCATAGCTTGGGGGTGACAGCGCACGGTCAGCCAATGTGCAGCAGCCCCTGGCGCTGGGGGTTAAGGGCCTTGCTCAAGGGCCCACGGACAACTGACTGTTATGCTGAGGCCGGGACTCGAACCGGCGACCTTCTAATCATGGGCACAGTGGCTTTAACAGCTACCGTTGTAGCTCAATTGTGTGCACATTATAAATGCACTGATGTACAGAGAATATGTAAATGATGGGATCTGAATCACGAGGGCCTCATATTTGAATCATCTTGTCCACACATTCGGAGTAACGCCCCGCGTTTGGGCATCTGTGGGGTTTCCTCCGAGGCTGAGCCACTCCGAGCCCATGCTATCCTCTCTTGCAGCCCCAGAGTGAGGGTCACGGTGCCAGCGAGCCCCCCGTGGAGTTTGGCCCGCAGAACTACCTGGAGCAACTCCGTCTCTGGCTAGAGCGGCTCTGCCCGGAGGTGCTGCGGGAGTATGAGCGTGACGGCTGCCTGTGCGAGCTCTCGCGCCGAAAGCTCATCAAGTTCGCCGTGTCCTTCATCATGGACGAGTTCGGATTGTACGGCACCCGCCACCCCCCCCCAGTCCGCTCCACATTGCAGCAAACCGACAACACCATCTAGTGGTGTCAAAAAATATAGAAAACGGTTCATGAAGCTTTATTTGGCCATCAATACAAAATCCTTTTATGAGATGGACGCCATCAATACAAAATCCTTTTATGAGATGGACTTAACCCGTATGTGCTGTTCAGTAAAAGTTCAGTCTAATCCCACAGGAGCAAAAAAAAAAAATCACCAATGAGAAATCTGTTAAACTTGATTGACGGCATCCGATAGTCCCTCACAATGTGGATTTTCAAGCCTTTTTCTGATATCACTGCATTTCCTCGTTGGTCTCTTCCTTTTAGGTCTCTTGTGGTTTTTTTTTCCTGCTTCTTCTCCCCCTGACCGCAGTCCTTTGCTTCCTCCCTTTAGTTACCCCACCTCGGCTCAGAAGACCATGCTTGCGGAGCACATTGTGGAGCTGTTCCCCAGCCTCCGGCTCTGTGTGCCCTATGCTGGGATCAATGGCGTTGTGAGTTAGGCCCTCTCAGAACCGCTCACCAGTTACTCAACCCCACCTCCCACTGCCTTCAGAACCAGCCAAGTACATCTCATCTTTTCCGTATTCTCCGTGCAGGAATGCATTTAGGATGCGCAGACAAATGAGCTTTGATTTAACAGTAGCTGTCGAAGAATCTCATCGAGAAATCGAGTAGCTGAACCTGCTGAAAGCTCTTTTCCTGTTGAATCAGGATCTGGAATCAGAGTTTTTAAAGTATTTATGAACGCAGGCTAACAAATTTCCCAGTTTTTAAATTTTGCTAATACTATTACAACATCTTAATGATACAGATGGAGAGTTAGACACCATGTTAATGGCAAAGGAAACTGTAGGTTTACAGAAGCGTGACACATTTAGACAGTAAAATACACGTAGACAGTAATAAATACATTGACTAGCAATAAAATTATATATCACTCCAACAATGCAAAGAATTTCAGAGGAAGTATAGTACTGAATTTTGTAGTAATGGCTCAAAATATCAATTGATGTAAATATTTGTGGCTTCAGAGATTTACACTTTAGTAAAGAGATTTAGATCTTGCTAAAAAGACGGAGTAAGATCTGAGCACCTTCACCTCCTGGCTGACAGAAGAAGGACATAGCTTGACACTGACACTGTTCTCCCTTCCTATCCCCCTTGTGTTGGGGTGAAACACAGGAGCATCTGTATGACCCGGTGTCACGGACTGGGTACATCGAGACGCGGCTGCGTAATTTCCGGCGGACGCTTGAGGCCGACAAGAAGAAGTACGTCCTGAAGCGCCGGCGAGCTGAGCTGGGCCTGGTGAGCCAGGCTCCGGCGCCGAAAGGGGCACAGGGCGGCGAGGAAACCCGCAAGTGGGTGGCACTGCTGAAAAGGACCAGCCCGTTGACCAAGAACCTGCCCACGATCCGTGCCGCGATGGAGTGCACCTTTGCCGCCCGCAGGAAGTGGATGAGCAGCGAGCGGCCCAGCATGGGTGCCATTTTGGCCGAATACCCCCGATTCCTGGATGTTCCCTCTATGGTAGGTCTCACCGCCATGGAAATGGCCCGAGTGCTGCAAACCGGACTGCCAGTGAGATGTCTGGTCGAGGTTCAAATGCTCGTTGATCTGTTGCATGTCTGTGTCCAGATCGACTTGGAATTTGAGAAGATGTTCCCAGGAAAGGGAGATGCCTTCCTGTCCAAGTGGTCGTCACATGTGGTGCCCAGGGTGCGGCAGATCGCAGAGCGGGAGGGTCCCCCGGAAGTCGCCGAGCTGCTGCAGCAGGCCAGCTCACAGCCAGAAGGTCAGCAGGAATTCATGAATCACTTTAGGACAGAGTTCCCCAATTCCAGTCCTGGAGGGCCGGTCTGTAATACAGTTTGCAGGTTTCCTTGCTCAAACACCTGGTGATTAGCTGGTGAGCTGAATAAGGTGTGTTTCAGAAGGGAAATCTTTAAATTGCTTGGTAGACTGGCCATTCAGGACCGGAATCGGGGAGCCCTGTTTTAAAAACTCTACGTCAATGTTTCTCCACCTGGTCCTTGTGGATGCTCCAGATGATCCACAAAATGTGGACTGAACGGGAGGTGAGGGGGAGCAAAAATGTGGACTGGCTCGGGGTCTGGATGGAGAAACACTGCTCTACAAAAGCAAGATGGTTGTCTCTTTCTAGAACTTTCTTCTCATAATTTCTAAAGTCCCTTCCCATTTCATGCCTCCCATTATCTAATTATAAAACTCCTCTGATTGGGGTAAGAATATATTTCATAATGATACTTGAACTTCAATTGCATTGATTTCCCTGGGAATCTCCAGTCCGTTAATCAAGTCCAGTCTGAAATAAAGCCTGAAAGACCGGTTTTAGAAAATGGTCTTCAGCAAATGGTGGAGATTGGATTATTGTGAAGTGCCTTTATTGTTGACTGCAGCACTGGCCACTACAGGCCTGGAGCTCTGAGCAGTTAATCTCGGCTTACAATCGCTCCATCGGAGTTGTTATTTAGCCGATCCGCTGCCTGACCCAGTGAATCGACTACGGGTCGAAAGGCAGCTTTGAAGATCTGGGTAGCGGGGATAGCCACTCGTGGACATAACATTCAGATCCTGGTTACCCCATTTCTGCAGATTCCTGTACCCTCACCATGCTGAAAGTGCTGGTGCTTCTCCTACCCCCGTCTGGCACCGGCAGAGCTTCTCAGACCACCAAGTCTGCCAGCAGGCATACAATCCACTACCTGGTGGACCTCGTCCCTGTAAGTATGTGTAGTTAGGTTCTACCTTAGGAGACCTGAACGCCTGCATAAGCCAGTCCTTGTTCATGACGGTTTGAACTCATCTTATAGAGGGTGATGTTTATATACAAGAGTACCACAATTTTGCCATAATGGCCTGGTTTTGGGACTGGTCTTCCACCATCGACACTTGCTTCATTAGTGTAATAACTCAAGAAGTATTTCATGGATCTTTTTCAGACTTCCCAGACTTATTGTAAGGGCAAAGATATGCAATTTTGAGACAAATCACACCAAAAATGAAGCAGTACTGTGTAGTGATGTCAGATAAAAGGTTGGCCAGAGATGCTGATTACATTGAGACAAGTCACACAATGTTGGGAAAGTGTTTAGGAGGGCTGTAGATTGTACAGGATGGGGGGTGTGGGTGGAGCAGGTATTAGATGGGGGCATCCACGGGATACATCATTGTAGTTCTGACAGTGTCTAGTTAATAAGAGGGATCACAAGTTTTGCGCAGTGTAGTGCCCCATGGAAAAATGATTGATTGAGCTTCACAGTGGGTGGGATTAATATGTGCTGTCAGTTGCAGCATTTTCTAAACAATTGGGAAGCAGGTTACTCCAGGATAGTCTTGCCCATTGTGGCTTTTGAGGTCCCATTTCTTCTGCGGCTGGTTTTATGCCATTTGTCTCACTTCGCGTCTTGTCCTTCTCTGCCAGATGGACACCAAAGTGTCCACGCTGTTCCGTGACCCATCTGTGGAGGCGACCGGCAGCCCAGCGAGGCCCTACATCCTCAGTGTTGGCCCCCTCGATGCCCCTGGCCGTCAGCTCTACATCTTGGCTCCCGCTGAGCGGATCGCTCTGACTCTGCCCGAGGGCAGCCTAAGCAGCGCCGTGGATAAGCTCTTCAAGTTCCTGAAGATCTTCAACCTGGACTACCCCGTACAACTCTCCTCGCTCTACAGCTTCTTGGAGCACCTGTATGGCATAGAGAAGCCCCACAGCACCCCCAGTGGCAAGAGGTCTAAAGTGCTAGAACTGGTGTCAGGACTCCGCATGCTTTCCTGACACAAAGGCAGTCATGTAACATCTGACCAATGGGACTTACCCTTTTTTTAGCCTTGACCTTCTGTATGACTTACGAGTACTGGTGCTTACCTAAGTATGGGCATGGGGAGTCCCGGTCCTCAGGGATAACACGGTGTGCTGGTTTTTTAACAAAAACTGGGCTTCTTGGACGGATCACGCAGATGAATCCCTACCAGTGAGCATAGGTCGCTCTTGGTTGTAAAGAAAATGAACCAAAATGACTAAAAGGGTAAACGAAGCTAAAAATGTAACCTGTTACGTACCCACAAACTAGACTGCATATTTTGGGCAATCAATTTAATATTATATGTTTGTGTTTCTGTATGTCTGATATTTAGGTTTTATACCTAAATACAGTCATGCACAGTTTGCAGTCTGTTGAATATTACTTTTAGATTGTAGCCCAACAGAACTGAACTACTTTCGTAAATTTACTAAGTGGACTCGTCAATGGTTTACGTTTTCTTCTGCATTTGGAGCTGGTGCGTGACTTGTATCTTGTGCAGACTCTCAAAGCTCCCTCATCCTGCATGGACGGAGGGGATTTACAGTGTCTGAGGCAGTATCAGGTATAGTTCTTCTGCCTATGAGAATAATGTTGTTTTTCCAATGTTGTCCTGTAGCTAGACCTAGATTTTTCCTTTGCCATTTCTGCTCTTTTTTTCTGTGACGAAATCGCGCCAGTGGTCACTCCAGGATTTGCCGAAGCCTGAGATCCGCTTTCCCTTCGTATCTGGAATTCTGTGCCATATGGGACGCGAGACGCCCGTGGGAAGATTATTTGGCCACATTTAAAATTTCCTTCTGTGGTGGCGGTCGTCCATAAATATTGTATAAAACAAAATAATGTGGTACAGGGTTTCTGCACAGAATGGAAAAAGTATGCAAATTGAATTTGATGTTTTCCAAGACTGGATAAGTATGGAAGGTGGAGTATGGAAAGTTTTGCGTGTTTCCAGACTATTGCAACAAATTGGTGCACATATATCCTCTTGAGACCCAAGGAAAAAAAGTGTCCTTCAATTTTAGTTTATTTGTCTTTGGAGGAAATATTACATTTATATTATATCTTACAATTTAGACTTTTTCAAATTTCACAGCATGCCCTCTTTGGTGTACAACAGGAATAAATATCTTTCCTTACATCAGTGAAAAGATAGATGCAAAAACAACATTCCACTACAATGGACATAAATGAATGGGTGGGGTCTCAGGAGGATATTCTGTAACATCTGAATTTACCCGTTAACGTTTCTGAGCCAGTTGTCAGCGCCTGAGTGTCTGCACAGGGTAAACATTGAGCCACGTCCCAAACCCCCCCCCCCCCCCCACGCATCGGCTGAAGCATTGTTGTCTAGTCGCACTCAGTGGTGAATCCCAGCAAGGGCATGAAGGGGGAAAAGCCCAGGGTGGCA
>JABFEB020000114.1:680669-691532 GCA_019775895.2 Stomatorhinus ivindoensis
TATATATACACACACACACATATACATAGGTTTACAACTTGAGGGTTCCTCTTCACTCCACTCAACTCAAAGACATGCTTCAGTTGCATTGTGTTAACTATAATTTCATGTTTTCCTGTGTGAATGAATAGATACAGACAAATGCATTTGATTTGATTTTGTTTTTACGTGAAGTTGCACACGGTTTTAAGGCCACATTGGCAGTGCCAGGCTGCTGTGCCAACCTGTGACCCCCGTGTCGGTCACCACGCCCCCTCAATCCGCCTCCAGGTGCTCGTATTTGACTTTGGCACCGAGTTGTACGTGTGGCACGGCAGCGACGTCCCCCAGAGCGACAGGAAGCTGGCAATGCACCTGGGCCGGCAGGTGTGGGGGGGGGGCTATGACTACAGCAACTGCAGGGTCAACCCACTGGACCCCCTAAACTGCAGCCCGAGGATCCAGCGGTGAGGTTCCCCCACGCACACCAGCCTAACTGTATGCAGGTCCGCCTCACACTGTATGCAGGTCCACCTCACACTGTATGCAGGTCCACCTCGCACTGTATGCAGGTCCGCCTCGCACTGTATGCAGGTCCGCCTCGCACTGTATGCAGGTCCACCTCGCACTGTATGCAGGTCCGCCTCGCACTGTATGCAGGTCCGCCTCGCACTGTATGCAGGTCCACCTCACACACCTGACAGTTAGGAGAAAAAAAAAGCTACAATGAAATACCATGTTTGTTTTCTCGTGTAGAACAATTGACGTCACTTCAACTGTATAGGTATATTGAAAGTCATTTGTTGCTCTGGTTGAATGATTTTTTAAGCCATTTTCCCCGAAAAATCTCATTACTGTAACAGTCAACCGAAAACTAGATGAAACATTCGTGCACCTTTCAACTTTATTGCACGTAACTCACAACAAACAATCAATTTGTATGATGACATGTATTTTTTGTTATTGCAGTGGCTCTTGCCCTGTATTTGGTGAAATACTTTTGTTCATTACCGAAATAAATGGTAATACAATAAAACTGATTAGGTATAATTTCAGGCTTCAGAAAATTGGCATGTTGTATATTGAGTTTATGAGAATGACCGATATTAAGCGTGTGCACCTGCTGTATTTAAAGGGTGTGTCTGTTAATTCCAGCTGTCACTCAAGTGTATCCACAATACATACCTTTTGTATTCATTCATTTATTTGATGCTTTTATCCAAAGCAATTTACAGTACAGGGAAAAGTTACACTCAGTTAGCTCCCCGGGATTTTAACCCACGACCTGTTGGCACAATGCACTACTTGATGAGCTACAAAAGAACGGCAACGTTCTAGGATGTGTTTTGTTAATTTCATCCTGTTTTTACTCTTACTATTTAACAGGTAGTTAAGCCTGTGCAGTGCTTTTATGTATTTTCACATCTGTCCCACCTGAACTTGGAATTCCATATTTTGTGTGCCATATGTTCCTTGTACGTGGCATTTAATTTAATTTTTTTTATGAGTAACAATGCCACCTAGTGGAGTGGAAGTACACTCCAGCCAAATATTCCTGGAAATGGCAGGCTGGGATATAATCACTAGTGATGACTACTGGTTAAGTGAGAATTCCAAGTGGCGTCCGGTCTCTCTGCAGGCAGGGTGTGGGGCGTCCCCGCTGGGCTCTGTTTGGGCTCCTGATGGAGCGCCACGAGACGGTTCTCTTCAGGGAGAAATTCCTGGACTGGGCAGAGCGGAACGACAGCGTGGAGGAGAACCCGGGGGAGGAGGTGAGAGGAGGCGTGATCCTGGGTCGGCTGCCTCCATAAGCTGGGGACTGGGACCTTCTAAGTTTCAGTTTTAGGTGGTCAGGTGCACTCTGGCTTGGATTATCAAAGAAGAAAGATGGAAAAAATAAAAATATGTGAGCAAACTATAAGACCTTTTATGTTTGTTTCTTTATGTAAGTAAAAGCCATTTGTTTAACAAGTAATTTGTGAATATTAAAAATGTGCTTCTTACCCCTGGCTGCTGCAGGTTATGATGTCCTCCATCCAACCATGGTGACTGACTCTGTCACTGCTAGTATTTACCGCGTGTGGTAGAACTAGTTAAAGTGGTAGAACTAGTTTAAGTGCTGTTCGGTTAGTAGGTTGTGAGTCTGAGAGACCTTATACCTTCTTATCCCACCCCCAACCCCCTCATCCAGAACGGGCAGACTGATGAGCTGCAGCCTTGTGACGTAAAGGCCCTGCTGGTGGGCGGAGCCAGGAGCGGGCAGCGGGCCTGGGGGTGTGGCCTGCTGGGAAAGGGGGAGGGCCAGTGGGAGGAGGCGGACCCTGTAGACGTCTGGCACATCGGGGAGTCGGGGGAGCGGCTGCTGCTGCCAGAGGGCGTGGCTCAGCTCCACGAGGGGGACACCTACGTGGTCAGCCGGCGGTGCTCCGTCACCAGGCAAGGTGAGTCCGTGATTGGTCAGTCTCTCACGGGAGGGGTCCCATGTCAATGTCTAGACGCTTGCCACCTGCCTGGATACAGGTATCGAATCGCGGGATGGATGCACTGCACACGTGTGTTTTAACAAAGTAAGACCTGGGACAGCGGACAGGGCCAAGGGAAATGGAGAGGGGTGGACAGAACGTTCGGCTGTGGGGGTGGAGACGAGGGTTTAAACCTGCGGTGGGCAGGAGGGGACAGAAAACACGGGTGCTTCTGCGTAAGGGAAGCGTGTAGGAGAACAAAACAAGCATCAGGTTTTGGGAGGAGTGACAACTGCCGTGTGCCGGTAGGGTTTAGGGGCGTGATCTGGACCCAAGATTATATATTAGAAAATTATATTTTGTTAATATGTTCTATACTTATGTGTTTGTGGCTGTATGTGTTTTTCTGTATGTTTTTGTGTATGTGGATATTTAAATCCCTATGTATCTCTTTGTGTGTGTGGGGGGGGGGCTCTGCAGTATGTGTGTGTACTGATGAGTGTTTGTCCACAGGGCCCCCAAGCTCTGGGGCTTTCGGGACTGAGCACGGCGCCTGCTTCTTGTGGCGGGGCCGTCACTCGACGAAAGACTTGGAGACAGGCAACCACAAGGGGGCGCCGGTAAGCATGTCGCCACTCCGATCACACAACATGAGGCATGATTCCTGATGGTTTCCTAGGCGTCGTACTTGTCGACAGGTATAATTGTCCCGTTCACTCACAGCTGGTTTTTGATATATTCCATCCTACCACACCCCCTCCTGCTTCCTGCGCTAAAACCCTGTGATCTGCTATTTACCCCCTGCCAGGTGACAGCAATTAAGTTCTACTTTCAGTTTGCTCATCCAGCCGCTGTGATTAATTTAAGTACCCGATTCCTGCGTGCCCTCTAACAGCGCCGATCGCACCCGAGGTCCAGGCTTCTCACGATCAATCACCGTTGACGGGAATTTTCCAGAACTCTGTGCAGAGACAGGGCTGGAGGTCGCTGCTCCCGCAGCCCGAGGCAGTGGCAGATGTGAAACACCCTTGCCCTTCTCTCTCTCTCTCGCTTTCTGTACGCGAATCCAGGTGCTTGTTCTCCAGGGCAGCGAGCCTTCATCCTTCCTGCAGCTCTTCCAGGGAGGCCTGGTCACCCACAGAGGGAGCCGCAAGGACGGTGCCAACAAAAGAGGTACTTGATGTCCATTATTGGCACAAAGCAGCAACTCCATGGCTGGCTGGGTCCTTTTAAGTGGACGTTAAAGTGAACTCATGCTATTGTAACATATATCAGGAGTTTCATGCCCAAATGGTCCATTTAAAGGGAAGGTTAAAGTGAACTTGGGTTGTCATGACATATAGCAGCAGTTCAATACCTAGTAGGTCCTTTTAAGTGGATGTTCAAGTGTGACCATTTGGGATTTAGGTAGCACTTCCACATCTGTCGTAGTAGCGGTATGTTCAGGTATTCAGCTGCTTGTGTGTGTTTGTGTGTTTTTTCCAGGTGGTTGGCGTTTGTTCTGTGCACGTGGCAACATCGAACCCGAGGCCTCCCTGGCGGAGGTAGAGTGTTGCTGTGCTAGCCTGCGTTCCCGTGGTTCTCTTGTTCTGCTCTGTGCCCACCAGGGGGCGGTGTACTTGTGGCACGGCTGCAAGTCCCACAGCATCACCCGAGATGTAGCCAGGAGGGCTGTAGAGCGCCTCACGCAGGTGTAAGTGGTATCACTCTTAATCTTCCCCCCACCCCTTCAGTGCTCTGTTGGTACAGTCTAGTGCTCAGTTGGATCTATACTATCCTTGCACTATATAAAGGGATTGATCCAGTGTGTGTGTGTTTATGTGACAGTTGCCCCCCCGAGCTGGGTCTGAGCAGCAACAGCAGGGTGCGGGTGCAGGAAGTAGAAGAGGGGGCGGAGCCAGCGGAGCTTTGGCATGCCCTTGGGCAGCAGGACAGGAAGGCCTACGACTGCATGCTCCGAGGTACTGAACACAGCCCACTCAGCCCGTATATATAGAATCGCCTTGTTTTCCCAGAGGCACCAAAAAGTGGAAAAACGGAATATCCCTGCCGTTTAGTTGGCGCGTAAAGAGATAACAAAAAAAACGAAATGTGCAAATTTTGTGACATGTTTCAACTCGCCTGTCTAGATTTTTGCGTAGTTCTCAGCGAAATGTCCTTGTTTGTGACAAGTGCCGTATTCTGGGTAAAGAGTATCTGCCAGATAAAAGGGTGTTAGCCCTGAGTTTGGGTCTAACAGGGGCCTGATGGGAAATGCCGGTGAGTATAGATAACAGTGGGCTCTGCTGTTTTTCTCCAGACCCCGGCAAGTACAACTTTGTACCGCGCCTCTTTCATCTGAGTGCATCATCAGGCGTCTTCAAGGGGGAGGAGCTAGTAGTGGGCGGGGCAGCCGTGGCCACGCCCTTCCTGCAGGAGGTCCTATACTCAGTGCCGCAGCCATGTGAGGCTACACCCCCACGGCGCCGCACACACACACACACACACACATACACACCACGTCAGCTTCCTTTTTATGCTCACGTTGACGCAGTCACTGGACCCCAGTGCCCCCAGGACCACTCAAAAGCAATTTAGGTTTCTTTAAGGAGTCAGACAGAAGTCGTAAAGCAAAAAAGCTGTTTTTTCGGGATGAATTATTAAAGAAAAACACACACGCATTGGCAGAGCTTGAGCTGTGACGCCCATCAGGGGCAGTCAAGACCCAAACACTGTGACGCCCATCAGGGGCAGTCAAGACCCAAACACTGGAGACCAACCACGGCTCTTTGCTCCGCCCGTGGTGATGCCTGTTGCTGTGGCCCTCATGCGTTTTCTGCTCCATTCCCCAGCCCTCTTCCTCCTGGACAACAGCATGGAGGTGTACCTGTGGCAAAGTGAGGGGGCGAGTTGTGCTGGCTGCGTGACCGTCCGCTGGGACGAGGAGCGCAAGTGCGCCATGAAGACGGTGCTTCAGTACTGCAAAGGTCAGGGATCAGGGTGTTGTAGGGGCTCTGCTTTAATTGCTATAGATTGCCCCCGCCTCCTTTTCTTGTTACTGGTTAAGAAGGTTCTGGTTATGTTCAAGCCCACAGAGTGACTCTCGTTGGAATTCTGCCTTTCAGAGCGCAACCCACAGCGCCCCCCGGAGGCATACCTGATTCAGGAGGGTTCAGAACCTCTCACCTTCACCAACATCTTTCCCCAGTGGGAGAGGAGTCCAGGGCTGCAGGTACGACACGAGTCCCCAGGGGGCTGGAGTGGTCGTCGATGTGTTTGGCAGCCCTGCGTGTGGGATTTCAGAGCAGTTTGTTCCTGTGGCCAGGGGGAGGCGCTGTGTGGAAAGGTGACGCTGGTGCGGGACGCTTTAGCCAGGCTGAGCAAGTCCCAGTTACTGGGGGAGGAGCCACCTGCTAGGCCACAAGCCAATGGAGTGGATCCCCACCCAGTCCAAGACTTCCAGGCAGGACCCTGCAACCACCCCATATAACCTCTATAGCCATCCTTCAAATCAGAGGTCCTTTCTGCTTGACAATCTTTGCTCTAAAATACAGCACTGCAAAATCCATGCATCAAATCCCCACCAATAATCGCTGTTGCTCAGATCAGTAGCCTTGGTTTTTATATCGTAACTAATAACCGCACCGCTGAAATAGCACTGATATACCGGAACCCATGAGAATTTAACGCTATATTTCATGTCTCTCACTGGCTTTTTCTTTTTTGGTAACTGAAGATTTATAAAATGATTCGACAGTCTTTTTGAAGGATGTTCCCATTTACGGCATCCAGTTATTAAAAAAAAAAAAATCCTGTTCCTTGCAGACGGTGTTGGAGGCGAGGCGGGATGGAGTCGACTCTCTCCAGAGCTGGAAACAAAGCCAGCAGAAGAAAAGCGAAGGCCTGTTTTGAATAAGAGCCAAAATACACTGTTGTGGCATATGTCCGTATAAAGAAATATTTAGCATAGACGACCACTCACTTTTGTACTTTTTATTCTTAGGGGAAGAGGCACATTTTCTAGTTAACTAATTAGGTTCAGATGTACAGTGTGTAACTGAGCCTTTGTTATAAAGAGTCTCTTATTTTTTTTTGCTTCTTTCACCAAGCTGATTATTTCTGCGCGGCCACTTGCACAGTTTGTGAGATTAGAATCAAGGCCCCCCCACTAGCTTAATGCAGTGTTTCCTGATCCAGTCCTCGGGGACCCCAAGACAGTTCACATTTTTGCTCCCTTCAATCTTGCAGCACACGTGTACCAGGTACTCATTGCCCTTGATTGGCTGGGAGCAAAAATGTGAACTGTCAGCGGGTCCCCGAGGACTGTGTGGAGAACCCGCTGCCTTTCTACCTTGTTTTCTGAACTTCTGGCCTTGGAAGGAAGCAGGTCAGATGAACGGCTGCTCCACACACATGGCCGTGGCAGAACAGCCTGAAATGACATGTCCTTAACAGACCTGTGATCAACTTCTCACCCCTACGGTCCTTTTATCTCTTTAAACCCCAACAAACCTCATTCGGTACTCCTGAGGGACATTAAAAATCTGTAGCTTTTCAAAGAAATAATGTGTAAATTTTCAAGGTTCAGACTAATGTATGTATGCATTTCTGTGTCGCTCTAATAGTTCAGATTAACTGTAAGGCTAATTTATATTTCACAAACATAATATATTTATAAAATGTGTTAGTTTTCAAAATTATCTCATCATTAATGTAACCAAATGGAATGAAGTTGATACGTGAATTAATAAATGAAATTTATTTCCATACAAAAAAACGTATAACTGAAAATACATATTGTGAAAAGCTCTTTATGTCGCACTGATGATTCTGACAATAGGGGGCAGCAGTGTGACCTCAGCAGTGCAGTTCCTGCCCTGGTTCTGTGTGTGTGCAGTCTGAATACTTTCCCTGTGGTGTTCTCAGCATTCTCCAATATCTCTGCAGCAGGAGTGTGGTTTTGGTGACCATGTCCTGGAGTGCAGTGGAGATGCTCTGTCTAAGAGTCCTTGGGGACCGACTGGGGTTCCCGAGGACCAGGATGTAGAACACTGCTGTACTGGACTGGTGCTCTGTCCTGAGGTCTGCTGTGCTTCCAAGGATAGTCTACAGACTTGCTATGACTGGCAGTGACTGTGGATGGATGGATGGAAAAACAGATGGATTAATCGATCGACACACCAAAATACTGCCGGGATCAGAAAAGAAGGTGCTTTTCAACTCCGATAACTGCTGCAATTTCTCCTTATGCAGCCTGTATGCAAACATCTCATTTTGTTATATAAAACCTAGAAAATCTGTTTTACATTGAACTGTCAATCTTGAACTCAGTGGAGGATTCCACAGGAGAGGAGAGGTAAAAAAAAAACTAAAAACTTTCCCAACAGGCTATTGTTGATGGTATACATAGTCTTGGTTTTATTGAGCTAGTATTCGGAGGAAATTCATTGTGAAGTCTTAAAGCACTTATGTAAGTCGCTCTAGCTAACAGCGTCTGCCAAATGCTGTAAATGTTTGTATTTTGCAAGAAACTATTTAATCTGTGCAAATCAGTTAAAAGAGAGAAGCTGAGCACTTCTAAGCAGGACATTGTCAATAATATTGAAGCAATCGAAGAACAAAAAAGCAGTTCTTTCCAATGTCATTTCAATCGTGGCGTAATGCTGATCGGAAGCACAGCAGGATGCATTGAGAGGTACAAACAGGGCTTCTCGGGGCTCTCTCTCATTGACCTGGAATGTAAAGCTGTAGTCTCTTGCCTGCTGGCGGCATTTCGAATGACAGAGGCGGGAACGTCGGTCTCATCCCACGGTGTTTGTGACAACTGCTTCCCGAGTGCTCAGTAGATCCCCAAATCTTATGCCGCTGGTGTAATAGTCTGGTATTGGGCTTCCGCCCTTTTTGCTGGGATGGTTCAGGCTAAGACCCATCATCCTTGACCTGGCCCATCCTGGACACGTGACTCTGACTGGCACGGTGACGGATTTCTGTGCCGTTTGCCAGGACAGCGTGAGCCAAATGGAACTTCTAGAAATTCCGGAATTAAGATTGCAATGGGTCTGTTGTGGGTGACCAGTAAGCGTCCCTTCAGGACAAAACAACTATGTTTATATACATCAGGTCTCTCGTCTGACTACTTGGAATCCCAGCAGCGGGTGGCTGTTCTTTTAGTAGAATAATTTGGAAGAGAAGGTCACATTAGTGACCGGTTTTCAACATATTTTCACACCCCGCAAGACGGTAAATCGCCACAGTACCATGGATTAGTAGTCTGTGATGCCAGGTTTGGTGGTGAATTAATGTTGCAAAACCGAGGTGGTCCGATTAGGAAATGCACATTACTACGTCGTTTTTGGGAATGAGACTGTGGGGTGGCTGGGAATCGCCGTGGTTTTTAGGCTTTTAGGAAGCCAGAGTGTGGAACTGTCAGTTAGACGCGAAGCAAGCTGGTGTTTGGTGACGCTCAGAACAGCTGTGTGTGATGCCTTAGGAAGTGATGCCTGTGGGTTA
Organism: Stomatorhinus ivindoensis; assembly: GCA_019775895.2. NCBI lineage: Eukaryota > Metazoa > Chordata > Actinopteri > Osteoglossiformes > Mormyridae > Stomatorhinus > Stomatorhinus ivindoensis. The sequence continues at coordinate 689,600 of JABFEB020000114.1, forward strand.
GGTATCGCGGTGATGTATTACTGTAAATAGATAGGGAATAATGTGATTCAAGTCAGTCTTAGTTCATGTGCAGAATATACTATATATACAAAGTGTGTGTGTATGTATGTGGTCCAAATGTCCCCACAATGTAATAAAAACCTGTCCTTTTGAGGTTATGGGGACCATTTTTTCAGGTCCCCACAAAGATCTGTAAATGCAATCAAAAAAATAAGTCTTGTATTTTGTTTGGTTACTTGTGGTTAAGGTTGAGTAGAGATTAAGGTCGTCACTTTGTGATTAGAGCTTTCCCCTTAGAAATGAATGGGGAGTCCCCACAAAGATATAATTACAAACCTGTGTGTGTGTGTGTGTGTGTGTGTGTGCACGCGCAGTGCAGGTCAGATGGTATGCTCCTGCGGCACAGCCTCCACTCCCAGCTGCATTCGGTCAGTCTCGGACGCCAACGCCGCCTCGCGCAACGCCACCATGTGACCCTCAGCCGTGTGCAGCAATTGGTCGATCCAGTCCAGGTTGCCGGACATGTGACAGGCATGCCGGGTCACCAGTACCAGGTGGCTGACGGCCAGGAACAGGGCAGTGGCTCTGTGGGGGTGAGATTCGACAGCGGCCGAGAAAATCTGTCATGAATGAAAATGAATGAATATAACAATATTCTTTGAGAATCGCTGCTTATTCCCAAACAAAATGCTCATATATTCAGTAGTACCAACAGATTGTTTAATATGTAAAATAAAAGTCACTCAGGTATTTTAACAGAAGGAATGCTTTCACTTTAAGAAATTAAGGATTTTTAAAGATACTTTTAAAAATTTAATTTTAAAATGTACATTTTGTACACATTTACGTCAATGTACCTGGCATCGAGTAGTACTGGGCTGAGTGGGGGATACATGCTTCGAACAACATCATCCACCCTAAAGGAATCCCAACAGGATAAATGAATATTGGCTTATTGCTAAAAATAGCCAGTTTTGTTAAACAGTATCACTCTCGCACCTGGGGTTAATACGCTTGGCCACGGCGATGATGTCACTGAGGCCGTTCGGGGCCTTGACCTTTGCCCCCGAGCCCATCGTCATGGCCACCAGCTTTTCAGTCAAGGTGTGGCATATCTAAGAAGGAAACACAGATCAACCCCTATAATCCACTGAGCATATCTTGGGTGAATCTCAATAACAAGAACGCAAGGACCGAACTTGTGGTCTTGGCAAGACCGTCCTTGCTGACTTGCCTTCCAAGAATGAACTTGGGGTGCAAATGAATCATGGGATCGGATTCGTTTGGCGTCGATGCAACTGATGTATCCTTGATATTTGTGGAGGAGCAAGACCAACAACCAGGTCCTACAGTCCTCTGTTCTTAGTATTGGAATTGATTGTCGGCGATGGAAGATGACTTAAAACTGTTACACTACGACAAAAGTATGGTCAAGTACGCATATTGAGATTCACCCACGGTCCTTTATGCATTAAGATAGAGTGAACATTGTAACTTTACCTTTAGGACAGCAATGCCGTGTGACATCAGCCCACTGAAACAAACAAAGTGTCATTTTAACTAAGAGATGTAAGACTAACAGCAGCTTGTAAAAAAACCTGAAGAACACTGATGGGAAATATTGGACAATGCTGGAAAAAAACACACTCAAGATGGAAATAGCAGGAAATATGACTTGGCTATCGAACTGATCTTGCCGTCTGTTTTTGATAAACCTACGAGGTGTCCTCCATCCAGTCCTCGTCCCCCATCCAGTCCTCTTCCCCCAGGAAGGCCTTGATGTGGGGGTTAGTGATGATTACATCCTCCAGCTCCAGCTCTGAGGTCTCAGCCTGGCTCTCCAAGGCGCTGATCAGGTCCAGCCTGGGCCTGTGCATGGTTTGAAATGGGGGGGGGGGGGGGTAGCGGTGAAAAGAACTGCAGGTGTATGCAG
>JABFEB020000114.1:765446-788833 GCA_019775895.2 Stomatorhinus ivindoensis
CTGCCCCCCCCCCCCCCCCATGCTGTAACCGGTCCCCTTCCCACGTTCTGTATTTCTCACACCTGCCTGTTCATACTCGTCGAACATGTGAAACTCCTGCCTTGTGACCTTTCTGGAAATGCACGCTTTGGGGGCCTAATACCAGATATTGAGCCCATGACCACGGCGAATGAGGTGCCCAGAGAGTGCCTGATTGTGGGCTGCTGCGACAAAGATCGCATGGCTCGGAAGGTGAGGAGTCTGTCGTCGAGCGGATTCAGATTCCGACTCGTGCTCCTCCTGCACTTTGTCTGTTACTGCTTAAATACATCTGCTTTTGGAGAACAAAGTGGACTCTTTTAGCGTACAGCGGTGCCTTGGAACACAAACGTAATTTGTTCCAGGAGGTTGGTCGACTTGCGATTTGGTTGAGGTCCGAGTCGCTTCTCCCCATAAGAAATAATGTGAATGAATTGAATCCATCCCAGAACCCCAAATGATTGCTGATTTAAACCTACCTACCAAACTAATGATAAAAAGCATTAGCGATCAATATCAAACTAATGCACACGTGAAAAAGCACAGACACAAAAGCAAAAAACATTAAATAAATGACAACCCAATACTCTGCAAGGAGCGCAGACACACATGCACCACCGTCAAGTCTCTATAATCTCCTTTTTAAGTTCTACAGTCACTCTCACTCCTTTCCTCTTTGGTTTGCTGTTCTCACTTCTCACTTTCTTAGGGGCCATGGTTACTGTATCACTAAATGTACTGTAGTTAAAGCACAAAAAATTCACACCGAACACAGCTTTCGCACGTCAAACTTGAAGTACCGCGAGCGAGACATCAGCATCCCAGTAGGTCCGTTTGCCTTCGTTTCAGCCCATCAGAAACACGTCTCTACCTGTACAAGCTTTATCAGGTCTGTTTTGTTTTGTCTTGTTCAGAGTTTTTGGTCGAGTTATGGTTGTTTATGGTTTATGGTTATTTATATTTTTATATTTATATTTTTCTCGACCGACCCGGTAGAGTTGAACGCATCTCGACCCACACAAGTTTTAGTATGAAGAATGGTTGAGTTCCAAGAATTCGGTCGAGGTACAAGTCGAAAAAAAATTCAACAGACCTGTTTGATGTCTGAGCTGGTCGAGTTAAGAGGCATTCAAGTTCCTAGGTTCTACTATACATTAAAGCCTTTTAAAAATGAGATGTCTTATCTCTGCAAAAGGAGGCATGAGATTCTGAAGGTTAAATGTAAAAGATGGTTATATCCTGGATATATTTGAAATTTAACTTCAATTTGCACACTAGCAATTCTAGACCATTTCAACTGAGGTCGGGGCACAGTGGGGCCAGGTGTTCTGATGGGGGGGCCACAATTGACCATAATTTCCTCCGAGTATTACACTTTGTTTGCCAGCAACAAGAAGGAAAACCAATTATAAGCAGTTATTTTTGCAAGGCTTTGCAGTCACATTTTACAGTTATTTTTGCAAGGCTTTGCAGTCACATTTTGCAGTTATTTTTGCAAGGCTTTGCAGTCACATTTTGCAGTTATTTTTGCAAGGCTTTGCAGTTATTTTTGCAAGGCTTTGCAGTCACATTTTACAGTTATTTTTGCAAGGCTTTGCAGTTATTTTTGCAAGGCTTTGCAGTCACATTTTACAGTTATTTTTGCAAGGTTTTGCAGTCACATTTTACAGTTCTTACAAATATGAAACACTTTGATTTCTTGTTTAGACTGTCTTGTTTCCACAAGCTTGATTATCTTTTTTTGTCGTTAACTTCGCTTTTCAACAACCCGTGGTGAGTCGACAACACAGAATATACTGTTTTTATCGACAGTTCAATGGGAAATTCACTGGGGATATGAAATATACGGGTTTACAATGGGAAGTTATTATAAGAAATTTGAAATACACACATTTCCAGGGCAAAACTGAAAAAAAAATGAATTGGGGTGATAGATGATTTGAGCTCTGGGTGACTGACTTCAGTCTTATTTACGCTCATGAGGAATACATTTCTGACCTTTTTATTTGAGACTCCCTGGCACGGCAACCTGCCGTCTTTGTCTGATGGGGCTCGGGTCCGTAGACTCATTGGGAGGAGAAATTGTTGAGAGGGCTGAGCAGACACTGAAAAAGGAGATTAAGCCACTGGGAATTTTTACGGATACTGTGACAATCCGCCAGTGCTGCTGTGACACTGTCACTCCTCGCCGTTTCATCACAGCCCTGAGCCGGCCTCTGTTAGATCTGCTGAGCCGGTTTTGGCCATGTGTGTCCATTCTGACGCTGGGTTTTTCTTTTTCGTCATGGTATCCGCTGCCCCTAAACCTCTGATTACACTCCATGAATAATCCAGTGCTAACTTGGTGGGGGGGGGGGGGACGGACCTCTGACATTCTGCTTAAGGATCTAGGGTGGGTGGGTGCGTGTATGCTTGACCTCTGTTAATCTATCCCCGCAAAAGCAACATGGAACCCCCCCCATAAATGTTTAGACAGCCGAGAACTCCTTTAGTACTTTGCCAAAGAACTTCTAAAAGGATTTCCCGTTCGACCTGCCTCTTTTACACACCTGCGGGGGGCAGGAGCTGTGTCCCCAGGCGCAGTTGTTTTCCAGCAGACCTGCGAGGTTATGAATGGACCCCCCCGGCACATTCCCCAACCCTACACCCTGGGCAGCTCGCTGCCATCCCTATGACATCATCAATGCCGCACGGCAGGCCTCCATCCTGAGCTTTAAGCCTATCTTGTGGTTCTCCCATCGAGGACAGAGGAGTGAAGAGGAGCAGCAAGGACGAAAGCGAAGGGTGAAGGCTGTCGCTCTGCATGGCGAGCGGGTGGAGTGTTTGGGTATTTACGTTCCCTGGAGAGACCCAGGCCACTCGCATTTGTCATTGAGATGTTTCTTCTGGCTGTTCATGCTGATTATAGGGGAGCCTGGAGATCTTTAGGGGCAGCGCAGAACACAAGGCAGGGAGCCGACCGCCCCCAACGGGATGCCAGTCCATCGCAGGGCACGCACAAAACAATTATATAATATGGGTGATTTAGAGGCGCCAGGTAGCGTAAAGGAGCGGAAGGAACCACTGAGGTGTGGCGCAGAAATAAAGATAGGAATAGGAAAATGGAATCATCTGGAACGACTTAAGCCGAAATCCCGCATTCCATCTCTAGCATTTATGATCAAGAAGGAAATTATTTCAGTGGAGAAGGTCGGGGCGAATGGAAATGAAGAGAGTAGATAATGGTGTGGACCTTACCTGTGGTCTCCACGATGCCCTCTAAGATGACGACGATCTCGAACTGCTCGTTCCGCAGTGAGCGCTGGGAAAGGTCGAAGAATGGGCTCTTGGAGTTTATCTCATGGCAAATGGTGAGCGGTGACACCAGGAACAGCTGGTCCGCCCCTGTCCCAAAGCCCACGTCCAATTCACACTGGTCCAAGGGCAGGAACTCACCTTCCGGGGTCTGTCGAGACTGGAAGACACAGGGGAGGGGAGCCAGTCAAATTTTGTCATGTTTAAAACATCTTCTTTCCTATAATGAAACTGTGAAACGAAAACCTAGAACCTCAATAGCTGTAGCTAGATCTCAATAGCCTAGATCTAGAAAGTGCAGTTCTTCTACACTAATGTTCTGCTATTGTGAATTTATAAAACAGATGTACATGTAAATCTGTAAGAAACCTATTTTTGGATCCCTGGTGCAAGTTCATCTGATTGTTGTGTTGTTTAGCAGGCCCGACTTTCTGCATTGGTTTTCAGGAAACAATGCAAGTTCCCATTTGAGGTCTTGCACTTAAGGTTTGCAAGTTGTGACCTCATATCAAAAAGAACCCATTGGTCCTTTGCCTGCCCTGTATTTGAAATGTTTGAACCCGGGTTTTGGAGTGGGGTGTTGGCTTTGCATGCAGTCATGTTTCATCTCTTTCACACTTTATCGCCTGGCCCCCAGGATGGCCTCAAATGCCCCCACCCCCTGAATATGCTGACACACATGTGGAACTGACCGAAAGAATATGGATAGACTTGAGAACTCCTTAATTAGTTCATATTTTGTCGCAGTAACAAACCATTCTTCTTCTGCTCGAATTGTAAGAATGTGGCCTAAATTTCCAGAACATTCTCCTGCTTCAGTTGACTCTACGCAGGTGTCATTCACAGAAGTGAAGGCAGAACTGTGATGGCACCTGAATGCGGAAAGCCTCCCCTGGAGAGCAGTAGGCATGGAGAGCAGTAGGCATTTAGGACGTGCTCCAGATGGCCGGTGTTCACACGGCACCCAGCCCACACAGAAAGCGGCTGCAGTAGTATTGGCTTGTCTTTCATGATGGGCTTTCACGTTCTCCTCGGGTTGCACTTGAGTCGTCATTCATAATTTACTGTGTTGCCCCGATCCTTGGTGATCTCTCTCCTTTCCCAAGTCCCATTTAATACATCAGCTTTCACTTCTCGGAATATAACAATGACAGAGACATCAAAGACGTATCAAACATACCACTTTGAATACTTACAAACACAGTGGAACATTGTATTGTATTACAATGTTGTAATGAAACCATCTACCTATAAAACAGCTACATGGCAGTCTGGAAGGTCATTCTAAACTAGTATTATTTACCATGTTATACTCATATGAAGGTAGAGCAGATTCTAGATTCCTTGTTGCTCTCTCATTAGCCAATGATGTGTTTTGAATCTGTGAGTGACAGGAGAGGGGGCACTGGCAGCCAATCAGCTTTCAGCTAGAGTTAGTGCCCCTGTGATCCCGCCCCTGTATGTAGACGTCGTCTCATTGGAAATACTGAATTGTAGTTTCCTAACCTTGGGGGGAGCAGAACTCTCATAAAAACAAATGTTGATGTCTGGATATGCCATACTTTTTCTAACCCTAACCCTAGCCTCAGTTTGCTAACCCTAATTTGGGGCCTTAGGGTGAATCAACAAGTTGTAATGAAAGTAGGCAATATGCTACCAAAGCATGCTGAATTGTAGTTTCCTAACCGTTTGGGGAGCAGAACTTTCATAAAAACAAATGTTGATGTCTGGATATGCCATACTTTTTCTAACCCTAACCCTAGCCTCAGTTTGCTAATCCTAACCCTAATTTGGGGCCTTAGGGTGAATCAACAAGTTGTTGGAAAGTAGGCAATATGCTACAAAAGCATGCTGAATTGTAGTTTCCTAACCGTTTGGGGAGCAGAACTTTCATAAAAACACATGTTGATGTCTGGATATGCCATACTTTTTCTAACCCTAACCCTACCCTCAGTTTGCTAACCCTAACCCTAATTTGGGGCCTTGGGGTCAATCAACAAGTTGTTGGAAAATAGGCAATTTGCTACCAAAGCATGCTGAATTGTAGTTTCCTAACCATGTGGGGAGCAGAACTGTCATAAAAACACATGTTGATGTCTGGATATGCCAAACTTTTTCTAACCCTAACCCTAGCCTCAGTTTGCTAATCCTAACCCTAATTTGGGGCCTTAGGGTGAATCAACAAGTTGTTGGAAAGTAGGCAATATGCTACCAAAGCATGCTGAATTGTAGTTTCCTAGCCGTTTCGGGAGCAGAACTTTCATAAAAACACATGTTGATGTCTGGATATGCCATACTTTTTCTAACCCTAACCCTAGCCTCAGTTTGCTAATCCTAACCCTAATTTGGGGCCTTGGGGTCAATCAACAAGTTGCTGGAAAGTAGGTAATATGCTACCAAAGCATGCTGAATTGTAGTTTCCTAATCGTGTGGGGTGCAGAACTGTCATAAAAACACATGTTGATGTCTGGATGTGCCATACTTTTTCTAACCCTAACCCTAGCCTCAGTTTGCTAACCCTAACCCTAATTTGGGGCCTTAGGGTGAATCAACAGGTTGTTTCAAATTAGGCAATTTGCTAGCAAAGCATGCTGAATTGTAGTTTCCTAACCATGTGGGGAGCAGAACTGTCAAAAAACCACATGTTGATGTCTGGATATGCCAAACTTTTTCTAACCCTAACCCTAGCCTCAGTTTGCTAACCCTAACCCTAATTTGGGGCCTTAGGGTGAATCAACAAGTTGTTCAAAAGTAGGCAATATGCTACCAAAGCATGCTGAATTGTAGTTTCCTAACCGTTTGGGGAGCAGAACTTTCATAAAAACACATGTTGATGTCTGGATATGCCATACTTTTTCTAACCCTAACCCTACCCTCAGTTTGCTAACCCTAACCCTAATTTGGGGCCTTGGGGTCAATCAACAAGTTGTTGGAAAATAGGCAATTTGCTACCAAAGCATGCTGAATTGTAGTTTCCTAACCATGTGGGGAGCAGAACTGTCATAAAAACACATGTTGATGTCTGGATGTACCATACTTTTTCTAACCCCAACCCTAGCCTCAGTTTGCTAATCCTAACCCTAATTTGGGGACTTAGGGTGAATCAACAAGTTGTAGGAAATTAGGCAATATGCTACCAAAGCATGCTGAATTGTAGTTTCCTAACTGTGTGGGGAGCAGAACTGTCAAAAAAAACATGTTGATGTCTGGATACGTCATACTTTTTCTAACCCTAACCCTAGCCTCAGTTTGCTAACCCTAACTCTAATTTGAGGCCTTATGGTTAATCAACAGGTTGTTGGAAATTAGGAAATATGCTACTAAAGCATGCTGAATTGTAGTTTCCTAACCGTTTGGGGAGCAGAACTGTCATAAGAACACATGTTGATGTCTGGATATGCCATACTTTTTCTAACCCTAATCCTAGCCCCAGTTTGCTAGCCCTAGCTCTAATTTGAGGCCTTAGGGTGAGTCAACAGGTTGTTGGAAATTAGGAAATATGCTACCAAATCCAGCGTTCCATTCCAACACGCTCTTCAAACTGCCCCTGAATGCCCTCTGCAGCAGACTGTCCTACCAGAGTACAGTTTTATCCTTAATTCATGTTACATTCCCCAGGCCTCGAAACATATTGGAGAGCTGTGAGCTGAAATGAACACCCACCCAGGTCTGCTCCAAGAAAATGATATGAGATCAGCACACCAAGTACCATGCAGCTCCAGGTTATCGGTTATCTTCCATAGTTTATTTATGCAAAACCATCGATCTTAGTTTCTAAGTTGTCCTTGAAAGAGAAAACACCATTGTGCATAGATGAATCGTTCTCCTGATTGCTATAAGGATGCTTTTAGCATTTTTCTTTGACTCAAACAATTTCTCCTCACTTCTTAAGACAAAGTCACGTTTTGGCCTATCTTTTTAATTGGAAGTCATAACTCTGGTGATAAAGAGTGTGCACAGAGTGTACTCTGCGTTTCCCTGTGTCTGACGCGAGGTCAAATGCTGACATTTGAATAGAAACCTTGATCTTGAGTTAATGGAGCTGCCAGTGCAGGTACAATTTTGTATATAACAGTGGCCATGACGGTAGCAAAATTGTGTTTTTCATTGCGTGTGCCCTTGTTTGTGTCATTATTACAGCGGCGTCTTTCACGCCCCCTGCTGGAGAGGAGCATCAATTAGTGTGATTCCAGGATTCCCGGAGTGCTCTCTCGTTGAGGCAGAACTAATCCATTAGCTGGGCACCGTGGCGCTCAACAAGCAAGCGCTGATGGAGATTCATGATCTACACTCTGGCCTTCATTAGAAGGAGGTTAAGTGGGCGGGGGCTTTCCTCGTCAAACTTTTCCGCTTTATGGATGCACGGTGCGGGGAATAAGTGCGACGGTGCTCCTGATTTAAACCACTTCATCTCTAGACTCTCCCCACCTGCATAAGCAGCTGCTAACCAAATTATAGAGGTTAACCTGCGTCCACTTTCGCTTCCCTTTGATATAAGACAGGGTCGTTTAACAGTGAGCGACAACTACTGCCACAGGTCCAAGCTTGGCTCGAAAAGGCTTCTCATTATTCATCAAAGAGAGTCTATTAGATGTGAATGACACATAAAGGGCCATCTGCCCCCCCACCTGTGTCACGCTGCCCCGCAGTCCAGCCGTCATACCTCGCCGCTTCCCTCCGAGAGCGGCCAGGTCCGACGGCGGCCATTAAACGCTCCGTGCTGAGGGGCTATCGAAACAGACATCGCTCGCGGTCGTCTCCCCATATGGAGCCATGACATCATCTACAGAGCTCGCACGGGAGGTTGCATAATCTGTTTTGCTGCAAGCGCTGCATCCGTCATTGGTATCCTGTAGCGAGTTAGCGCTGCTGCGTCACGCGGTTTGGGCCCAGGGTCCGGCCCTCTGAAAGAATGGGAGGCCTCCTGTTTCACGTCTCTGCTTAGGTTTCTGCTGGATTTCTGCTCTAATCCTGTCCTCCATCAGCTGTAAGGGAATTAAGGGCCAGAGAGGGTTTGTTTGTTATACCTCAAACATAGACTGACATCCCAGCTCATGCTAAGGAGGTCTTGGACTTCCAGGTCGTCTTTTCCACCCCAGACTGCTTTGGCTTGGGTCTCCCATCCTTGGAGCAAAAGAAACCATCTGTCTTTCAACCAGCCTTGTGAGTTCCTGTGACAAGCTACCGATTACGAACAGCTGGCCCACTACACCAATCACTTACAATTACATCTGTTCTCCTGTTACAATAGAAACTGAGATCAATCATGTTGTTCTTCTACCTCCTTGTCTCCCTTTGGGCTTATGGTAGAGAAAGCATCTGTCCCTCTGGACAGAATTGGAAAAGAAACTCTCTTTAGCCATCCCTTCTTTGCAGGAATAAGGTAAAAAACATTTCCTGTGCAGAACATTTAATCTCGAGCCTGAATGAGGCGTTGGTGAGAAGCCTATTTGCATTGGCACCAGGTACTGATTGCAGTTGCAATCACGACAGTCTCAATAGCCTTTGAAATCAAGGTCTTCAACCTTCATTCAGTCTCTTCCTCACTCTGGAGTCCTCACTCCTCTACCTCAGTATGAAATATTTAACTTAATCAGATACCCCACTACTCTGTACTGGATAAGTCATTGGAAGGTGGATGGACAGAGAGCTGGAAGGATAGAATTTGACTTCGATGTTTATTGGTCATGTAAAGCAGCCCAGGAGACTGGAGCGATGGTAGGTGTGACGGGTGTAATGATGCATATCGTTGCTCACGGCCGCTGCCACCAACCGCCTGTCTTGACACTCGGCCCTGTCCCGCGGTAGCTAACCCCCAGGATCTCAGGAGAGAGGGGGTCCTGCTGTCATATCTCATCAACAGTCAGATAGAGACAATCTTTACGGGCAGCAAATATTTATAACTTCCCACCAAACCCTGCATCTAGGTGTCACACCTTATACTTCCACACGTATATATATTTGAACATCTTTATTTGTATTCCCTATTTTACTTTTATTATATTTATTTTCGTTTTTTTTGTTTGTTTCGTTATTTTCGTATATTTATTGTACTTTTTTGCGCCTGGTAAATGAAAGGATTCTGATTCCGAAACCGAAATGTGACGTCTCTGAAACTTAAGTTTATAAGTCCAGGTCTTACTTTGGTTTATGAATCTGCGGCAGCTCCCACCCGTTCGCCTTATTTACTCACACCGTGGTGCAGTTGCATTTGTGTAGTAGGTGTTACTCTCACACCTTCCCTGGGGTCAAATTCGCCACAAAGGCAAGTGTCACGCAACTACTCATAGTAACCTAATTATTGTATGAGCGCGTAAGAGTTAATTATCAGTGCAGGTTAGCGTGGGAAGCGGGGAAGACCTTCGAAAATCGAAGGAGCTGTATGATTATGAAGCAGATGGGGGTGGGGGGGTGGGACTGGAGATAGCAGCTGCAGCAGTATTACTGTCATATTTCCCTTTACCACCAACACATGCACCCCCCCCAACACATGCACACACCATTGTAAGTTGACAGAAATAATGATATTTAAAAGTGCAATGCACTTTGCCTTGGGTTATATTAAGAGGGTAATGCAGTCCTGTAATGACCTGTGAAACGGAAGCTTGGTACCCCAGTGAGTTCATGCTGGTAACTGCGTGGTAAGTCAGTATTTTTCCCAGGGAAAGGGGCAGTTAAGTTGCTGTGAAGTGAGCAATAACGTATCCGAGGTCTCTTTCGGCTCACCAGTCTCTCCGGGAGCCCGAGGGCCGCTAATTTAGGTCATTGTGTCTTCGGTACATTGTCTCAGCGAGGCAGCAAACAAACAAGCCTGCAGCCTCCAAATGAGATCATTTTACCTTAAAATATGACCCTGTGCTGCTGACACAAATACAACAAAATGTTTAGCAGATTTGTCAATCTCTTAACTGTAACCGTATATTTGAAAAATTTTGCAATTTTGGATATATACGTACAATATTTCATTAAAAATTGCCGGCTCGCCAAAATTAAACTGCTTCTCTCTCCTGATTTTTCAACACATAATTTAAGCACATAATTGCAAAAAAAAAAAAACATTCCCTAGAGATGATTTATAGATGATCCGTGGTGTTAATCAATTCAAGCTCTGCAAATGAGGCTGTATTTCATTTCTGACCACAATATAAGGTCCGTGGGCCTCCGCGCTACCATTCCTTCTGGATAATTTAGTCTCGTTAATCAGAACGCAGACGTCACCCAGCGGACAGTTGGTTAACAAAGGGAAATCTGCTGTTTGTAATAACGACAATGAGTTAAGCGATGGCTTTTAACAATGGACACCACCAATACAAACCAGCGATTTCAGGGTTACGCTCATAAATTGCCAGATTCTCATCTTGCTCAAGGATATCCGTCAATAGTGATATAATCCTTTTGGTGCTTTTGAGTTATTAGTTGACTCCCTGGCGTGTTTTATTATTCCGTTGGGGAAAGCCAATTGAAAATAAGAGGCTATTACGGAGACTCAATTGACTTTTATTTTGGATAGGTCTGATTCAATTAATCTTGGAACTGGACAGTGGTATTAATCTATTTCAAATTCCGCGTAATTTCCATAGTGCTGCACGGACAATGTGTGACCCACAAATCTTTCTGTTCAAATCCTATCATCAAATCAGATATCTTTAACGTTTTTTGGAGGTATGTATTATTCAAGAAGTGATGCCAAAAATAATTGATTTCCTGTCACGGCACTTGATCAAAGACGGTCATAAAGTTAAGCATGACAAGTTTGCATGAGATCTCACAATTACTCCGTGTCACGTTGATTATAGGTCTTTATGCGGTAACGTGGTAATTTACAACTATTGCCTCGAAATTCATGTAGCCTACTAAATTCCCTCAAAACAATCTGTCAATGAATTAGGTGGAGATCTGACGCCCGAAATATCAAATTCCTTCTCGCTTAAAGACTGTGATCTGTAGGCTTATATAGCCTAATATGCTTCCCCAGTCCATAAACGATCGCACTGCTATTGTGAACAAAAGCCAAAATGTTACAGGATAACCATCGAAAGTTGACGCGGGGAAAACTCTGGAGCGTCTTACCTTGATGAGTTTGCATCTGATCTGCGCGGACACCATGTGGCTGTTTCTCAAGTTTCCAACTCTAAACATGAGGCATAGTCTGCCGTCCCGCTGAGAAATAACGGCGTCTTGGCTGAACATTAGTGTCTCAGCCCGCTTCTTAGGTTGGGACATCTTTATGAACATGCAACCGATGAGAAAGGCGTCCACGATGGAGCCCAGCAGTGATTGAAACAGGAACAGAATGATGCCTTCGGGACATTTCTCAGTAATATAGCGGTAACCGTAGCCGATCGTGGCCTCTGTCTCTATGAAAAACAAAAAAGCCGACGGAAAGTTATAAACATTTGCAACGCACGGTGTGTAGGACTGGTCATGACCTTGGTTGAGATCGCCCCTGATATAAGCGATGATCCACCACATTGAAGCCATCACAAGCCAGGCGACCGTGTATGTCAAGATGAAGATGAGCAGGTTCCATCTCCATTTCAGATCCACCAAGGTAGTAAACAGGTCCGAGATGTATCTGCTGGTCTCCCCACCGAGGTTCCCGTGTTGCACATTGCAGCGCCCGTTTTTGTCGACGAAGCGCTGCCGCTTCTTTTTGACGGGCGCCGCGAACGCGGCTCCTCTGTTAGTGTTCACAACCTGGTAGTCCTCCCCAAATTTCCTCCGTAGCGCTGACATAACTTCGGCTTGGCTGTGATCAAACGCACCGAGCTTGCCTCCGTGACGAGAAGATTTCACTGGCGCTCGTTACCCATTAGTGGAGTCTCTGATCATTAGAAACGATGGCACTTTTCCCACTGCGTAAAAAAGCGCAGCTATCTATAAGCAACGGGTCGGCTCGGAGGTGAAAAAATTATAGGGAAAAATTCTGAAGATCTCACTCGCTTTTCTTTTATTTGTTCTTTTTGTCAATTTTATAATTATGTTACAAAATGTCCCAGCCAGTATTGCACTTGCACTTAAAAAAAGAAAAAAAGAAATGCATGAAAAGATTTACTCTCTTCTATTGCAAGGGTCCGCTCGCGCGTCCCGGCTCGTGTTCCTTTGCTTAATGCTCAGATTCCGCGGAAGATGCACGGGAACCCTCTCCCCGATTTGAGGATACATGCCGACAGAGCTGGCGGGGGGCTGTGGGATATTCCATTCGAAATACTATTTCTAGTATCCGCGGGATTCATTCTGAGATCAGCTGGGGGAGGTGTGTGTGTGTGCGCGCGCAAAGGGAGTTAGGACTGGAGAGCGCAGAACCGGCAATCTGAGCAGCGCAAAGCCAGCCGGCGCTGGTTTGGGAGGAAGAGGAGGAAGGAGGATGATTCTCAGTGAATGGAAAGGGAACTCGTGCAATTCGTGGATCTACTACTACTACCACTACTACTACTACTACCACTACTACTACTACTAATAATAATAATAATAACAATGATGCTGAGGATAATAAAATGTATATCGTAACCGGCATTGAATAATCGATTATGGAAGATGGATGGAAAATAAAAACTACCACCACAAGTAGGACACTACAAGTGATACTACTTTTACAAATTATAAATTTATTTAGTTCTCTATGTATGTAACACTAAATAAAACATAGGCGTATTAGACACACACACACACACACCCACACACATAAATATATATATATAATTTCATATTTTGTGAGGATAAATGCATACTATCGAATTAAATGACACGCTGACGTGGGTATTTGAGTCAGAATAAGAGAAATGCTGCCACCTGCCGAATATTTAATGTAAGTACCGTTTTTTGTTTTCACGAATCGGTGCGTTTGGCTTCATTCAATACATCGATCAAATACACGCGACCGGTTCCAAAATGTCATTTTTTCATAAAGTATAGTTTCCTTCGGTGTAGCATCGATGTATAAAAGCTTGGACGTACCGTTTAAAATGAAATTTCACAGACCTCCGTTTATTTGGGACGGTCCTCAAAGTTAATATTGTGTGGTTATTTGGTCTCGCGCCTCGTGAAGGCCGTTCAGCTGGCGACCTTGCGGTCTGTACGACGTGGACATCTTGTAAAATAACCATCAGTTCATAGATTAGAATTAGTTGCAACATGAAATCTTTGTTCATAATAATCTTAAAGATTTGTGACCCAGTGTATGCAATCTGGCATGCCATACAGTCGGAAGCATACAGACCAGGGGTTGACCACAGCATTTGCTTAAGTAATATACTTAAGTTAACAAGCAGTCAGTTAAAGTGGTGCTTTGTGTATAAAGAAAAACAGGAAAAACACGTTTGATGAAGGTTTGTGTTATTTATGTAATTGCATCTTGCTTTCATATTGTATCCTCCAGTCCAAAGAAACTCATACCTTGTCAATCATCCATTTCACAGGTGCGGCTCTGGGGTGTGCTGACTCACTGTCACACTCCAGAACTTTCTACACCAAAAGGAGCAGACAAAGGGTCCGTTATGTCAATCGAGACGGCGGCGCTTGGTGACAGGTATTACTCCCCGGTTTAATTAGTTGCAGGGCTGCCGCTGTTCCTGTTGGAAGCAAAATAAAGACAGCTTTGTGAAATCTGGACTGAATAATGGCTGATTGCTTTCCCAGATCTACTGATTTCTTTTCCTATAGCAGCCAGGACTGGTACATTGTAAAGAGGTAAAGCTTAATAAGACTCTAAATATGCCACAAGTGAGCGATCCGCAGGGTCGGCCGTAATGCTTCGTGGCGAGCTGTCCTTGTCGGTGCGCTGGTGGGGAATTGAAAGGCCGTGGTTCATTAAGCCGGACCCAGAGAAGTCGGAGCCGTGGTGGGCATCTGGCCAGATGGCTGGCTTCCTCTTGGCAGAAGAAGCATGGAGCTGAAACTCAGAGCTCTGGGAATTGGGGTTTCTCTGCCAGGACAGACTCGAACTTCTAAGTCAGACGGGGTTCAGTACACGTCTCGGTTGTCCGCTACACAGACTACATAGTCGTCCCCCCCACCACCACACTACCTTCCAGCTACAGTCATTGAACACCAACAGATTGGCGCTCTATTTGAGAACAGGCTGGCAGCAGAATGAAGGGTAAACTGGCGACTGCAACTTCCTCTCTGGCTGCGCGTCGGAAACAAAGCGATAAACCAAATCCGGTCTTGTCAGCCGTTACTGATTCTTGCAGCGAGGCCAAAACATGAGTTCCGGTTAAATGTTGTCCCCACGTTCGCTCGCGCTGATTAAAATGGCCTTTCCTCGCATCATCCAGTCTCCGGCGCTTGTAGAAACTGGTAGAATCGTGTCCCAGAGCCCAACTCTAAAACTTGATAAGAGTTTATTTGCCAATTGCACAAGGTACAGTATAGTGGAAGTCCAGGCATTTCACTTTGCCCATCTTGCTCTCCGTCAGAGACACGATTTTGGCGACAGAGAGCAAGGTCAGCCGGCACGCAGCCCCCCTGGAGCAGATGGG
The DNA here is from genome assembly GCA_019775895.2 of Stomatorhinus ivindoensis. Taxonomy (NCBI): domain Eukaryota; kingdom Metazoa; phylum Chordata; class Actinopteri; order Osteoglossiformes; family Mormyridae; genus Stomatorhinus; species Stomatorhinus ivindoensis. Next base: position 780,239 of record JABFEB020000114.1, read on the forward strand.
TTTAAATACCAAGAGTAATGATTACTCTGCTAGCTACGGGATGCAAACCCACAACCCACGACGAGGTGGGTATAAATCCCTACCCCACACCACGTACTGCACAGTTTACTTTTAAATATCTAGTGACGCAGAGTATTTCACTGAACCACTTTCAATTTGAAACAACATTGAAATGCATCCAGTTCCATTTTTAACATTCATTTCTTGTGTTTTTTTTGTGAAATATTGCATCCAACACATCTGTCACTGAACATTGAATTTCTGTAATGGTGGGTCCATGCATTTCATTCTAAATATCACTTGTAGTACTGCATGAAAAAACTCAGCGATGCCAAAAATATTGGAAACGACGATCTCTATAATTAGATATCACTGCATGTCCGGAATTAGTTTGCAGTTCCTTGCCAGTTGTTTCAGAATGACTGAAACTCATTATTTGTCTGGTGTGTTTAACACTGACTTTGGACGTAAATGGTAGCTCTTCCAAATATCGTATATGATGTACTTGTATTAGCCTTCTGGAATTTACTGTGCAAGAGTAAGGAGACTGCAATGTGACTTTAAAAAATAATTCATTAACAATGTAACAAGGCACCACTACTTAGAGAGGGCAATTCAATAGCATCTGTTAATAGAATTTTCAGACATGCGTCCAAAAAAAGGCCACAATTACGCATTGAACTCAAGTCGATTTTAATAGTCCTGCCGATTTTGTGGTGCACTGTGATTGTTTATACTCAGTCAGTACAGGAAGTAACATACAACTGATAAAATGAGTCACATATGATGATAAATGACTCAACACAAACATTATTTACGCAATCAAGTGCTTTTTTTCTTATCTTCTAATCTGAGTAAACACCAGTGGTCTAGCGGTTAGGAAAGTTCTGATAAAAAAAAAGATGTAATTCAGTGCAGTTTCCCCTTGAAAGATGCCTACCTTGAATTAATGTGGAGAAAATGTCAAGCTGGTTAGAGTACAAGTGCATACATTTCACCATAGATGAAAAGCATTTTTTAATTGAAGGCATAATTATCTTGACTGTGTATACAGGGGACAAAATATTTGAAGCAGTCAATTTTTTTTCGTACCACGAAATTAAACTCCGGTGGCAATCAATCAACAGTCTTCCGCCGCTGTTGCGGATTTCCTTGGCTGTGTGACGACTTTGCGATTTGTGATGTCAGCTGATCTCAAATTAGAAGTGGGGAGGCCACGTTTCCCTTGCGCTCAAGGCCACGAAGTCACGTGTCAATCATCTCATCGAGGGATTCCAGTAATAAATAAACCATTCGATGAAATATTGAAGAGTCCATCATGACGTGATCCTTTCTCAGGGGAAGAACTTTATAATTCCTTAGGCTGCTGAATTATATATAAGGCTGGGGAAACTGATGGTACCGGGGTGGGGCCGTCGCTTAAACATACAAGGATAATCACCGTTCCGCCGCGTTTGGCACTGCGGCACCGCAAACACTAAATGAATCAATGGCACGGGATCAGAAGATGCCCACCGTCTATCAAAATGGAATCAACCATGAAAAGAAAATGGAAGCGGACCTTTCAACCCCCAGTAAAAGGACACGGTTGCCACTATAATGTGCTGCTTTACGACACTGCGTTGCACTCACTTCTGAATGGGACGGCTCAAATATCCAATACGAGCTCATGTTAGTATAGATCAGTGCTGTTAATGAGCGGTGTCCGTATTATTTCTAATTTTCCTAGTGGGTACTTGGCTCCAGAGCTCGCTAACACCGCCATCATTTTCCCTGCAGCTAACACTATTCAGGTTACATTCCTGGCGCAAGAACAGAGCAGCAGGGGATCTTCTGGAGAGCTTGAACCTGCAGCCTTACAATCAGAAGTCGGGTTCATTAGCTGTCACACTGGCTTATGCTCATTAGCACGGAAAAGGCATAGAGGAATCAGGAAATAAGTAGGTGAATAGGATCAAAAATATCTATTAACGTGTAACTTGTTATATTTTTCTATATAGCCTATTTGTCACCAAAGGTACTATGGATCATTTTTAATAATACAACCTTTGTTGAAATACTATTAAGGCAAAATGACAAAAACGTACGCTGGTTTTGCTGCAACAATCTTTTTAATTCGGGGGTGACCAGTCTCTACCTTAGTTCATGTCATCTTTCATACCTTAAACACCAGGGAGGTTTTACCATGTAATGTTTTAAACATACATATTTAAACACACCGAATAAAGGGTGTTACCAAAAAGGCGGCCAGCAGCTCTGTGGATTATTACCAACGACACTGAAGGGGCATCGAAATTCCCTCGTCAGGAAAACCCGCTGACCTTTTGACATTAACTCCACAGTGTCCATTTAAATCATCCTTCTCACTGAATTAATTAAGTCATTAGACAGGGAAATGAGGAATGCGGAGGGAAGCGATTGGGGCGGGGGTCTTCATTGTACTGAAAGTAAGCTTTCATCTGTCTTATTCTTCCAGGCTGGCTCCCCTGCAGTATCGGTACACATGCTAAATCTGAAAGGATCCCAGCTAGATTTAAGCTGGTTGTTTTTAGATCACTTCTATTTTCAAAGATCACCCCCCGTACCACGCTTATACCTCAATCCACCTGAGACCCGCGTCGCACTAATTAGAATGAGCCTATTTCAGCAGTCAATTCGGTTAAATTTGGCACAGTTTATCGCAGAATAAAATAAGAACTTTATTAAAAATCGACTTCCTGCGCGACACAGGATGTGAGTTGTCCTATTTGTTCCTTAAATTAAGATGCAAGGAACGTGCTTTTGCGCGTAGGGACTTTGTAAGGAGAATAACCTTATTTTAAAGCAGAAATTTGGAGAATGGAAATCGAAAGCATACAGCGGGGGGAAATAAAAAATAAAATAAATTGGGACAGAACTATGAGACAAACATTATTCCCATCTGCTCTGCTAATTATGTGTGTCCACCCGCTGAGCGCCAAGCCCCCCCCTCCCGTCCCCGGCTCCTCGCGGTTCACTGTCGGGCACTGCCCCCCTGCCCCGGATCGCGGCGCTCGCCTGTCTCCTCGCAGGACCCGTCCGCCGGCACCCATAATCCCCCGCGCCGAGACAAGATGGAGGAGAGCAGCAGCTGCGGGAGAACAATGTTTGGGCTTTGAAGGCGCGATCGCGAGAGGAAAAGAAAGAAATAGGGATCGCAAGTACTCGCAGGCGTAACGCGGACGGAGGCGGCCGGCGGTGGTCATGCGCTGGTAAGCGGGGCTGGAAAGCCGACCGGCGCCCGTGGAGGAGACGCTCCGATCGCGGGGAGGGAGGCAGCGACAAAAGCGAGACGCGCTGCTTTATGTGGGGAGCTGCGCGCCGCTCGCCCAGCCGGAGCCGGGCATCAGTTGTCCGGCTGGCTCTGCAGACGCTGCGTGATCGCCGGGGCTGGTGGTGTGGTACTGGCCGGAGCCGCTGCATTAATGCCTGTTTAATCTTTTTTTCACGAGCATGCAGGCTTTTCGACCCCATGAGTCCCACGTCGATGGAAATTAGGAGCATCTGCCCGCTATGTAAAATGCTGCCGCTGGAGAAAACAATCGTACCTACTGATTTTTCACCCCCAGATCATGGAAAATACGGAGCGATCGGAGGGAATCCCGATTCCCTCTTACAACATAATGATCCATTTCGTTGTGTGGTTGGCCGGATAGCCGGCCATCGCGCTGAAGCTAGCTAGGCCTTTTGTTAATAAAGCGGAAAATGAAACGGGACGCGTGCATAACGGTCCGGGGGCAGATAAATGTGGTTTCCGCCGATCGTGAGCTGAACGCCGAAATGACCTATTTTACTTAATTGCGTTCGTGGATGGTGCCTTTATTTAAAAGCACATTTTGAATCGATTATCAGAATCGGTTTTGCGTTATAGCCAAGTGGGTAGCTAATAGCAGGCTATACCATCTCCATCCTTTTATTGCAAGATCAGCTTGCTTGTCGCGGCCACACAAAAGGGCCTCGGCTCGGATGATGTTTGGGGAGGTAATGTGCTTTTGTGAAAGGCATCATGTGGGCACTAGACTGCACTTGGAGATGGTCGCCACAAAAAAGAGGGGATCCACTTTCCTCGCCATCCTACTCACACGCCTGGCTTGCAGCTCCGTGATTTTTTTTTATGCGCACATGACACCTTTGCACTTTCGGGGGGGGTGTTCATTCCCGTCCAGTTTTCAGAAGCTTCCTATCTTTTAATGTCCTAAAGCTGTCATAGTATTCGTCGGTACCAAAGGGGTGCCGATATTGGACATCCTGAATTTCGACGCTGGTTTGTCTTGGTACGATCCGGCGTTGCATTGTTTCACCTTCGGCGTTTAAACGAAATCTACGCTCGTTTTGAACTGCGAAACCGACCTGGAGTTTTATTCTCTGGGGTTGGATGCAACGGGGAAGGAAGTTGCATGGAAGGAGTTAACATTGACTGGATTAGCGAAAAAATACGTGTCCTAACCAATTTCTTTGAATCGGATCCGGTTGCATTGTCGCGCGTTGCTCTGTATCCGTTCTGCGCTGATACTGTGCATCCAGATTAAATGACGCATTGGGCACTTCTGGGATTGCGTGAAGGTTATTTGGTTATGGCGAGGCGGAGGGGGGGTCGAGAAAAGTGATGTCATTGTCTGTTATTGCTGTAAATTTCGATACATTCCTGCTGGAAATATTAAATCCCACCGGCCCGCAACACTCGTCCGGAGGGACGGAGAGAGCCGGTGTCCGCATCCTCTGAAATGTCAGCGGGGCATCGCGGCCGGACGGCGCCGACATCCCCGGTACCACCGCACGTACGCAGCCTGCGCTCCATCGGCGCTGCTGAATAATTCACAAATACCACTTGGCGAGTGGCTGTTTTCCTTTCATTCACGCCATGGAAGCTTATGCATGCCGTTGAATTAAATGGGCATTATAGGGGGACAGATGTTTTCACCTCCTCCGTCGCGTTTTTGGTTCGGCTCGGCGCTAATCCGGGAATAATTTCCCCCCATTCGGGACGTCTGACAATCAAACCACTGTCTTGCAGATTATTAATGATGGCTTCCTGTGATTTATAAAAAGGCATCGACATGGGCTACTTGTTTCGAGAAAGACCGTCCGTATGTTGCGTGGATTTATCCGGCTTCACTTTGACAAGTCCGTCTATTCCACTAGTTCCAGCTCCTTTCATTACCGTTAATCCAGTTTATGCGCGTTTTATGTATTTGTAAGAAGCGCAGGATGATTTAAAATTGCCCTTTCTGATAATATATATTTACAGCCGTAAGGCTTCATTTGGAAGCATCACCCGGTTGTAATGAAAGGAAAATAAGGGTTGAAGAACCTTATTTTTAATCTGCCAATATTACCTTTTAATGAACTCAGTCGATTGCACAATGTGTGAGGTCATGTCCAAAAAAAAAGTTAACAAAAGGCAGCAGTGTAGTCAGGTGTAGTTGGGCTGTTCAGAATTTGTTAGGGTTTGAATTTCCCCCAGGCAAACCAGACACCTCCTGTAATGAGCCGCCTGGGACGCTGGTTTCTTCGTTTCTTTCTGTATTGACGTTAGTTGCCTTCTGCGCCTCGCGGTCACTGTCTGCTGGAATGTAACGAAACACCGGCTCGGAGTAACGGTAGCGGAACCGGAGCTCTTTAGTCCTGCCTTCTTCCTAGCCGTGGAAGAGCGCCAGAGGTGGCTGGAGCGCGGCGCGGCGTTTTGCGCGGTCAGCGGCGTTCCGTGCACGGGAGCGTGCCGGCCAGCGGGCGGAGGGCCTGGAGCTCCGGTGCCCTGGCGAGACGAGGGCACACGACGCCGCGACCGAGATGCCCGCCCGCAACCTTCCTGCGGTGCGGAAGTGACACTGCTTAATCCGGAAAGTCTCCTTCTTCCCCGTTGGGGGGTTGACGAAATCCCTGCCCTTTTTTTCGTCCGGGATGCGGATCACCTTGGAGGACGCGGAGCAAAGTGGCCGGGTGTCAACTTTGCCTGCGTGATGCGTTTAAACATGAATTACCGAACCCTCTGCGCACGGAGATAGGGGTTTAGTTACTTTGTTCTTGAAGTAACTACAAAAAGTATAGCTGCTTTCCAGGGTTTACAGCTTTGGTGTGAGAAGGGGCACTGCTTTCTGGAAGACCTGTACACACTAAGCCATTGGGATGTGGGCATAATTAAGACATGCTGATCCTGAATTTTGAACTAATCTTAATAGTATAGTTGAATGCTCAGTGGTATAGTTGAGTATTTTTGATAGTATTGTTCAGCGCTCTGTAGTATAGTCACGTATTTTTTTTTGTGATTGCTGGTTATTAGGTGCTGCCACCTAAAATTCTGATCCCCCAGTAACTGTCCCCCCCCCCCCATGCCTTTCTTCCCCTCCCCAGGATAGCACCAGTTGGCCCCAGTTAGTCTTCCGTGCCTGGCCTTCATCATGAGCATCATTCAAGACAAGATCGGAAACGAGTTCTTGCGCAACGGCGCCATGGAGCCCAACTTTGCGCAGGGCATGATCATGTTCAGCCACCTGCCGCCCGTCACCAGCTTCACGCGGCTGGCCGCGCAGTCCGGCGTGCACGAGCTGCAGCCCCCTGAGATGGTGCTGAAGAAGGAGCGCGACTCGCCCGATGGGGTCGTCGGGGTCGACTACGCGCACGCCGCCGGCATCAAGCAGGAGAAACTGACTGAGCATGATTTCCGCCTGCCGCTGTACCCAGGGGGCGTGGCCAAGGGCGGTGAGCTGTTAGAGGTGTCGCTTGGTAACCACCAGAGCTTGCTGGTGCACGATCTCAGCCTGGGAAACGTAAGACCTGCCGACAGGACCTGGGAAAATGGGGGAGGGGTGTCACTCCGAGTGATGCAGTTTGGGTGGGGGCCGTAGTGTGTCTCATAGTGTGTCAGTGCTGGATCACGTAAAGAAGTTTAAAAAAAAATTGGGGGTGGTGGTCAGCTCATATTTGTCAGTTACGGCTCCTGTTCCTCTGCTCAGAAGGTTGTCTGTTCAAATCCCAGGTTCGGCAAAGTGAATCACCATTGGGTTCCTCATCGGGGTCCTTAACCCCCAGTTGCTCGAAGGACTGTGTGACCCTCCTTCCAAAAGAAAAAAAGGTTCACCGATTTGGATAAAGGCATCTGCTAAATATTCAATGGAAGCTTAACACAGATGCATGCCGTTGAATTGAAGTATTTATGGGGGGGGGGGCTTCCTTGTGGAACGCAGACGGCTCTGGCTGTGGGGGGGTCACTGTATAAGCAGTACACTGCTGTCCAGCCACTTGCGCAATAGCCCCCCCCCACAGTCGGACACTTAATGGTAGCATAATCCTGCCAGAGGTCAGGAACGTGACACATCTCCCCCCCCGGGGTGATTGTGGGTATGTCCCGCCCCGTGACACCAAAATCTCTCTGGTCGGTCCGTTCGACATCCTGTGCAGTCGGCCCTGTGGTTCAGATGATATCCAAATCAAATTTATACAGATTATATACAGGTATAATATTAAGATTTAAAATGAATCCTTTTCCATTGCTTGCCTAAAGGCTTTCTGATCTGGATCAACACCTGTACTCCCTTGTGTCTTAGGTGTCCAGTTTATTGGGTTAGTCTGGTCACTTAAGAATCTTGGTTTCATGTGCATGTATGTGTAATGTTTAAGGATTGGCTCATATTTAATTAGGTCCGCATCTGATTGGACGTTTGCACGCAGGATGCACTTGTCTGCTAAACGTGCGCTTAATTCCGTTCTGCCAGCACAACGGGCCCGGGCCCAGTCGTCCTCCAAGGACACTTGGCATCGGCCGTGTCTGCCCCGGGCGTCAGAACACGCCTCGGCACCGTAAGCTCGGATGTAACCGTAACCCAGGGCACCGCAACCTCGCTCCCGGCACACGAGGATTATTGACATTAATTGCAAATTAGCTTAAGTGGCCCTGAAGTGACTTTTCTAGTGTGCGCCCCATGAACAACGAGCCATTGGCCCCCGAGCCTTCAGCATGATGTGTGACCCCCCCGCTTCCCTGCAGCTGTCCGGGAGGCTGATGAAAGAGTCGTCCGCAAGAAGGGGCCGCAAGTCCAATGATGACGGACACGAAGGAAAACCGAGGAAGAAGCGAGGTGGAGACTCCAAGGTGCGGACCGCGGGGCAGCGCCCCCGTGTGTTCACTTTATGAAATGCCTAGGGAGCTAGCGTATAGAAATTGCTGCTGTTGGTGTTTTTGGGTGCCGGGAGGGATTGATGCCGTAAACGTTGGTTGGCAGATGGTAGCATAACTTGTTACCGGAAGGTTGCTGGTTCAGCTCCCGAGAGGGACCCTGAAAGATGCCTGACTTTTAGTGACGCCTGTGTCTTTAAAAATTCATAAAAGCCTCTGTTATGTTGCATGACTCTCACCTTGTGAGTAATGGAGGAACTCTGAACCCCTGACCTTTGACCCCATGTCCCCACAGACCCTCATGCTGAACGGCGAAGGGGACAGCCTGTCTCCTAGCTCCAAGCCCCACATCTGCGAGCACTGCAATGCTGCTTTCCGCAGCTCCTACCACCTGCGCAGACATGTGCTCATACACACGGGTATGGGTGGGGCTTGGGGATGGGGGGGGGGGTGGGCGGTGGGCA
>JABFEB020000114.1:796115-808803 GCA_019775895.2 Stomatorhinus ivindoensis
GCAGTCTTCATGGCAGTAAATTTTTTTCTTCTCACTGTCATTAGATAAATAAATTAAATTAGCCATGTGTTCTGCTTATTTTACCACTCATTCGGCTTGAAGTAGGCTTCTTGCACCTCACGAATTATTTATTTGCCCATGTAACAGTCTTGTATGTGTTTTTTAGTTCTCTCTCTCTCTCTCTGAACCATTCACTTGTTCATTTGGTGGGTTAATATAATTAAATAAAATACATGTTTGCCAAATTAAAAGTAATCCTTTCAATTGTTTTTTTTCCAGAACGAGCGTCGATGAAGCATCTGAAAATTAGCTAAATGTAATCTGGACTGATGTTCGTTTAACCTCCACAATGCAAACTTAACATATTAGGAAAGCATTCCTACCTGAAGTTTGAGATTTCCCCCCCAACATACTCAAAAACGACACTTAAATGCCCTCATTGGTTTAAAAATAGCATATTACAATAACAGTAAAGTTCCTCAAAAAGTTTTTTTTAAGTTTGAATATGAGTGACATCGTCTGATCTTGGTTTCTGATGGCAGCGGCATGAAGCATTTGCAGCAACGGAGACGGTAGGATGTGTATCCTGCAGGGGAGACGTGGAGCTCCAATGTCGGGCGGCTGCAGCAGGCCGGTGCGGTCAGTGGCGCTCAGATCACAGGGCTGCCGCGGCTCTCCGGGCACCAGTGTGCGGCCGTCACACGCACCGCAGGCGGCCGCTTTGCCTAATAACCAAATCCCGACAGGAGACCCGAATGATGTGTTTAGCTCGGATGTTTTCGAAACCATGCTACCAGTTAGAGAACCGCACCTTCGGCTATTTCCACGCTTCTCAGCCCCTCCAAGAATTCCTGCCCCAGTTTTATTTAGTCCCATCTCAACACGCAGGTAAAGAGCTCCTGTTTGTAAAATGTACATAGGAAGGAGGAGGAGTGTTTGTTATTCTCTTCGACTGCCGTATCATTTTAATCTAAACAACCAGACAAATGACCCCAGGTTTAAAATAGGCTTTTAATCAGCGTTGCCATAATACTGAGTTAATTTGATTTGTGTTATTTAACTTCGTTTGATGGGCGTCTAGAGATAAAATAAATGTAATTATGCAATAATGAGAAAAATCCGTATTTAAAAAAAGTAAATTAGCGAATAGGCACCCTTTCACAGTTCTGTTTGTGAGAACAAGTGGCTCCTGGAGAGAGTGTAAATGTGAGTGCGCTTTGATTTTTGACTCTTCTTTAGTGTTACTGTTGCCATGTAACCCCCCCCCCCCCAACTTATTTGGGGTTGGGGAAAAAAGTGGGTTATGAACCTAGAACCACTGGTTTAGGCCTGCATAAGCCAGACTGAACTGCATGGATTATGCCTTCAACTGGGTGTAATTTTAAAATATTCTACTTTCCTGTTCTTATTATTTAGGTCTAGATTTTCAGACGATGTTTGCATTTCAGCATTTTAAAAGCAAACATTCTTTCAGCTGGATTATTTCCCTACTTAGGCTTAATTGATGCGTGAGTTTAACATGCATAAACATGCATAAATCATATCTCAATAAAAAGGAACACCAAAATAAGCGATACCAACCAGGCCTAGAGTGCAAATCTGAATTTGTGAGTTTGTTTGAAAAACATGCAGAGTACTTCTTGAAGAGCAAATTTGTTGATATGTTCAGTTTTATGCGTCATAACTGCTACTTTACAGTTTAATACAGTTGAGAATTTCCCTGTAATACAGATCAAGAACAGGATGGCTTTAACAATTATTTTGACTATTAAAGACCTCAAAGAAATTCCAGAATGCATCTTTTCCATTAACATTAAAGCTTGATTAAACAGTAAACAGACAGGTCTTACAGGTCGTCGTAACATTTTTTCATTTGCATGTTGTATCACGGACATTGTTGACATAAATATAGTGGTTTCACTTCTGTTCTTTGCAGTGCAGAAACATTTGACATCAAGTGTTTAGTAATGGTGAGGGGACACACTTAAAATATTTAGGAATTACTCCATCCCTTTCAGAAACTCCCATCTGTCAACCCCCACATAAATGGAAAAATGGTTTTGCCTGGTGAGTTGGGGGGTAATGTATGTATGTGTGTTATGAAAGGAACATGCGATGACATTGTCAAAGAGGATGTTAGGGCGCATCACCTCATTGTAGTTAAATTACTTCTCAGTGTGGAAGTTACAAAGGTGGTTGTGTCTGTGCTGGTGCGAGAGGCTTCATGGTAATTCACTCCGTCCGAAACCAGCCGAGAGCCGACATGAGAATCGTGGAGGTGGCGGAGGGAGCGGTATCCTGTGTCATGAAAAGCTGAAATGTACAGCTGATCAGCTCAGATGATCCCTGTTAAAGGGCTGCAGAGGGGGTGTTAGCATTGTGGGAAGGTGGCTGTTATAGGCACAGCCCCAGGAAATGTGTTTAAATGTGGCCTCAGCTTTGCATCTGGAGTTTACGCCTCCCCTGCTGCACAAGTTCCTTTTCATCTGGGGTCATGTGATTGGATGAGAATTACCTTTACCATGCATGTGACCTGTGATTGGCTTATGATCTTTCAGGGTACTCTGTGTCTTAAGGGCTCGAGGTACCAGAACTCTATGTCCGCCTTTGTCAGCAGGCAAATGTTAACCCTGCTTCGGAAAGCAGAACCTCAGAAAGCAGAACCTTAAAGGTACTTAATGTGCATCGTAGTCGGACAGGGACTGTCTGTTTGAGGCGTGTTGTTCATCTGGGTCTGATAAGATGAACTCGCCTCTATGTGAAAAAACGGGATTTAAAAATAAGTAAGATTATTAATACCTGTTTGCCGTCTGAGACATTCTGAAGTTCCATCCCAACCTATCCGAGAATCTACGGGATAAACATCACATGCTGGGGGTGGTGAGAGGGTGGAGAAAATGGTCTGGCCAATCACGGCGTGGTGAATTAATTATCATAAAACAATAGCTGAACCCATTCCTCCAGTAAGCAGCTCAGCGTCGTCTGTATGCGGAACGTGTGGTTACCAAACTGTCTCTGAGTGTCTGTTGGCTCTTCACACCTCAACGCCTCTTTGCCCAAAGCAGAGAGCATAGGTGGCCAGATTGTTCTTGATGTCGGTGCAGCTCTCATTGCTTGATTAACCGCAGTTGTCGCTCTTTTCGTTCAGGCAGCAGACATTCCTGAGCTGGGAATCTTAGAAAGCAAAGATACCCAACATACCTTCACACACCTTAAAGCAGTGAGGGGTTTGACAGCCCCGCACCCAAGAAAAACACCTCTGACATTCATATATTAGTTACCTAGAAATGTGTAGTTTACTATGTTCTGTGCTACTTTATCAGAAATCAGTTCCTACTGATGTACCATGACAGGGTGGGGTGCTGGTTAGCAAATTTTTACCGAGTTCCCCTTTTCCTAACAGATGATCATGCAAAATTATGAACACTTTACAAATCTCTCCCTCAGCCGGTCTGCAAATTTAAACCAGGGGTTACCCCCCCTGTTCTGTGACCCCGCCCCGGCCGAGTGGTCAGTGTTGACTGTCCCCGGACTTTCCTTAGGTGTCGGTCGTGGTAGTGACATCATGGATACGGAAATGGTATATTGCAATGTTGTATATTGGACAAAGGTTCAATGATGGACAAAGGACAAATAAACAAAGGTTTATTTGCGGGTTTATTAGGGCAATTAGAGGGCACTACATCAAAAGGGAATGTTTATCGAGATGCCTGCCCTTTCGTGGTGAGCATCTTCCACACGGGCTGATTCACTTCCCTCTCACCCTCCATGACTTCCCCATAGCATGGACATTTAGACCAGCAGTGAACACTGTGTCGTCCAGGGGCATTTCTAGCTATTGAAACGATCAGGGGCAAAGTCAAATTTGCCTGGGCGTGTCTTTTTCTGAGACTCGCAAGTTAATATCAACACCCATGCAGAGGTGGACATTTCAGGTCCTGAAAAGAGAAATCCAAACCAGGATTTTATTTCAACCAACCACTTGAGTATAAAAAGTCACAGTCACAGAGCGCTCATCTGGTTGGTTGAAGCAAAATCCTGGTTTGGATTTCAGGACCTGAAATGTCCGCCTCTGCACCCATGTAATGTACAAGGAAAATTAAGCATTTAGCCATTGACTTAAAACATCACTAGTACAATTTATCATCAGGTTATCATTAAATCAAAGTCATTAAAGTCATTTCTCACATCTCAGCTTTAGGACCAGGAAGACACAAATATCCCATTTCACACAATCTATATGATTATCCGGTCCTGGGATATTCCCTGCCTTGCAGCCGTAAGGGACCGGGCCCCTTCGACCCTGAAAAGGAGAAGCGGTTACGGAAAACGGATAGATGGATATATGATCATTTAAATATCTATTTCAAGTTTCTCTCTCTTTCTCTCACGGACACATAAATACCATTTTCTCCAGTGGATCCTAGATCGGCCGCCCGCAGCAGGCCGTCTCAGCCATCACTGCACTGGCTGACCTGTTTATGGTCTCTGGACAGCACAAACCTATGTAGCTATTAAGATTACCATGATATGCATTTTTATTTCTTACCCCTACTTAGCATATATGTACAGCTCTGGAAAAAATTAAGTGCACGGCAGAAATTCTTCTTTCACTCATTTCTCACTTTATGGCTGTGCGTCTGTGAATAATTCAGTTTTTTAGCAAACCGCAGCCTGGTTCTTCCCTGCTTCTCATTAATGAAGGGCTTCTTCCTTGTTTTATGGGACTTCAGTCCTGCTTCTAGGAGCCTGATATGAACTGTCCTAGCAGTGCACTTCACACCTGCACTTAATGTTTCCCATTCTTTATGAAGGTCACTTGAGGTCACCCTCTGATATATGACACACTGCCGGATAAGTTGACAGTCATCTCTGGCATACCTGACTGGTTTCTGGTCATTCCCAGTCTCCAGCTTCACTGGGCTTTTGTGCATACAGTAGAGCTGTATGTGATTTCTCCTCCAAGTGTGCTTTGGCAATACTGTTTCTTATGGTCTTGCCAATACAGCAAGCCTGTTTGAACTGAACTGAATTTAATATCTATGTTCAAGAAGGCTAGATATATTTGTAGAAGTGGAGGTTTTCATCTGGGCTTGCACCACTTCCAACTATTTTCTGCGCTGTGGAGCGCTTGATTAGTGCTCTGTCCTTCAGATGTTGCGAGTGAAGTTCCCCTCGGTTCCGCAGTCTGTGTGTTGATTCACTGCAACACCTCCTTTTTCCTTCGACAGACAAGCCTTCCTCCCATTTTCATTGAGAAAATTCTCCGGGCTATGCTTAAAAATACTCGAATCGAAATCCCCGAGTGATCAGGACCTAAAAACGCCAAAGGTCTTGTCCTTGGTTGGGGCAATAGTATGTAGAAGGCCATATGGGCAGGGGTCTCAAACTCCAGTCCTGGGGACATTTTTGGGTTTCCCCTCATTTAACACACCGGATTCAACTCCTTGTGCTAATTACCACACAGCTCTTGAGCTGAATCACTTGTCATGGATCAGGGAAAGAACTAAGACACACAGGGCTCCGGCCCCCCAGGACTGCAGTTTGAGACCCCTGCTGTAAGGGTTTGGAGATTTCGGCCACTCCAGTGGATCCAGTTATATCCCAAATTTCTTAGGGTCCCAGTTGGCATCGTCCTAAATTTCTCCCCCTTTATGGTGCCCAAGGACAACTATACCCCATTGATACCTCTTGAGACTTCTAGTAAGGAAGCTGTAGTTAATGGTGCCTGTGTGGTGCTGATCACCTCCTACTGCTGAACAACAGCTTCTCAGCGGTGTGTAGCTTGATACTGGCGCGTGTTGTCAGTCATTGCTCCAATCGGCTTTCTGGAATATTCCGTGCCGTCCGCTGCCCGAATGAGGAAGTGGACCGGCAGCCATGCGGAATGGAGGAACGCACGTCGGCGGTTCCCGGCATTTCCACATCGGTCTCTGCTGCCGTCCGCAATGTCCCCTTCGCTCCCCCAAAGGGCGAAAAGCTGGAAATGGGAGTAATATCCAGTTTGCTTAATGTTCGGATGGCCTGGTGTTACTGGCTCTGCAGGTGTCCTGTCAAACGGGAAAGCAGGAAAGACTCAGAGGTTGATAATTGCCACCGAAATCACATTTATAGATTATAAGTTTGTCACACACTGCAAATAGAGCTCTTACGGCCAGACAGTCTTATATGGAGAATCCTTAATGTCTTTTTTTATGCTTCCGAATGATTTGTCCTACATGGAATGTATCTCTTTAAGGGGGCATCTCAGATATGGTTAAGCCTCTCTGCCAGTGACCGGAAGGTTGTAGGTTTGAACCCTTAACTCCCAGCTCCAGGCGTGTCTGTAGGTGGCTGCCCCCTCCCTCCAGCTTGATTTCACCACAATAGAGAACAAGATGGGGCAAAAATTTGAATTTCCCCCCTGGGGAAATATCAGTCTCAAGATGAATTCCTCAAAAGTAGGAATCTTTTCCTTAAAGACGTACAATTGAAACCATATATGTTAAAATGCGGGGTGGCTAATTCATTGACGTCATTCTGACATTAGAAGGGCCAGTGAGTGAGACGGCAATTGTGTTTTTTGTAGAAAGCATATGGGTTCATTATAATACTTCACAGAATCGGCATTAACCTAGGGCTCCCCCTGGCCGAGCGGTGGGAAGACGGAAGAATTTAAACTTTTTTTCTGTCCATGGCACTTTTTAAACCTCATGACCTAACAACTTGTTTTTCCTCTTTCTATCTTTAATATTTCTGGTATGTGCTTTTAGAACATGTTTGTATTTGTTTTAGTGATTAGTCTGACAAAGAAAATGAAGTCTGCCTTCGACTTTTACCAGACAGATTCACCGTTATCTACTGACAGTAACATCACTTGTTACCCCAGTACTTTGAGCACATTTCTTTCCCGCACCTAAACGATATCGCGTTATAAATCTCCTTGTCAGTGAGACGGGCGCAGAAGTCCCACCCAGGGAGGCGTGTCGTCTCGTGCGCCTTCACCCCTCTCTAAAGCCTTTACTTTGGGACACCTGGGTCATATTTGCACCGAGAAGACGTAGGGAATTACGCCGTTAAGGCGGTGATGCTAAATCTGTGAGGGGAAAGAACCGAGAAACGCAGACTGGGAAGCTGCCTTATCCTTCACCGTTTTATTTTGGCAAGGGAACATATTTCTGTTTGCGAAGATGTTTTCGCGCCTCTTAACCATCTCTTGGTTTATTATACCGATTGCATCCGGTAAGTGATAGCCGAGGACCTTTTGGTTCAGCAAGTTCAAAATTATTTCTGTTTGAATACAGCGTAATCAATAATAATTTGATATGTATTTATATACTCCAATTATAATATTGATTTCAGCTCCTCTGTTATGGATCTCGATTATTAATTGCCGTTTTTTTTACAACAAGCAAAACTTGAATAAATATTGTATGTCTAGTCAGGGTATGACTAATGTGACCAGTCTATTTCCATAAGCAACGTTTGGTTAAAAATAGTAGTTTACATGGCAACGGCATTTTTGAATACACTAATTGATCGATTTTGAAAGCAACTGGCTTTTCTATGCATTTATGCTACTGAAACAACATGGGGGGAAAGCAGCAGAAAAAATAAATCAGAAAATGGCATATACTGAATTAGCTAGTGAACATAATCTATTTGGTAAATACTGTAGGATTCACTTGATGCGAATTCTACATTTTACGGTACTAAGTACTTAGACTGTAATACTCAGCCTGTTATTCCTGTGAGACGGCATTGTGGTGGGCAAATTATATGAAGATTACCCATAGGGATTTTCTCCTAAAAATATCTTAATTGGGTTCTTTTACCGTTGAATGTGAATAGGATATTTTATAAGGATTGGTATAGACAGTAAAGTTAACTTGTTTTTCGAGTTATTTCAAAACGAATAAACATATAACGAGGCCAGTGCAGAAGGTTTTGGAGAAAATACGAGTAAAAGGTGAGATTTGTTGCTGTAGGGAATAAAAGCGGTAAAATTACCGGTTGAATTGGAAATCTTAAAAGAGAAAATGGCGAAATGTAAAGTCTTCGTCCTCCTGGGGGATGAACGGTAACTGTCCCGTAGTCTGCTCACATGTTCGGTATAGTCATTGCATTATGGAGTACACCATAGTCCATATTCAAGGTGAAGATGGATCACCGTCCTTCTCAAGGCTACTCGGTCGGAAAGGAGCGACACGGTTGGATTGTACAGGTAGGCTGGGAGGAAAATTCTGATTTTAGGTAGGGTGGATGAGTCTGTAACGATACTTTCTTAAGCCTATCGTATTTTGAGGCTATACGTTTTGCACCGGTTTCCAACATTAGATCAGAGCGGTCACTTTTAAAAAGTAATTAAATTAATGCAAATGTTAGTCCGCCCCCCATCATAATTCCGTTGTACATTTTTATGTTTTAGTTAATATACCAAACGGGCAATTTTTCTGCTTGAACTGATGATTCGTTCATGTGTTAAAAATAACACTATGCAGGTGTTCAGAAGGAACTTTTTTTAAATCTATGCCTCACTCTGAGCACTGCAGAGGCCGCCCCGAGTCCGCAGATGGGTGACGCGGCGGGGGGGCAGGCCCCACCTCACCCGTGACTCACCGGACCCTGTCGCTCGGTTGGCCGCCCGTGAGTCACAGGCCAGAGGGGGGCCTGGCCAGTTTCGGTCAGCAGCCCTCCCAGAACACCCTTGTCATGAGATTGGCAGCCAAAATGACACCTTGTTGGCTCCTGGTAAGCGGTGAGACTGAAACCTAATAGTGGGTTCAGAAGGTCCTCCTCCATCATTTGTTTTATTTCATAATCCCTTTTGAGCCTAATGCCACGCATCCCGTTAAGACTGTTTCTGAAGACACAACATGAAAGTCTCTCTCTAATCCTAACATTGTATGTAGAAGATGCTTTTATTCAGAGCAACGTGCATGTTTTTGGATAGTCTCTGGAGCAATTAAGGGTTGCGAGCTTTTTGAGATAATCAATCTGCCAACAGTGGGATTTGACCTTGCAACCTTTCGCTCCGAGACACAGAGTCCTAATAGTCTGAGTCATGCCGCCTGCTGTTGTGATGGCAGTGGACAGTCCCTGACTGGATGATTAGGAACAAGGGTGCATTCTAAGTGAACCTATCTAAGTCCTCCCCCCCATGCGTTTGTTATTTCACCGGATGATTGTTACATCACCCAAATCTTTTAAATTTAGACCCATGTGATCCCGGAAGCAGAGAGGCTTCTGTCTACTTAGTAGTTGAGGATGTTCTGGGGTTTAAAAAATAAACCTGTCCGTCAAGGCTCCCACCAATGTGGATGGTGCTTGAGATCAGCCTGGGCCAATAGGAAAGGAGGGCCTGCCCAGACATTAGCATAATTCCCGCTAATTCTCTTAATCGGGTGCATATTACCGGGCGCATAAGCGCTCCATGGCGTTATGGTGTCTGTTTCTCTGAGTGGTGCGGTTCCTTTCTCGGCCAACCTTTCTCCTGCCTTGTGGGATTACGGTTGTAATCTTGTCCGCTAGATGAAAAGCGACCTCTCGGCCTGGTTTAAAAAGGATGTTATTCTACAGGCTTGGGGAACAGCAGATACCCCTGGGTAGAGTTGACCATATGCTTCCTGGGTATATATTATCCACCCCCCGGGGAAAGATGAGGGATGAGTAGCTTTGTCACTGTGTAGGCCTGTCCATGTGAGACCTTTAGGTCTTGGTCTACAGCCAGGCCACCTGAAGATATCTGGGGCTAGCGATCAGATATTGTCCTTGCAATTTTGACCGTTTCCATTGGATCAGAGGTGCACATTCTCCCTGGATCCAGACGCAAAGCTTGCCAACTCCATTTTCTGGCCAGTTGAGAAAAGAACGTGGAGTTCTTTACCGGTCTCCACAGCTTGAAGTCATATTTCTAGGTGTGCAGACCTACAAACTTCTGCCCTGGGAAGCGTTTTGACTATAGATGTTGTTTAGTTATTAAGTCAACCTCAGAGGTCTGCCGGTAAAGAGTCCTTCGCAGACAGGATGTTCTGACCAGGGTATCCAACTTGCATGCCTTGAGTTAGCAACAAGAATTAATTCTCTGTCTTAATTAACAGAGAATTAGCGGGAAGGAGGATTGCTGTAATGGCAGATAAAGAGCTCATTTTAAATATGGTCAAAGAAGGACGTACCTCACAGCGAGCGGAATCACTGTATTAGTTCTCCTTAAATAAAAGAGACCAAGGTCATTTTTTGGACTCTGCTGTCCTTCATGGGTGTCAGAACCATGAAAACTGGACGTCTTGGTTCTCTCTGGAATATCGGGACCTGCAGTAATTCTTGGATTTTTAAGGTGAGGCTGTGTTTTGAATTTGTGAGTGACACTCTGGGGTCCAATCAGCTTTCAACTGTGGCCTCTGAGTGGGACTGTTTTCTAATAATATTGTGCAGGGATCCCAGTCTTCTGTGGTCTTAGGGGTTGGGCAAGGAGCGATGGTTTCCTATTGGATTTACTCGAATGGGTCACGTGGGGTGACCTGTGAACTCGAACCGTGGTTAACACCTGTGTTTGACTTGTGTTGATTCTGCCCCTAATGGAGATGAGCAGTACTGCGAGTTCCACCAATGGACATTATCTTTAAGAGATGCGGATTGTGCTGTGTATTTGTAATATTGCTTTTACTAGAACCAGGCTGTAAATATGCTGAGCCGGGTTACTTGATAGTTAAAATCACAAATGTGTCTTAAGGGATGCTGCCCAGCATTGCTGGCAGTGATGTTCGAATACGACTGCGCCGTGGAGTAGAGCTCATCGTGTGAGAGTCAGCATGACATCGGCCCTTGTCCTCGCATATGTTAATCGGGGCTGTCTCCCACACTGCACATCAGTCAGAACTATTTCAGGAATGTCCTCTAATCCCCTTTAAGACAGACGTAACTCCAGAGCGGGGTCGTCATGTTCTGTACAGTCTTGGGGCCTCGTTTAAGACCACCCTCTGGCTCAGCCACCCCCGCACTCTCAAAGGTATGTATTCCCCCCCCACTCCTCTGGGATTTGCTGGCCAGAGACATCAGCATTACAGGGTTGATGGATACAGGTGCCCGTGGGCCTGTGGGTTCACTCCCAACCTAGCACTCTCAGTATTCGATGACTGTGGTGATCAGTTCAGAAATGATTATGTGATTTTCTGTTTGTGAAGAGACTAACGTTTAACATAATCTCAAAGTTCCTGAAAACATGGCTTATAGATCTAGATCGAGGCTCTATCTGTCAACATAATGTAATATCCCTTTTTACAACATCAGAATTTATCAGACATTTTTCTTTCAGCTGCTGATAACCTTAAACATCTTTGTGAAACAAAATGGGCTCTGTACCGCCGCTGCCATCTGGTTCACGTATGCGATGTGCTTTTTTAGAAATGAACAATTTAACAGTTATCCAAGATAAGAAATTACAGAACTAATTCCGCTACAATCTGTCACGGGGGGGGGAGCCAACCTGTGTGAATCCGATTTGTTGTATCGCCCTTTCGATCGTTGTAGAAGGAACATGAGCTGAAAAGATTAAAGGTCCACTTCAGCCACGTTTGCTGAGCTGCTGCAGAAGTTTGGCCTGTGACATTAATAATGACTGTACATTGTATGTTAGTTGAGAGGCAGCTGGGAAGGTAGCAGAGCTGAACATACTGTGACAGAACACGTTGTTGTCATGTGGAACTGAGTTGCCATGGTGATGCAGAGAGAGAGTGAAGTTAAGGAAATGCTTGTGTACCCGGTCCAATCCCCCACAGTCCCGGTGCATCTGTCCCGGATTTGGTTTTCTGTGACGTGCTTGGTCCGTGACACACTATGGTAGGTCCACTAATCATTGAATCAGGTGGTGTGAAGACACTGCATCCACTGGTCCCTATAAAGGGTTAGGGTGAAGATACTGGGACCAGGTCTACTGATCCTTGAAACAGGCATTGGAACAGAAGGTCTGATCTATAATATAGATGTGTTTTTTTTTAACCATTTGGGTGGTATTTGGCTTAGTGGTCTGGAAAGCTGTGTCCCTGTTCGGCAGGTTGCTGGTTCGAATCCCAGAGTGGTTTTATTATTGGAACCCTCAGCAAGACATTTAGCCCCCAATTACCCACCCAGTTTAGCGCCTTTAACACCTAGTTTTCTCAAAAATATACCTCCTGGATAAAGCCTCCCGCTAAATAATAATGCATTGATTATTGTGACATTGAACCTGCGGTACTGCATTAGTCTGCTAGGATTTTCAGTATGACTGAGATTTAAGCAAAACACAGTAGAGGAAGGAGGGGAAGGTCGACTGAAAGTTGTTCCGTCATCACGTCGAGCCCGATAGCACCGGTGTCACTTCCTCACTAATCATCGGGCTGCTGAGCACTCGGGTGTGTTGTGGTGCTGTTTCTATGGTGAATCCAGCAAGGCTCCAGTGCAGTTGAATGGTTTTTTGGCAGCTGAGTGGTGGTGTTACGAGACGGGATCTTTTCATAGAGCCTAAGGGTGTCGCTTTTCTAGACTAGGAAGATGCAAATTGTTCACTGGGCCAGGTTGAATTAGTTTAGCTTCTTCCATATTTTTTCAGAGGAAACCAGAACTCAAATGCCAGGAGTCATAAAAGACGTGGCTTGAAAATATATAGTTTGTTTTTGGGAACTGACAAACCCCTCCCTTAAACCCTCAATGTTTGCATCCAGAACACCTAATC